>OW386290.2:63390149-63990149 GCA_936432065.2 Rutpela maculata
ATTGAGAAAAAAAAGAAAATATTCATAATAAATGTTGAAACTGGGGACCTTCAGCAGTCTGACAATATCCACGGTGAAAATAATAAAAAGTAAATAGTAAAAAGAAAATAGTCTAAAGGACTTAAATCTGGCGATAGCGGTGGCCATTCAATATGTCCTCTTCGACCTACCCATCTCTGTGGAAATATTTCAACCATCATTAATAACGTAATTGTTTCACGTTCAGTTAGTTCACCCATAATTAAAAAACAATGTTAATATTTCACACGGAAATTATCTAGCAGTATTGAATGCAACTGACAGTAATACGAATGATTTGAGTTCTGTTAAAGAAAGTTTGCAAAAACCACGACAATAAAAAACCGAATATATTTTATCAGATAGCATTGACAATAATTAAGATGTAAACAGCCACGTTTTTATTTTATTAGTTTATTTAATATTTAAAAAACCAGAAGTCGCACACCCATCACACCCTATATCATTATAAATGATAAAAAAGTGTCTATTTGAAAATGTAAAAATATACAGGGTCAACCATTTAAAAAAATGCCGATGACGTCATATCTCGAAAAATAGAGTAGTAGTTGTTTTTTTGAAAAGCAAATAAGCAAATATAAAATCTTACTCAAATAATTATAGTTTTCCACTAGTTTTTCTCAAGTTTAATGATTAATGTATGACGAAAAATATAATATATACTGTGGGTCGTACATTGCAATTTTTTGATCTCGAATACTTGCAAACCTAGGCCCTACGGGCCTCGGATTGCAAACTGTATTCTCGATCAAAAAAAGTGCACCTACGACCTTTGGTACATAATAGTTATTTATGTACCAAGGCTTGTAAGTGTATTTTACAGGTCGAGAACACAGTGCAAACCGAAGCCCGTAGGGTTGAGGTTTGCAACGATACAAGCCGAGGTGTATATTATAACGTTTTTCGTACTACTAGCAATACTTGCAATTTTTAGGAAAATTTATTCAAAATTATTACATTTCAAGATTTGTCGAACTCATTTATTAGTTGGCTTAGACTCTAATTGGAGTATGTTTGCTTTCTGCTATGGTTACTGTCAATAAGTTGTCAAATAGATAACTTCATAATAATTTCCACCATTCAACTTATTTGCAATAAAAATATGGATTATGATAAAAGTATCGACATTCAGGAGGCAGCCAGAAATATGTGTTCTTCGTTGGTGCCAGAATTTCATTATTATTTAACTTCCTTATAGTAATAAAGAACTTACTTTTTTTGCCCTAGGGCATAAAAGTAAGTTTACTATTTTGGCCTAGGGCATAAAAGTAAATTTTGTGCTTTTTTGCCTATGGGCTGTAAGTGACACTCCCATAACACTGACACACGTCAAAAAATGACACTTACAGAGCTAGTAGTACGAAAATAACTATTGGTGCACGTTGCCATGGGACACGGACAGCAAAGTGACGTTATTCACAGCGGCTTGGAAACGTCAACTTTGTGCTTTCAAAATGCTACTAAAAAACCTTACTTTATATGTCGATCGTAGATAAACTTTTATAATACACTTTGTGATAGGAAACAGATTCGGTTTCCGAAACTTCAGCCAAAATACGTTATTTTTATATTTTTGTTCTTATTCATTATTTGTCAAAAAAAAAACGGCCCCTTAACTGCTTCTTTGACGTAAAAGTAACAGGCGTAGAGGTTATTTTCCAGTAAAATAATGGACAATAGTATTATTTTGTAAATATCACGGCCATTGTTTAGAAGAAAATGCATGTGGCAGAGCATTCCAACAAGAAGCAGAAAAAATCCAATTTAGATCCTAAAATTTGCGACATTTACTTTTTGGAACTAATACCATGTATTTTATTTTACAAGAATTCATTTTCAATTTATTTAAATTTAACCAATTATACAAATATCAGAACTCATGGTATTATGATGCCATTAAAGCAAGATTTAGAAATAGAAAAAATAGTAGCAGCAAAACAGCAAAAAGATTTAGTCCATTTGCTGAGAATGCTTCTGTATGCCATTCATTTACCAGAGATTCACCCATTTGGGTATTGTTGATAATCGTGTAGTAATTGAAAAAAAATTGGGTGATGGTCTGTGCGAGTGGCCATTTTGGAAAATGGACGCCATATTTGATGCTTATTGAAAATGCACTGCATAAGCATGTCAAGTGTCATTTTAAATGTTTTTAAGGGTGCTGAACACGTTGAAGACATTGAAAAAACATTTTAACAAAAATTGAAAGAAACATATAAAACCAGAGATGGGTTGAGGAAACTTTCCAAATAAAAGTCATGTAAATAATAAATTGTATTTACATGATTTTGACAGACTTGTATCAAATTTGGAAGGTTTCCTTGACCTATCTCTGTATAAAACTGAAACCATACCTATTATGTCAAATAATTATTAGTGGATATGGAAATCATTTCTGCATGCATTGATTAATTTTGTGTTTCTATGTTTTCAGATCTATTTTCATAACACCTTGTAGTCAACCTATTGTAGTCAAAAGTGATTAAAGGCGAGTGGTTACAATATGGAGCCAGAAGGTATATCGTTAATAAGAAGAATAATTTCAGTTGATTGAATCTCTGGTAAATGAACGACATTCAGAAGTATGCTCAGCGGTTGTATTAATTAAGAGAAGATTGTTTTAAATGTCTACATAAATCGGAAACGGCCGTAGACCTAAAACGTTACCTTGAGGCACCCGATGTATACTTTCTCTGCAGTTGGAATCATTATATTTAATTTTAGTTTTTTTTATATCTATTACATAAATGATACTAGTCCATCTAATTGCAGTTCCTTTAACACAATAACGTTTTAGTTCCACAATAAGTATATCCCAATTTACTGCCTCAAAGACTCTGTTTTTTTGTTTTATGCATAATCAATACACAGTGCATTTGGCGCCAAATAAAATATTATTTTAGTGATTTTTCATATACTACTAACTTACCTATCGTGTCCTGATTAAGTAATTCTTATCCCAATTGGTCGTCATTGTAGTCCTGAAACAAAATAAGCATATTATAATAACATAGGAATTAATATTTCTTAACAAAACTATAATTAACAGCTATTATTATAAAAATATAGTTATCATTATTTGTATAAAAAAAAATGAAAAAATACCCAAGCATATCCAGGAAACGATTTGAACAATGCATATGTATAAAATATTTATCCGGTATAAAACCTTTCATATTTAACTAATAATGTACTAACATTTAACACAATAGTCAAGGTTGAGTACTATCTAAGGATTGCACTCATCACTTTGTCAATAGTACATATAAAAACATTAGGAAGGTTACATGCTTGCAGGCTTTTTTCCTTCACACGTATGACGACAAATAGACATAGACATTGAAATAGAAATAGACAAGAAGCAATACATTACAATAACATTTCGTTTTCAGACTTAGATCATCCCACATACACAGAATGTTATTTTCTTGATTTTCATATTGACGATTAGATATTAAGTGTATGAAAGAAGCTGATAAGATGTCGCGTAAGGAAGACTTCTTGTTACTACATTTTGAAAAAAAATGTAGTATAGGTTTTGCATTTTTCCGGTGGACCATCGAAACCCGAAAAAAACATCGGATCGAAATGAAAGTCATATCTATCGACTCGAGAGCGAATTTAGAAAATTCCGTCCGTCGGTCAGTCGGTCTGTCTGTCTGTCTGTCACGCTCAGCCCCCCCTAATCCGTTTTCAGATTTCGATGAAATTTGGGTGGTTAATAGGAGACCTTTAGAAAACCTTAACGCTGGAAGCTCGGCTCCGTTCGGAAACCGGAAGTACCCGATATAGACGTTTCAAATTTTTCGGGAAAAATTGAATAACTCGGCAACAGGCAGTCGGATCGAGATATTTCAAAAAAGAGTTGGTGCCGCTGGCAACGATCTACAGATAAATATACTGGAGACAATGTCGAAAAACAAATGGAAATTGATTTTTTTTGCAAAAAACTGGTTTTCTAGAAATCGGGCTAGGAAGCACGATAACTGTCCAGGAT
The DNA here is from genome assembly GCA_936432065.2 of Rutpela maculata. NCBI lineage: Eukaryota > Metazoa > Arthropoda > Insecta > Coleoptera > Cerambycidae > Rutpela > Rutpela maculata. The sequence goes on from OW386290.2 coordinate 63,394,186, forward strand.
ATCGATTGATTTCGATGAGATTTGGTGGGATCGAAGATACACGGCCACAAATGAAGTCTATTGCTGGCGGCCCCCCACCCCCTTATTAAAGGGGATGAAAAAAATTGCGATTTAGTATATGTACAAGAACCAGAAACCTCAAAATATTTTTTTATTTCATCCACCTCCACTACCACTCCCTGTCACCACCCCCACCGCAGTACCGATGTGGGGTATCGTTTTGTGGGTTTTTGGGGTAAAGGATTTCAAATATTATATTATTAAAGTTCCATAAACAATTATTTCCACATACAAAGTTTTTTCGTTGTGAGTGACTTGGATAGAGAATCTGGATGTGGAAGTAGTGATTCCTTGTGCAGCGGTTTTTATTGTTCAAATAGGCTTAGAATGTCATGAAACGTCGAGATATTAAGTTTGAACAAAAAAAAATTCTGTCTGTCGTTCTATCTGTCTGTAACTTTTTTGTGAGGATGATTATTCTGGAACCGTTTAGGATATTGACTTTGACTTGAAATTTGATACACATATGTATTTTAATGAGATCTGGAACTAGATTATATTTTCATCTTATTCCGTTGAAAGGTTGGGGGGTAAACTGGGGTAAATAGGTAAATCAAGCAGGTAGAAGTCCATAAAATTGGTATTTAATATATACAAGAAAAGCTAATGCCTTAAAAAAATTTTGGCATTAGCCACCCCCATTACCACCCACAACCCATTATAAAAGGGAGTGAAAAAAAATGTGATTTAGTGTGTCTACAAGAACCAAAGGCCACAAAATATTTTTTTACTTCATCCATCCCCACTACCACCCCTATATCACTACCCCCACACCACTACCGACGTGGGATATCGTTTTATGGGTGTTTAGGGTAGACGATTTCAAATATTATATTATTAAATTTCCATAAACAATTATTAGTCCAAGCAATGGGGGGTTTCTATTCGCAAAAGGTCGGAAAGGAATGAAATTTGGTGGGATGGTAGACATAGGTCCCCTGATAGTACACCTGAGTTTGCGACCTCGGAGGGTTGCCGCTCGAGGCGTGGGGGTGAAAACTCTGAAAACTCTGTGTCGCGACGCTTTTCGGGAAATAGCGCCGTTGTGGTAAGTGCTATCGAAAAAAAGTTCAAATGAAATATGTAGAGAATAAAATTGTGCACAATTTGATAATTAAAAAACCGCTGCCCAAGGAATCACTACTTCCATATCCAGATTCTCTATCCAAGTCACTCACAACGAAAAAAATTTGCATGTGGAAATAATTGTTTATGGAACTTTAATACTACAATATTTGAAATCCTCTACCCCAAAAACCCATAAAACGATACTCCACATCGATAGTGGGGTGGGGGTGGTGATAGGGGGGTGGTAGTGGGGGTGGATGAAGTAAAAAAATATTTTGAGGTTTCTGGTTCTTGTACATACACTAAATCACATTTTTTTTTTCATCCCCTTTAATAAGGGGGTGGGGGTGGTAATGGGGGTGGCTAATGCCAAAAATTTTTTTGAGACCCTAGCTTCTCTTGTATATACTAAATACCAATTTTATCGACTCTTACCTGCTTGATTTACCCATTTACCCCAAATTTACCCCAATTTACCCCCCAACCCTTCGTCGGAACAACATGAAAATATAATCTAGTTCCAGATCTCGTTAAAGTACATACGTGTACCAAATTTCAAGTCAATATCTTAAACGGTTCCAGAGTAAACGTGCGTACAAAAAAAGTTACAGACAGACCGACAGACAGACAGAATTTTTTTTTCTCTCAAACTTATAATCTCGACGTTTCATGACATTTTAAGCCTATTTGAACAATAAAAATTTTTAAAAATTTTTTTGTCGTTACTATACTTCCACTGGACGTGGAAGTAAAATGCCCATATCGGAGTATGTAGGGGCGCGCTTCAAAAAATCATATCTTTTATTATCTACGACCAAATGTATCAAATCGGGCATCTGCAGACTCAGAAAACATTACTATTTCAGAAAAAAAAAAATTACAGAATTGTTTGATAGCGATCTTTGTCTTAATCCGCGATGAAATTCTGATTTTGTTGAAAATTGCAAATCAACCCCCAACTTTGACGCGCCGTAGAGCGGAAACTATTGGTCGTATTGTGCACAATTTTGTTCTCTACATATTTCACTTGAACTTTTTTTCGATAGCACTTACCACAACGGCGCTATTTCCGGAAAAGCGTCGCGACGCAGAGTTTTCATCCCCCCACCTTTCGAGCGGCAACCCCCGAGGCAACCCCCCTCGCACTCAGGTGTACTATCAGGGGACCTATGTCTACCATCCCATCAAATTTCATTTCTTTCCGACCTTTTGCGAATAGAATCCCTTTTTTTGTTCCCACTACTTGGCCTATATTTCCACATACAAAATTTTTTTTGGGGTAGCAAATCTGGATGTGCAAGTAATGATTTCTTGGGCAGCGGTTTTTTATAATACTGAGTACGAACTAATGACCTTTTATATACGCAATTCATTTATTTCAATAAAATTTTATATTTAGAAAAACATGTATTTACTTATGCTTATTAAGAAACACGTTAAAACTAAAGTTCATACGACGAATTATTTTCTAATCTAACTGAATTCCCTCGTTCTCTTTAAGCCGTACCTGTTAATGCGTTTCTTGTATCTTGTTCTACAAAAGTAAACTTTCTTTGTGTCTAGTAGTGACCATCTGTTCCGTAGGTTTTTAAGCAGACGATAAAACGAGTGTTCTGTCTGATATGACCTGGACCTTCTCCACTTTTTACCTTTTGGGCCCTGACGACTCGTCTAATGGCCAATAATGCTCACTGAACACCTGAGACCAGGTAAATGTGAAATAAAATTATTGAATAGTTTGTAATATAATTGCTTAGGATGCTAGTAGTCATCTATGTCCGTAAATATCAATGTATACAGTGATCCGGGAAAGCACTGTTTATTCCATATGCTTAATTAAAAGAAAACTAACTTAGTAATCGCTACCCAGCGCTGTAAGCCGATGAAGCGATGAGCGTTTAGGTTATACTATATATTAACGAAAAACAGTATAAGGGAATATATTTTTTTAATCACTGACTACTTTACATTAACAAAATTGCGACGTTTTCATTTAAAAAAAATGTGAAAAAGTACATTGTTTCTGTCAAAACTTTTTTGTTTTGTATGCTATAAAATTTGGAAATAAATCATTTTAAAGCCTAATTAATAGTTTTTCATTTTGGTTATTAGCGTTCTTGGCTTAAGTGCCATAGTTTCTGAGATATTTAACATTTAAACTAAAGGGTTGGCATATTTAAAACAAAGTGTTTAAAACATCGCACTGTGTTTTAAATAAATGTTTAAGACACATTTAATACACAATGCGATGTTTTAAACAACTGTTTAAAACACAGTGCGATGTTTTATATAAATGTATTATTTTGGAGTTTGTGGAAAAGCAGGAAAAGTGCCGATGATGGTCCATTCCGATAAATAATTCCGATATTGTGGTCACGTGCACTAAACTGAGCATTTTATTTGTAGAGTGCCGTAAAATCCGTTTAAGAGCGCCATCTGACATCAAGTAGTAGTAGCAGACATAGTGTGCCTGGCACCATTTAATTTTAGTTGAATATAGTTTTAACCGTTTTAAACCTGTTTTAAACATACCATTTAAAACTTTTAAAAAAACCTGTTTTAAACAAAAAAAAACTGTTTTTTTTTGTTTAAAATGAAAAAGAAAAATTGTTTTTTCCAACCCTGAATACTTCGTCTTATAAACGTTCGGACGCCACCTTTAGAGTTCCAGATCTCCGAAACCATTAACGCTACAATAATTAGAAAAAAACGAAATTCATCCTTAATTTAGTAACTTTCTTATTTGTCTGTAGCATGTTTTTGCTCAATGTAATACCTTTCGAGTTATTTGACGAAATACCACTTTTTCAAGCTAAATTTTAATTATTTTAATTATTGCTATAAAATTAAATTTAAAAACACCAAATTACAGATAATTTTGTCTGAAACAACTTCTATTTGAACTATTTTTTTGTAAATGCCATATTTCCGAGAAAATAGAGAAAAATCGATTTTTTAATTAAAAATACCTTTTCATCCCCCCCCCCCCCCCCCCCCCTCCTATAGGTTCCCGCGGATCCGTAAAACTCCTAAACTTTTTTGTTTCGTGAACTATGGCCTATTTTGAATCTATAATCAAGGTTAAACGTCTGCACAATTTTTTTTCGAATTATAGTAAAGTTTTCCTGTACTATGGTTAAACTTGATTGAGAACATATTGAAAAAACCGCTGCCCAAGGAATGAATCACTACTTCCACATCCAGATTTTCTATCCAAGTCTCTCACAACGAAAAAAATTTTGTATGTGGAAATAATTGTTCATGGATCTTTAATAATATATTTGAAATCGCCTACCCAAAAAACCCATAAAACGATATGTCACATCGGTAGTGGGGGTTTGGTGGTGGTGGTGGTGGTGGTAGGGGGTGGTTGTGGGGGTGGATGAAGTAAAAAAAAATTGAGGCCTTTGGTTCTTGTATACACATTAAATCACAATTTTGTTTTCTTCACCCCTTTTAATATTGGAGTGGGGGTGGTAAAGGGGGTGCCTAATGCCAAAAAATTTATTGGTATCTTATATATACTAAATACAAATTTTATGAAGTCTTACTTGCTTAATTTACTCCCATTTACTCCCAATCCTTCAACAGAATAAGATCAAAATATAATCTAGTTTCAGATCTCGTTAAAATACATGCATGTACCAAATTTCAAATCAATATCTTAAACGGTTTCAGAGTAATCGTGCGCACAAAAAAAGTTACAGACAGACCGACCGACAGAACGACAGACAGAACTTTTTTCCTCAAACTTAAAATCTCGACGTCTCATGACGTTCAAAGCCTATCTGAACAATACAAATTAAAAAAAAAAATTTTTGCGTTACTATACTTCCACTGGATGTGGAAGTAATTACATCATATAATAATATTTAATTCAATTCAATTAACACAACTTTAAAAATTATGAAATAATTTTGATTCCATATACGAACTCTTACGATTTATTTAAATACAGCTTATATTTTCTTTATATCCTCGAGATTTGCTTTCTTATACGCATGAATATGTCGGGGGCTGGTGTAAAGACGAACTACTAAATAGTTATATTCAAAACAGCAGCTCCCGATAATTTCATGCATATAAGAAAGCAAATCTCGAGGACATAAAGAAAATTATTTCATAATTTTTAAAGGTGTGTTAATTTATTTTTTTTATATTAGTTATTTAGTCGATATTTTTGTGTCGGTGTTTTTTTAAAATTTGTAATTTAATTTAATTTTGTTTTGGGGTTAGGCGTAAAAAGCGAGCCAATCTGACTTCGGATTCGGTTTTAGTGGATAAAGATACACTGGTATAATTCGCTGGACATTTGGGGGGTGTGTTTTTTGGAGTTGGGGGGTGAAAGACGAGCCAATCTTCAATTCTCGAATTCGGATTCAGTAGGTCAAAATACATAAGAATACACTGGTATAGTCTGTCGGACAGACCAATTTCTTTTTGTTTTGGGGGTGTTTTTTGGGGTTGGGGGTGAAGAACGAACCAATCTGACAATTCTGACTTCGGATTAGGTTTCAGCAGGTCCAAATACATAAGAATATACTGGTCTAGTCCGCCGGACAGCCAATTTTTTTTGGGGGACGTTTTTTGGAGTTAAGGGTGAAAAACGAGCCAATCTGACAATTCTGACTTCGGATTCGGTTTCAGCGGGTCCAAATACATACGGATACACTGGTCTGGTCTGCCGGACAGATCACTTTTTTTTGTGGGGCTCTGCGATTTTATATTTTATTTGTCGTAGATTGCATGTATTAAGTAAAATAATGTAATTTATGAAACATTTTTGTCGATATTTTTGTCTAAAAATTATTATTATAAATGCGTACCTGCTCTGTTAAGTAATATTTCTTCTTTATATATTGGTATTTTGTTAGGATATGCTATTAATAAAGTTATTATTATTATATTAAAAAATAAACAAATTAACAAATAAACAATTGCCGTCACTTTTTTTTTTAACTATTTAACGTCGGCCTATTTCCGCTACCAGGGCCTATCACCGACGCCAGGAGACGAGCTACCGCCAACCTGGAAATTTTGCCGAACCTCTTCCCCTAAGAAGAGCAGGGATCTGTTACTTGCCTAACATTTAATAGACAAGGGACCGCCTGTTTTACATCCCCTCCGAAGGATGGTATATCCACTACGTAATCCTCGTCTGAAATTACGTAACTTCCGCGTATACACTGATATACAAGCCGCTAGAAGGTGGGACGAGAACGCTGTATTTCCCAAGATGGGTCACCCATCCAAGTACTAACCGCGCTCGACGTTGCTTCAACGGAATATCGACTGACATTCCATTTCATTAAATTTCCATTAAATCTTTTTTTATTTGTTTTATGTACAATTTATTTTGGTATGTGTAACATATATCTCATACTAGTATAACAATACGTATTATTTTTACAGACGATAACGCGCGAAGACGTTAAGCGGACTGACATTCACATTGAAGTCGCCTCTACGCTCGCCCTTGCCGTCACTTAAAATGGAAATAACATGTCGTTCCATGATGAAGAGATATTCTCAAAAAAAAAAAACTTTATCTTAGAAATGAAGAAACCAAAAGTGAAAAAACCGAGTGAAGTGAATATCTGATACAGACGCGCTGGCCGCTTCAGCTCAACTGTTAAAACTTTGCCTTGAACGGCCTGAATATGCGCAGTTTAATGTAGAAGGGGCGCTATAGTTCGAGCGCAATGATTCATTTATTTATTTGAACTTGTATTTCGTTTTTACTTATGAAAATGAAAATTGAATGAAAAAACATCAAAATCAGCCCAGTGCAGTGGAAGCCGCTGGCGAAGCCCGAAAAGAAAACGGCTGTGTTTTAGATATATAGATAGATTATTTACTCGAACTCAGTGTAATTAGACTGGATTAACAAACATTCCAGTAATAAAGCTAATATCATTTTATAAATATATACATTTATGCACATCCCATTTATATTAACCTTGTAGTGAAAAAAACTGCATTTCACTTCACACGGAAATGCCAGCAATAAAATGTTTAAAACATCTTTTTGTCCTCACAACCGAAAAGAATATTATTATGCAAATTCCATATTTCACATTATTTATTAGAATATTTTAATCTTTGCTCTCGATAATAAAAACCAAATTGCCATACGGAAGAGCGATTCCAACATTTAATTTTTTTTTAAGACCATTTAAAGAATGCAAAAATTAAGTCAGGTGGAAAATTAGTTTAAACACAGACAATGTATTTTGGTGTATACATATTAAAATCTTCTTCTTATTCACAACGTGTTTACAGACGCTTTGTAATTCATAGGTTATTCTAGTTGGCCTCTCTTTACTGTATGGCACGTCTAACATATTCACGGCAACAGTACTGTATGTCCTTCCTATCTTAAAAAAAAGGAAATCTAAACGACATTGAGAACTATCGCCCTTTAAAAATAAACCGTAATTTTATTAAACAAAAACTATTTTTCACGTGTTCCTGGGACCATCATATATGTGGGAGAGCTAATATTTAAAGCATTGTTTATATTTTCATTGATATTTTTTTTTTCATTAGGAATATCAACGTCACCAACATCTGACGTAGATGTGATTTTGAAGGATTTTGCAAAGCCCTCTACAATTATCTAATATCTCATCACATAAAAACAGATTAGCTGGAGCAGATTTATTTTTACATATACAGTGTGACCCATTTCAAGTGGACACACCTTTGTAACTCAGTTATTGGTCATCCAATTTCAACCAAATTTGTATCGGTATCAAAAACTTTTACTATTTTTCCTTTTTAAGTAAAACAAAACTTATTTCAGTCATTGGCGTACATTTTTATTAAGAAAAAAAAGGTCGATTTTTCGAGAAGTCATATTAGACATTTTTTTGTTGAAGAACTAATACATATTATTGATCAGCATGCTGTAGAACCCCCAATGTTTTATGGCAATCGAAAGCAGGTTGCTTGGTAATAGCCCGACGCCGAAGGCGGAGGGCTATTACCAAGCAACGTGCTTGAGGTTGAAATCGCGCCTATCTAGTTTCATAGTTAAATCAACCAGAAAAGAATAGTCGAACAAATTTTGTCACCATACAATTTTCATTGTCATTTTGAACATGAAATTTAGTTGGTTAAGTAAGTAATCATTTTTTTTAGTCCTACAACAACTTTATTTGTTTTCGTAAACAAATAGTGGTTTAATAATCATATCTTCTTGTAGAACAACGACTTTGTTTTTGTTCACCAACTAATTTTTAGGTTGATCTACACTTTATTGTATGATGAAGTTTTTTTTGGTTAGCCAAAATCTCAATATTGAGACATCAGACCACTCAAACCAAAGATTAGAGATCGTTTATAAGATCCATCCAAATATATCGATGATCCCTGAGAGAATTTGAACATTGCAATCATGTTATTCATTTTTTATAAATTCATAAGGGTATAAGATAATGCATGATTGATTATTGTCAGTGATTTGTATGTGGCGTCATCTAGGAATAATTTCTGTAATAGACTACGTGGTAAGCAAGCAAATTTTATGGTAATTCCCTTTTAGAACTTCTAGAAGACGACAATAATATTGGTTTGTCTACCAAGTACAATAATACAGAGAGCTAATACTGGGTTAGAATTACAATTCGATAATATTTAAAAATAAAGTCTACTATTTATCTAGTTTCATTTGACAAAATTCAACAAATTATTAGTAAGATGAATAAATTATAGTCTTATGCACCTATTTTTTAAGTTAATGTTTATTTTGTTGTGTGACAATCACCTTTTATTTAAAAATACTATTAAATATACTTCAATTTAACAAAATGAACAATATATATACAATTTTTGATTGATTTAACCTATACTATTTGCAAACAAAAGCGCTGATGCCACGTCTTAATTCATCAAAGTGGATTGCAGAACGATGTTATGTTTATGTAAACAGAACTGCGGGTTAACTCTACAATAATATTGGTTTATCTGTCAATTATAATAGTAGAGCAAACTGCTACTGGGTTTACAATTACAATTCGACAATAGTTAAAAACAAAATATTCTAACATCTAGTTTAATTTGACAGAATTCAACAAAATAATACGCGAAAAAAATAATAGTCTTATTCATCTATTTTTTAAGTTAATGTTTGTTTTGTTGTACGACAACTTTTTATTAATTATAATAACAATCACCTTTTGTTTGAAAATACCATCAATATAATTTAGTTTAACAAAATTAACGATATTGTTAGTTAGCCATTTTTTTTTTGTTGAATTTACCCATACTATTTCTTTGAGTGAACTAAAAGTAGCAATGTATACAACTGTACAATCTCCAATAAAACATTTTCGTACTACTAGCTCTGTGAGTGTCATTTTTTTACGTCTGTCAGTGTTATGAAAGTGTCACTTACAGCCCATAGGCAAAAAGTAAAGTAATAAATAAAATAAAGTTAAATAATAATGACATTCTGGCACCAACGAAGCACACGCATTTTTGGCTGCCTCCTGAATGTCGATACATTCATCATAATCCATATTTTTATTGCAAAAACTCACGTAAATAACTTGAATGGCGGAAATATTTATGAAGTTATCAATTTGACAACTTATTGACAGTAACCATAGCAGAAAGCAAACACACTCCAAGAGTCTAAGACAATTAATAAATGAGTTCGACAAATCTTGAATGAATTTTCCAAAAAATTGTAATACTGCTAGTAGTACGAAAGATGTCGCGTCGTATGCACCTCGGCTTGTATCGTGTATTTGCAGGTCTCGAATATTGCAAACCTCAGTCCTACGGGCTTCGGTTTGCACTATGTTCTCAACATATAAAATACACTTACAAGCCTTGCTACATAAACAACTATTTCGGTTCTTTTGTAATACATTTCTCTCGATGAATATTATAGTTAATACTAATTCCTAGATAAAACCTACATATAGCTTTTAATAGCATATAATTTAAAATCGATGCATTCATGAATACATTATTTATTGGAAATGTTAAAAATATTAAGTTGTCATTAGAAGGTTTAGATACATCGAAATAAGGTGTCTGTAAATTTTTATTAAATAATTTGTAATCTAAACCAATTACGTAATAATAACAAATTGACAATAACTATTAGTTGGAGATGAATGAACATCTATATCTGCGTTATTCCATTAAACTTGACATTTAACAATGAATTCTTGAACAGTTCAGTGTCAGTTTAATTTGTTGAAACGAAATATACAACAAGCTATAATATTGTATGTCTAATTAGTATTACAACATATCGTTTAATTTTTTAGGGAATATCTCAACATACTGCCTGAGTATTGTTTAAAGCTTCCATCAACGACTGAAAATTGCAGGGTATAAATGCTGTATGATTGATTGATTGATTGATTTGATTGATTTACCAGCGTGCGGTAGGCATTTCTGCCACTCCCAAGGATTATACAGCTGGGCCTGCTACGTCCACGCTGGGTTGGACTAAGGTCATGCTTGTTGCCAGCAGCGAGTGCCACATGGCGCATGGTAAAGGAATGTGGGATGGGAGGTGTAGGTACTTGTGAGATGCGTTACCGCATTGTGTCGTGAGGGAGCGTTTAAGTTCCCTTTTTTGTGTTTTTGGTTCGCCTTCTTCTTCTGAGTCTTCTGATTCCTCGATTTTCGGTGCTGGATTAAATTTGGGTCGTGCTTGTTTTCAGCAGCGAGAGCCACATGACGCATGGTACAGGAGTGTGGGGTGGGCAGTGTAGTTGTTTTTGAAATGCGTTGTGTTCGTGATATTTAATGTTTATGCTCCTCTTTTTGTGTTTCTTCTTCTACAGATTTTCTTCTTCTTCTTCTGAGTATTCTGATTCTTTCGTTTCTGCTTCTGGTAGAGTATATGTCTGTAGGTATATGTGAAATGCGTAGCCGCATTGTGTCATGATGTGGCATGTTTGTGCTCCTCTTTTTGTATTTCTGCTTCTACAAATCTTCTTCTTCTTCTAAGTCTTCTGGTTCCTCGGTTTCTGGTTCTGGTAGAGTACATATCACTGCGATTTTTTTGTGAAATTCATTTTATTTTTCTCCTTGCTTTTCTTTCCCAGTATGTTTGGTAGTTTGTTCATGATCTTCTCGGTTGTTGTTTTCCACTTGTAACCTGGTCTCCCTGTTTTTAGTGTAGAATTTAATGTAGAGTTTTTCACTTAGCAACGAGCACAATTTTGGCCTGAAAAACATCACTTGGTACTTTACCTAAGAAAATATTTGAAATTAGATTTTCAACACTGTATTATAACACCCACAGCGCAAAGAACATGCAGTATCATAAAACACACTCCTGTTAAACCATACACCAACAAAAGTCAAAGATCAACAATCCCTATCTGTGATGCTTCTCTTCCCTTCCATTATCTTCTCTTTTTGACTTGTTCTATTGCATTACACCAAAAAGGCTGTACCTAGGTCTGGATTATGTCACCTCTCTCAAAATTGTCAATTGCACGTCCCGAGGTATGTATTACCCTTCAAACACCCACCTGACAGCTCAAAATTTGTTATCACTGTTGTTTTCCTGCTTCCTGTACTACGGAGAAAGGACTTAACTCAATGTTGTGTTAAGTCCATTTCGCCTAGGAATTCTTAAGATTTTTGATATACAATGTATTTTATTAACGCTTTTACCGACATACCTTGTCAAGATAGAGCCAATCTGCTTAGGTAATATCGAAGGTAATATAATAGATATGTTTGAAACCATACTAAAAATGCTAAGAATCGATTTTTAAAAAAAATTGAGATAAGTCCTTTCTCTCAATTGGCGTGTTGTCATCTTCTTGTTGGTTGTTGAGGTGAAAAGTTATGATTTCGCCCTCCTCCTGGTGTATTATTTTTGTCCTCCTCTTCAAGTTTGCTGTTGCTGCTATCATCTCCTGCCCACCCCAGAAACCGTCTTTTCTCAGGTCTCCGATGAACGCCTCTGTCTTTTCCTTGTTGATGCTGTGTTGATTTTAACAGGGTTCCGGTTCGTTGATAGATGCTAGCATGAAACGGGGTGGAATAATCTATGTTGTTTTATATATCGTCCGGTACTTGTTTTCGTTCCTTTTTTGCTTTCTCTTCTTGCTCCAGTTTATCTCTCTATTGTTGCTGTGGTATGCTTCTTCTCGTGTATATGTTATCATTTCTTCTGTATCCCCCCCTGGCTCGTTCCCCCGTTTCTGTGCCTACCATGTGATCTTTCGTTCCTACGTTCTGTCTTCGATCCATCATTCTTGTGTACAGATACCATTTTCTAGGAAAATCTGTGCATTTCCATTCAACTACAAGAGGTTCAGCGCCCCGGCGTATTTTACCAATAGTACGCCTCTGCTATGTCCATTTATTACCCAAGTCACGGCTTCTGTATGAGTACAAATATTTCGTTTTTGTTATTAGAAAACCAGGTTTGATTACTGATATTGTTATATATTTTCTTAGAGTACTAGTTCTATACAGGGTGTCCTAAAATTACCGGAGGAGCTCGTAATGACATATTCTTTACAACAGAGACAAAAACCTTAATACAATTATGTCGAGTCTCCAACCGTATTATTAACGGTTTATAACGATTTATTAAAGTAGATAGGCGCTGCAGACAAAATGATATTTTGGACATAACTAAAAGAGTTTTAATTAGTGACATACTGTCTGCTTAAATCTGCTTAAATCCTGCACAGCTCTTTGCACCATTTCCGGTATAACCGTCGCTAATGTTTCGGCTATTTTGTCTTTTAGGTCGTCTAGGGTTTAAATAACCTCTCTACTGTAAACTTATTATTTTAAATGAAAATAGTCCAATGGATTCAAGTCAGGCGATCACGCAGGTCAGTTTTTAGGGCCACCACGTCCTATCCACTTATTTGGATACGTTCTGTTTAATATTCCTCGTACGTGCATTGCATAATATGGTGGAACACGTTGAAACCACATGTTACGACCAGGGCTGGATTATCCCTAGGCTATAGCCTAGGGGCAACAATGCGTGAAGGGGCGCGCGAGCTATTTGCGCTCTCTGCTTATTAAAAAAAAAATATTTTGTCCCCATTTTTTTCCATTTCCTTCTCCCTGCTCATCAATTTTGGTTATTTTTTTTAGATTCCCCCGCTCATCAATTTTGAAATCGGGACAAAAAATTTTTTTGTCATATTTCCTCCTCTCGTTTTTCAATTTTGAGATCGGGACAATTTTTTTATATTTCTCCCCTCCCCGCTCGTCAATTTTGAATCTGGACAAAAAATGTTTTTTTCAGATTTCTGGCCCCCGCTCATCATTTTTTTTCCATTATGAATTAGAGGGCGCAAATATATGATTAGCCTAGAGGCGCGCCAGTCTTTAATCCAGCCGGGGTTACGACGTTGTAATAATTCAGTTAAAAATGTCCCGTAGGTTTGTCCGTTCAAGCGAGCAGGAAATTCAAAGAATTCCCAAAAATACCCGCCTATAAATTTTCACTGAACCTATTTTGAAAACTTCTGGGACTGAAAGCATGTGGATTCTCATTGGCCCAAATATGGCAGTTGTGTGTATTAAAGATTCCCCCACGCGAGAAATTCGATTCATCGGTGAAAAGTACCTTAAGCAAAAAAATTGGATCTCTCCGATCCTGTTCTAAAATCCAAGCGCAGAAACCAATATGGGCCTGGTAATAATGCGGCATAAGATTTTGTACACGCGTATAATGATAGGCATGATATCTGACGTCGCTAAAAATTCTTCCTGAAATATTCAACATTTGCGCTACGTTTCGTACAACATCCGTTGGTTCTACTTTTTTTTTTTTCCCTCCTCTTGGCTTTGGATGAAACCATCAGCCAGTAGCTCTTGATTTATAACACACTCGTGACACATGCAAACAAAACTCTTCCAGCATATATTCAACCCAGTTATTACCTACTATTAACCTAACCAAAGCTATATATATGAAAGGGTAAAGTATGCATGCAATACACGTACGTGTATGCGCACACACTAACACAAGTACATACACCTATCTATCACAGGGATATATAACGGGGACACTCATTTCACGTCAAGGGGTCCATCTTGACGACTTCATGGAAACATAGATAGGGTAGGGGGACCACGGTATGATAGGTTAGAACTACACAGGAGCAATTAACACCAAGGTGACAAGTTTAACCTAAAAAATTATTTGACTTATAGACTTATATTTGTTGATTTAAAAAATATATACAATGCTGTGAAGGCCTCGAAATTTTCGGATGGTTCTACTTCAATTGTATGAATCACAGCATCTTCCATTTGCCGAGGTTCGTGCCGTTCGTGGGTGACCAGCTACATTTTTATACGAAGGAACCAAAGTACCTGTGTCTCTTGCACGATTCATTAGTCTTAAAAAACATTTCCATTCGGATGTCTTTTTTCTTAAAACCGAAGCGTATATTCTCGGGCAGCAGCTTCAGAATTATGTTCACATTCACCATAAATTATTATCATTTCGCAATATTCGTCTGAAGTGTAATTCATTTTGATATTAAAAAACTTAATAATAGCAAAATCATTCACCTAACATTCTATTCAGTGGATTCACTCCTTTTTCGTTTCCTTTGTCATGAAATATTGATTATTTACATGAAGAATAAATATTTACATACTTATGCCTTTTTAGACAGTACTCAGATATGCTTTATTGCTTTGTCTTAGTTTAAATATTTATTACTTTGCATCATTTCAAAAGATCAATAATTAATAATGTTATAAACCTTTGAACTAGCTTCCTAAGAATGAAATGTACATACTGAGATATATTTTAATGTAGCTGAGAAACGCTTAATTCGAATTTTAATAACTTTCATTTACAATGTGAATACTTTAGTATCAAATAGCATGTAATAAAATTTAGATTATTTCATGGAGTGAAATAACTCAATTTCATTATTAATCTTGACATGTATCATTTTTATTGTGTGATGGTGCGTGTGTATCACGAAGAATAAGGGTATAACATTTATATGTGAAATTTACCCCTTTATCCCAGTCAATCTACAATAGCCAATATTTTGAGCTAGAAACAAATAATATGGAGCTAACTTTTGGTATAGACATTTCCTGAGGGTTCAGATCCAATATACAAAAGTCCCGAGAGTCCTACTTCGGCAACCCCATCTTTTTCTGCACTTTGTTATATTTTGGCTATTTTCTCGAAAACGAATGATTTTATAAAAAAAAAAACAATCATAAAAGTACTTTTTTATAGCAGACAAAATTTTCCTTCCACCAATGTATAACACAACCTATTTTAGACGCCAAGACCGAAAGAAATAGTCCGTGAAAACAGGTCGCAATTCTTAACAGATTCACTTGATTTTTTTTATCGTTTCGTCTATAATCAGAATTGAACCCTATTGAATTTCATAATAATCCGTCGAGTAGTTTAGTTATTATAAATAATTATTCAACAGCGTCACGAGTTTTCGCGCACTATTTCTTACGTTCTATTAGTAATTATCTTTTCGTTTATCTCGCTCTAATTTAAAAATGGAACGACGAATTGGTCGCAAATTTTTACCGAGTTATCACTATATATTTGATTGATTGATTGATTTACCAGCGTACGGTAGGCAATGCTGCCACTCCCAGGGTTATACAGCTGGGCCTGCTACGTCCATGCTGGGTTGGACTAAGGTCATGCATGCAGCGAGAGCCACATGACGCATGGTAAAGGAATGTGGGATGAGAGGTGCAGGTATTTGTGAGATGCGTTACCGCATTGTGTCGTGAGGGAGCGTTTAAGCTCCTTTTTTTGTATTTTTGGTTCTAGACTTCTGGGTCTTCTTGTGAGATATGTTGCCGCGTTGTGTCGCTGCTGTTTGTGCTCCTCTTTTTGTATTTCTGCTTCTACAAATCTTCTTCTGATTCTGGTAGAATATATATCGCTGCGATGTCTTTGTGGAATTCATTTTTTCTCCTCGCTTTTCTTTCCCAGTATGTTTGGTCCTTTCCCAGTTTGTTCATGATCCTCTCGATTGTTGTTTTCCACGTGTAACATAGTCTCCCTATTTTTAGTTTGCTGCTGTTCAGTGTTAGTGATTTCTTCCAGTAGATATCTTAGGTCCCTTCTTCGGACATGTCCCCAGTAGAGTGAAATTAATTAGAGAAGATAACATCCGCACAAACCGATATCTAGTTCGTGTTCGGTATTTATTATATATTTATAGTGAATATTCAACCGTTTTTATGAATAAAACAGATGAAATGAAATTTATTTCAATTGCGACTGTCCAATAATATTAATAAACGAAAATAGTAAACAGCAGTTTTAGTATGTTATCTTCTCTAAGTAATTTCACTTCTACTTCATTGCGTACATTTCTATCATTTTTGTGATTGTCTTCCCTTCTAGTAGTGTTGATGTTCTATGTCGCTGTTTTCCTCCTGTTGTTTTTGTGAGTAGTTGGATGATGTCTCTTTCAGCTCTTCTCAAATTTCTTCTGTTGACTTTTGTTGTTGCCGCGTTTTTAACTCATCATTGGCAGTATGATGGCTCTGTACAGCCGTTCGGTAAGGCCCCATGATACTTTGGTTTTTTTGATGAACGGTGTAATAGCCCTTGTAACTTTGTATGCTGTTTTTATTCCCTCCTTTACTGTTTCTCTCATTCTCAGTTGGTTCGTCAGATATGTTCCTAGGTATTTCAGTTTGTTCGTTGTTCTTAGGGAGTAATCACCTATTTTGTATTCCTCTCCACTGGCCCGACTCTCTCTTGTTGACGGGTCTCGCTCCATTATTAGACTTTTCTCGAA
Organism: Rutpela maculata; assembly: GCA_936432065.2. Lineage (NCBI taxonomy): Eukaryota > Metazoa > Arthropoda > Insecta > Coleoptera > Cerambycidae > Rutpela > Rutpela maculata. The sequence goes on from OW386290.2 coordinate 63,411,084, forward strand.
GTTTATTTTCAGCCCAGATGTGTCCAGATGCGGTTTCATGTTTTCTAGGAAGTTGAGAATTTGTTACTCTTCTCCTGCGACGGCGACGATTAGGTCATCGGCGTTCTCAGTATTTCCGTGTCTTCGTCGAAATTTGGTATTTCCCTTATTGAGTTTTGTATTACTTGGTCTAGGACCGTGGTGAATAGTCGGGAGGATAGGGGGTATCCTTGTTTGACTCCTCTGTTCTTTTGTCTGGTTTCCGTCATTTGTCCGAACCATTGTATGGCAGTGGTTTCATGAAGGCAGGCCTTTATTATCTTGTTTATTAGATAGTGCGGTACACCTTTGTTGTATAGGGTGTTGACTATGGCCCCGTGACTGATATATCGAATGCCTTTTGGAAATCTATAGCGACCATGTGCAGTTTTGTCCCTTCTCTCCATTTTTCTTCCACTATTCTTCTGGTGGTGTACATGTGGTCGTCCGTTGATCTGCCTTTGATGAATGCTGTCTGGTAGTCTGGCGGTCTTCCAATGTACTTCTCTAGTTGCTCGAGTAAGAATTGTGCGTAGTAGTTGTATCCTATGCGCAGAGTGTTATTCTTCTGTAGTCATCTATACCCTGTGGCGAGTTGACAGAAGTGTGGTTTCTGTCCATACTCTGGTCATTTAGCCTTTCCATACCGTAGTGTTGTTTACTTAGTCTACTCTAGGTGCGGTGTTTCTTCTAGCTCTGGCTATTATTTCTAGCAGTTGGTCTTTTGATGGTGGCTTATCCAAGAACCAGTGGTCCGTTTCTTTTACTAAATTTGTTCGTTCTTTAGTTGCCTTCTCTTCTTCCTCCAGCTTCTTGTCCAATGTTGCATTGGTATGTATATTTTCTTGTGGGTACTGTTGCTTCTTCTAAATTTTTTCAGATGTCTGAAGGTTTGATTTAGTCGTTGCCCTGTTGGGAGTGTTTCAATGTTTTCGAAGAATGCTCTACATTTTCCCTCGTCATGGTTTCTCTCCGCCTCTCTTTTTTCCTTCAGTGCTTCTTTTAGTTTTCCGTTTAACTTCCCCGTCGGTTGTTGTTTGCCTGTGGCATTCATCTTTTTTAGCTGTTCGTACTTGTTATTTTTTTTCCTTTCTTCTCGGGCTCATAGGTGATCTGTTCCTTTTTAACGTTTTTCTGGCTGCAATTTTTATTTTTGCGCCCATTCATGCCCAGTCTAATTCTTCTCCTGTCAGTTGGTTTTCTATTTCTTCGCCGTATTTCTTCTGAAAGTCTTTGTGCTGCAGTGGAGAACTATTCCATGTACTGTATGGTGTTTTGTTGTTTCCTTAACTTCTTTTTTATTCTTTTATTTCCAATTTTCCGTTTTTGAGAAAACAGCCAAAATATAAAAACGTGCACGTTTGGTAGTGAAAAAAATGGGATTGTGGAAGGAGCACTTTTCAGGATTTTTAGTTGGATCTGAACCCACAGGGAATATCTTAACCAAAAATTAGTTCCCTGTTACTTTTTTCTAGGTCGCATGCCAGATTGACTAAGGTACTTATTTTATCCGTATTTTCATGTTTTAGTCTTCTGCTTTTAGTCCATTCATAACTTAGAATTATCCCTAATTTATCGTTTTCTGTTCTTATTTCTTTTTAACTTATTTTGTAATAAATATATGTTAGTGACAGCATGTAGAACTAACATTTGTCAAAATTTAGTTTCAAACCTCCTTATTCATCGCCTTTAGTTTTATGTTAAATGACGCTTAGTCTGCAGAGAAAAAACTAGGGTTTTTTGCACTTTTTTACCCTAACTTTCGACGGTAACATTTCACGTTATATTAGTCGTAAAAAGTTCAACAGGTACTCATTTCTTTGCTACCAAATAGATAAAAAAACATTCTCCACTTTTTACGAAATATTAAGTATAGTAGAGTCAAAATAAATTTTGACTTGTTGTATGTGCCGTATATTTTAAATCAATTTATTTTATTATTTTTATTTTATTTATTTATTTATTTTTATTTATTTATTTATATATATATATCTATATATAGTGTTACTCAACATTTAAATCACCGTTTAATATCCGGGAGAAGATGCAAATCCGAGAACACACTCATATTGGACTTGACGTCATCTAACAGAGTATTTCTGCGAGTGAAATGATTCGGACATATAATTCGTGCAGTTTGCGGTTATTACTTAAAATGATTTAGTTGTATTCGGTCTGTGATATTAAATTAGGTATAGTGTGTATTTAAGTGTACCATATTTAAAAGGGTTTAAATTGTTTTAAACATGACTGAAAAAGGTTATTTCAAAGGTCAATTGGATAATTTACGCCGTACGCCTGCCGGGTGTATGCCATAAGCTACTGCGTCACAAAAATATTCATAAATAAAAAACTATAAGTCCTAGATGAAACATTTTTTTTTTTTCAAAAACTTCTCCTGTATCTTGGCCTCAATCGCTTGTAAAAATAAAATAAAAACAAAAGGTTTGTCGTTTAGACAAAATATATATTCTTAGCAGTGGCGCAGCCAGAAAATTTATCTGGGGGGGGGGCAATAGAACCGGCCTCCCCAGAGGATGAGGAAAATTTTTCAGAAAATGGTTAAAAACGGATGTGTATGTAGATTCCTCTATTAGATAATATTGGCATTAATTACAAAATATTTATTTCAAGGGATAATTTAGATACTGCTTTGTACTGCTTCTTTATTTTTTGGCTCATGGAAGACGGCTTGGGGGGGTCCCGGGCCCCATGGCTCCCCCTCTGGCTGCGCCCATTATTCTTAGCGAAGTAATAAGTTCATTGTTATTTAAAGAAAATAATAAACAGTAATCGATAGAAACAAAAAGACCATAGGAAGCGCTTGTTTCCGTACTTAAATTTAAAAAAAAAATCAGATTCATTAGATTTGAAGATATGGAGGTTTAAAGGCTAAAAAATACGATTTTTATAATCAATCAGTTTATCAAGTTTTTTCGAAATAAAAAATATCTGTACTTAAAAAAAATATCGTAAATAGCCATTTCTTATGTAGAATTGTCAACTTTATAAAAACTATAAGGTCTGGTCTGGTGCTACGCTGTTTTTTTTCTTGAGAATGAAGAAACTGTTATGGTCTATTTCGCTCCACTATCAAGCTATTACACAAATGGAATTAATTTAAAATGTGCGCTAGCGCTGAGGCGTCATCTGTTACATGATGTCACGCGTTGTTTGCGCGCCTAACGAATTTATTCACACTTTAATGTTGAATACCGTTTGTAAAAGAAAAAATAAGAGAAAACCCTTTACATGCTGTGTTAAGTGTATTAAGTAAAGATTCTAAAAATACTAAAATTATATTTTTTGCAACAAGGCTACTGTTTGGCAACAGCAAATATTGTTTTAATATCTTTTATATATAATAACAAGTGCTATGAGCAGCTTTGTATAAATCGGCCCTTTGCTTCTTGCAAAATTTTAACAATTTATGTTTCGCCGTTTCGAAAAATAAGAATTTTGCGAAATTGCGAACAATTCGATAATTTTATTTTTGCAATACGATTACTAGGATCGGGGATAATAAGGAAAATAGCAGAAAATTTCAGAGTTGAAAAATAAATTGTTATAATTTTACAAGAAGCAATGGACCACCGATTTAATACAAAACTTCTCCCAGCACTTGTTATTTTACTTACAACAAATTAATACAATAAAATTGCTATAGCTAGAGTATTCCTTATTCACCTATTTTGATGCTTAATTTGACTCCAGTAGTATATGATGGTTTTGATGGTTGTATGGAAGAGCATATAACATATGAATACCGTCATCCTTCTCTAATTTGTATTTTTCTTTTATGTACCTTTCACCGCAATAAAGACTTATTATTATTATTATTATTATTATTATTATTATTATTTTCTCTCCTTGTAGGGAATGCATACGGTAGTGGTCGGACACGATTGTGTCATGACCATTACTATTGTCATCAACTGCTGCAGAGAGATCGCATAATATGTACAGCATCTAAAACTACTTTTTGCATCTTCTGGTAGGTGTTTTTCGGTAAACGTATATAACGTTATTATTATTATTATTATTTTATTTATTTTTTTTACTGGTTTTATGTAACCGTGATTTATTAACGAAGGCTATGATCGGCTCTAAAGGCAAGATTATGGCTCCGGGTCTAAGGTTCCAAGAACGTTCTTACTATGTTAGTGGCATCTAGGATAACCGATTTCTGTATAAGATGGTAAGTATTCTCCGGGATATTCGGGCTTTCTTTTAAATTGATTATTATTATTATTATTATTATTATTATTATTATTATTATCATTATTATTATTACAATTTTCGAGATATAACACAAAAAGTGAAAAAAGGAAATTCCTGTTTTGCCAATTTTAATTGCTTTTCACGTCTGCAAATCTAGGTTCACTTTATTTACGTCGAAATACACCATAAAATGCAGAATAACCCAAGTTATCAAACATTTCTTATTTCATTCAATTTTAAGCCTCCCAGGTCTGGCCTAAATAGCGTACATACCGTATGCACTTCTGTGACCACTTCCGATTTCAATAAAAGGAACTGTTATCCACATGCGTGGCGCTCTGTGTGGTCTTAATATATTTGTGAGGCTACCATTAGTGTCACGATTCGAAAAATCTCAATACAAGGAAACATGATTTTGCATCAGAAATGTAAAAAAAAATTCTTTCAACGAGAGGGTGACGCGTCGGGCACTTCGAAATTCTTTAATTTTTTCACAATTTTTTCATTGCTCATACTTTGGCATTTTATTTTGTGTCTTTTAGGAAAACAAATATAAAGGCTAGATGTGGACATTCAGTTAGAAAGGCTTTCAGAAACTAAAAATAAATTGTAATCGATTGTCGTGATCGGAAGTTACTTTGTTGAAAGTAAAACGACATTCAGGATTTACCTTTTGAGTGCAGGCCAATCTGGAAACACGAGTCCACACGGTTGACAATTTTTCTTCCACATCGTGAAAGTATACTTACCGACGATAAAAAAAATGTCGACATTTTTTTGTTCAAATAGGCTTAGAATGCCATGAAACATCGAGATTTAAGTTTAAGCAAAAACAAATTTTCTGTCTGCCGGTCTACAGTCTGTAACTTTTTTGTGCGCACAGTTGCTCAGGAACAGTTATGATATTGATTTGAAATTTGGTACACCTATGTATTATAGTGAGATCTTAGTCCGTTGAAGGGTTGGGGGCAAATGGGGTAAGTAGTTAACACAAGCAAGTAAGAGTCCGTAAAATTGAGATTTAGTGTATGTACGAAAAGCCATAGACTCAATTTTTTTTTTTTACAACTATCATACTACTTTACTACCCCCATCTCATTATTAACGGAGGTAAAAAATAAATGTGTGATTTAGTGTGTGTACAAGAACCAAAGGCCACAACATTTTTTTAACATACCACCCCCTAACAGAGCGCGGGTGATAGTGAAGGACTTGGATAGGAAATTTGGATGTGAAAGTAGTGATTCCTTAGGCAGTGGTTTTTAAATTATTGTGATGTGTTGCAACCCCTTCAATTAATTCAGATGTATTTGCACCTACTCGAGAAAGAACCTACCAGTAAGTAGTTCTAGAGTGATGACATCTGGAATTATCTAGAGAATGGTGGCGTCATCACAGAAAAATCGAGATGTCATTTTTAGGTATAAAAGACCGCATTCTCGGCGGGTAGTTCAGAAAGTATAGAAGTAGTTTTGAAGTTTGATTGACAAGTGAGGTTAAGAGTACAAAGTGAAGACAAAGTGATAAACATTGTTATTTTTAGTCAGTAAAGTTCATTCAAGTTAATAATCAGTATTGTGAAGTATCCAGTAAATTATTTAATAAAGTGTGTTAGTGGACAATCTCTTGTTATAATTTTTGGAATCCACGAAATTTGCGAGGGTGTTTCCTAGGGGTGGAAACACGTTACATTATGGAGATTTCGGATACAGGTCTATGAAAATACATTGATTGGGCTCAAATTGCGAAAAATTTGTGTTCCATTGCTTTCTATATGTGAGGCGGAAAGCAAAAAGGGACCTCTTGTCGACGATGTTAATTTTTCAGTACAGTTGAAATTAGTGGTTTGGGTCAATATGATCGATTTTCGGATTTTGTCCTTTACAAGTTGTAATCGATTACAAAACCGATATAATTGAATGAAACACTTAAAATAATCGATAAAGCAGTCAATGTTCAGTATTGTTCAGCCCTGGAAAAGGTACCTCCTATCACTTATGGAGAAATAACATGGGACCGACAAGAGGTCCCTCTTTATAAACGCACTAGTAACTTAAACAAAAAAAATCATAGAGACATGATTTTTGCACCAAATCGTTCAGAATTAGAGCTTAATTCATTTAATATCAATAACTAAAAATCGGAAATTGCCGACAAGAGGTCCCTTTTTGCTTTCCGCCTCACATATGGTGTTTTAATTTTTTATACTTCTGCATCGATGAAGTTAAATTCACTGGGGTTAGATCGAACCAGTTTGTGTATCGATGTTCTCTATCGTTTTCTTATCGATAATTTTTGGTATATCTGGTTATTTATTAATCAAAACTTTTCTTTGTGTTACGAAGAAGATTGTTTCCTGTGAGGCTACGTTTTCGATTAGGACTAAACCAAACCTTAGATAAAATATATTTGCCTAAAGCAGTTTTAAATCACCGACTGTTGTACGCAGAGTTTCTAGGGTTAGGTCAGGCAATGAAATTACAGTGAAGGTTTTGTATCAAAATCTAAAATCATAATATACAAGGAAGTTTATCAGTTACATCTTGGATGGGTTAGATTTCGATCTTTATTGTCAGAGAAAGGATTACAAACTAGTAATAATATAATTTAAAAGAATTAGCAAATAATAGATGAACGATTTAAATAAATAGACAAAACAGTAAAAAATGCGTAACACATGAACCTTAATGTGATAGTTAAACCTTCAACAGTTATTACTATTAAATTACATTGACATATTTTGTAATAACCGTACGGTAAAAAAAAACAATAAAATAACATAGAAACAGGTACCGACCCACACGTATAAACACTAATGATAACGTAATTTCATTAAGTTTATTGTGCACAGACAGTTTTTCAGCGTAAAAATTTAAAACAATCTTAATGAACCTTATTGTTTACTCCACGACAAAATAAAAATACTTATGCACGCCAGTTGGTCGTAAACAATTGTTATTATTATACGGAATGAAACAATATTGCCCGTCCTTCAACTTCAATAAAACACTTTTATCTTTCTTGTAGCGAACTACAGCACATCCCAAAAACGTCGGTTCTCAAATAGAATCCCTTCTAAATGTGCAGGTTCGACGGCCCAACTGAAACTGTACACATACAGGCAGGTCCGACTCTCGGTGTTTTTTTTTTGTACCCAGATAAAGGGAAACTTGGTTTCCATATGATAGCCAGGGGTAAATACCCTACTATTTACTATTATTTATGGTGTTTGCTAATAGGATATTTTTGTCGAAACTGACTTAACTAATGAAATAGTAAAACAGTTATAGTAGAGGGAATTATTGTTTATTTTAAGATTATGATAGAAAAAAAAAGGCTGGAGGAAATTTACTTCCACATCCAGTGGAAGTATAGCAACGGCAAAAAAAATTTGAAAATTTTTATTGTTCAAATAGGCTTAGAATGTCACGAAAAGTCGAGATTTTAAGTTTGAGCGAAAAAAGATTTCTGTCTGTCTGTAACTTTTTTTGTGTGCACGATTACTCTGGAACCGTTTAAGACATTGACTTGAAATTTGTAATATATTTTGATCTTATTCTATTGAAGGGTTGGGGGATAAATTGGGGTAAATAGGGGTAAATAGATAAATCAAGCAGGTAAGAGTCCATAAAATTGGTATTTAGTATTTACAAGAGAAGCTAGCATCAGCCACTCTCATTACCACCCCCATTATTAAAGGGGGTGAAAAAAATAAAATTGTAATTTAACGTGTATACAAGAACCTGAGGCCTCAAAATTTTTTTTTACTTTATCCACCCCACAAACATCCCTCTACCACCACCCCCACCATATAATATTATGTTATTAAAGTTACCTCTAGTAGTATGAATACGTAGTAGGTTTCCCCGAGTATTATGCATGCGCAGTGGCTTTCCTCAAGTACTATGGATGTGCAGTAGGTTTCCTCGAGTCAAATGGATGCGCAGTGGGTTACCTCAAGTAGTATGGATGCGCAGTGGATTTGCTCGAGTAAATTGGATGCACAGTGGGTTAGCTTGAGTAGTATGGATGCGTAGTATGTTTCCTTGAGGAAAATGCTTCAAGTAGAGGCTTTACTTCTATCGTGTAGTCCACGGCAAACAATCATGCCATTTTCTGTGTATTACTTCCTCATCCAGTGTAAGTATACTAAGGCAAAAATAATTTTTGAAAATTTTCATTGTTCAGATAGGCTTAGAATGTCATGAAACATCAAGATTTTAAGTTTGAGCAAAAAAAAATTGCATGTCGCGTCGGTTTGTCTGGTGATCTTGTAACTTCCTGATGCTCACGATTACTCTGGAACCGTTTAACATATTGACTGAAAATATGGCACACGTATGTATTTCGACGAGATTTGGAACTAGATTATATTTTGATCTTATTCCGTTGAAGAGTTGGGGGGTAAATTGGAGTAAATGGGGGTAAATGAAGCAAGTAAGAGTCCATGAAATTGATATCTAGTAAACATAAGAGAAGCTATGATTTAGTGTGTGTACAGGAGCCATAGTCATCAAGAATTTTTTTCACTTCATTCACCTCCACCACCACCGATATGGCATATAATTTTATGGGTTTTTGGGGTACACTATTTCAAATATTATACTATTAAAGTTCCATAAATAACACAGGTCAACATTTGATCTAAGAACAATCACCAGACTTTATCAGAGTATACATAGGTTTTTTGGGTCGCTGATTCCGAATCCGAGGTTGGTTAAGATTCATCACGTCAGGTTCTTTGAAGGTCAAACTGAGAAAAAGTGTTGTAAAAAAATTGAAAAAATTTATGTTTATGTTTCTGAGGTCGCTGAATTCAAATCCGGTGTTATTTTTAGCCTTCAAGAACATCAGAACATCTAGAGGTCATTTCAAAGCATTTTGAGATCACTTTGAGGTCAAATTGAGAAAAAGCGACCAAAAAATCTGGAAAAATGCTTACATGGGTTTTTTAAGTCGCTGACCTCGAATCCGTGGTTGACTGGACTCTATCATTCAAGGTCATTTGAAGGCCAAACTGAGAAAAAGTGGTGTAAAAAATTTGAAAAAATTTATGTATATGTTTTTGGGATCACTGAGTTCAATTTTTTCGTTATTTCATCTCAAAGTTTCTTTAAGGCCATATCATGATCAAATTAAAACAAGAATGTTGAAAACCAAGAAACTGAAAAGCCTACATTATACGAACCAACACAGAAACAAAACAGATTGAGCTCCAAGCAATAGAAGCAATGACAGCAAGTTTTGCCTCCTGGCCAGGACCCAATTTCCATAAGAAAGGTGCGGGGTCCTTTTTAATCATCATTTTTTAATTTGACCTCACATGACCGCGAAATGAGTTTTAAATAACCTCTAGGGTATCCTTCAATGTCAAAATGACAACTGATTCGAACTGAGCGACCCCAAAAACATACAAAAACTTTTCTCAGTTTGACCTTCAAATGACTTTGAATCCGATGTGATAGAGTCCAGCCAACCACGCATTCGAGGTCAGCGACCCAAAAAACCCATGTAAGCATTTTTCCAGATTTTTAGTCGCTTTTTCTCAATTTGACCTCAAAATGCCTTGAAATGACATCTAGATGTTCTGATGTTCTTGAAAAAATAACAGCGGATTTGAATTCAGCGACCTCAGAAACATAAACATGAATTTTTTTCATATTTTTTACAACACTTTTTCTCAGTTTGACCTTCATATGACCAAGAACCTGACGTGATGAAGCTTAACCAACCTCGGATTCGGAATCAGCGACCCAAAAAACCCATGTATACTCTGGTAAAGTCTGGTGATTGTTCTTAGATCAAATGTTGCACTTATTTCCACATAGTGGAGTACAAATATAATATTTTCGTTGTAAGAGATTTGGATAGGAAGTCTGGATGTGGAAGTAGTGATTCCTTAAGCAGCGGTTTTTTAGGATGCCCTAGGCCCTAAATGTGAGTGTGTGTATAGAGTGAACGAAATTGTGCAAAATGGAGTGATTAAGATAGCACAAAAATAATAGAAATCTTGGCAGAGAGGAGAGCTGGAGTCAATTTTTTGAGGCGCCGGGAGCGTTAATGTAACTATGTACAAAATTTGAAATAAGGTGTGCAAAATTATACAAAATTGATCGATTATGACGACGGGAGTCAATTTAATTAAAGTAGGTAGGGAGCAAACCTCACGTTTGTACTCGCCCACCTAATTTACTCTACCATTTCCAAAGTTGGGGAGTGCAAAGTTCAAGAGAGGGTGGGCAAAATTGCGGAAAATTGGTGCAAAATTACGATATGTTCAGGGAGGTGGAGCAAACTTGACCCGTCCCATATTTTTGGCAAAAGGTTACGGGATGGAATATTTAAAAACATACTAAAATTAGAAATAAATTATATTAAAGTGAATTTTACACACCCACCAGATTTTTCGGCAATAAATTCATCAATTTTTTTCATTCCATCTTAAAGTCATTGTGGGTGACTAACATGAGAATAATTTATGATGTAATTCGAGTTAATAACCACCATATTAATTAACCGCGAAAATGCAATTATGAGTAAAATTTTTCATTACAGCATTATATAATATTTAACACATCTGAATTATTAATTACTCATGAGTGCGTTACTTATTGTGATTAATTGATTAAAAAGGTAATAAGAAAATTTGTAAATTACTTCGTCTCAAAATCAATGCATAATTGTAGAACATCGATTTACACGTGAATCATAAAAATTTTCAGACAATCCCAATATTCAACATAGTTATTAAGGGGTTTTCTAAAGATTTTTATTTATATGTGGGTTAAAAAAAGGGACGCGAATTCGGTTCCGAGGACATGTAGCCTTACCTCCCACAGACCTCTTTCCACTGAATTACATGGAAAAGATACTAGAATATTGACTACTGGGTGGATACAAAATGGAAATCCCAATATTAGTTCGGATTCAGACGAGAAGACCGATCAACAGTGTGCGCCTTAAAGATTGCAATGGAGACGACACGGAAATCTGGAGAGCTAGAAGATATTGTCTAATGGTTACCATTGATGTTCGGAATGATTTTAACTCCACTCCCTGGAAAGATGTATCAAAGAGACGAAAAGAAGGATTGCGCCTTCCCTGAAAAATATTATAGATGAATGATGTTTCCAAATGGAGGGGGTATCGAGGATATACAAACTTGGCTCTATTCTATGGAATTTGTACAGGGCTTTCATTAAAATCGCATGACCAATTACACAGGTCTACAAAATTCTGCTCCAAGGACTAAACCTCTCATGCTTTAAGTATTTTTATGTGCTAAATCTGAATTTTCAATTAAAAAAATTTTCTACTGACAGCACACAAAAATACTTAAGGCATGATAGGTTTAGTCCTTGGAACAGAATTTTTTTTCGTAGACCTGTGGACAGGTGCACCTTGTGCACAGGTCTACAATCTGTTCCAAGGACTAAACCTATCATTATGCCTTAAGTATTTTTGTGTGCTGAATCCGAATGTTCAATTTAAACATTTTTTACTGCGTAGATTTGGAGTAAATCCCGGTTTTTATCGTCAAAATATGTTTTTTTTGTAAATTTTTGACGTTTACTCGAAATCTACGAAGTAGAAAATTTTTTAAATTGAAAATTCGGATTCAGCACACAAAAATACGTAAGGCATGATAGGGGCAGAATTGTTTTTTTTTCGTAGACCTGTGTTATTTGAATTTTATGTTTGTCATGTTTAAGTCAGGCCTTCTAGAGATTTATCATGAATTTGGAAAATCATATGTAGATCTTCCATCGTGTTATCAATCTGCTCTGACGTCATTTCGACGGATCGCACGGTTATTGGCCCTGAAACTAAACATAATAAGCGGAGAACCAATCATCGTTGGGCACCGATAGATGTGTATCAGTAATCTCTAATATATGAGCTAGTTGTTACTTACACGCAATAGACGTACGTATACGGAAAATTGCTTATTTTCAGTGATATTTAATTTTATCATGTTTTAAATTTTTTTAACAGCTATGATAATTTGCAGTTTTTTTTAAACTAAGTATCTAATATTCATCAATCATTTTTTATGGTAAATAAAAATAATAATGATAAGAATGATAACTTTAGAATAAGTAATGTTCTTTCTACTAGTATCGCATTGAACTTAGTTTTTAATATCAAAAAGTTATCTTCTTTTGCTCGTTTTTCTTAAATTGCCTAAATAAATAATAACATACCAAAAATCATCACATTTAGAAAATCAACCATGAAAATTTTGAAACTCGAACAAGTCGTCTAAGTCCATAAAAGGCATATCTCATTTCAATTTGTTTTTAGTATCAAAAACATATAGACCAGGAATTTTATTTTTGACCCGGAATTAATTATTGTAAAGCTGAAAATTTGCAGGATTGTAGCTTTGGTACACGTACCAAAAAGTCTCCTACTCTCCCCCGTCGGCTTCTCTGTTTTTTCGGAGCAACAAGGGCCTAAGTCGCAAAAATTGCATAGCTGGCTATACATTGCAACAGAAAGGTCATTACTGGTCCGATTTGGGTCGAAATGATCATAGAAGATTAGGAGAAGCATATCTGTTCATATTTCAGATGTTCCATGCATATGTTTGTTCATAATTTTCTGTTCTAATTCTGACATTTCAAAAATTTAAAAATAATTAAAAAAAATTCCGAAATGGCGCCATTGCGGATAAATTAAGAGTCGGACGTACCCCAATAAACATTTATCTTCATACTTTGGGCTTTCCATTGGTATGTCTACCTTCTCTGTAGCGTCATCCGTTACGGAGTTACGCCATTCTGAGTGTCGCAGCGGCGACACTTGGACATTTAAGTGAGTTCATTGTTGTGTCTATCACGTCTAGTCTAAACAATCAAGAAGGCGCAAGACGAGCTATACCCTGAGTTCATTAACTTTGATAGTTCTCTTATGTGTATGCATTGGTTCATTGGTGCGGCAAAATTGAGTGATCTTAGTTAAGCCATGTAGCACAGGAATTTTAGTCTTTGACTTTGAATTTATTATTTTAAAGCTGAAAATTTGTAGGATTGTAGTTTTGGTCCAGGACAACACGTACCAAAAAGTCCCCTACTCTCCCCCGTCGGCTTCCCTGTTGTTGCAAAGCAACAAGGGTCTAAATCGCACAAATTGCAGAGCTGGCTATAAAGTGCAGCAAGAAGGTTGTTACTGGTCCGGTTTGGGTTGAAATGATCATAAAAACTTCGGAGAAGTATATCCGTTCGTATTTCACATGTTTTATGCATATTTCGTTCATAATTTTCCGTTCTAGTGCTGTCAAAACTTCAAAAATTGAAAAAATTTCGAAATGGCTTCATTGCGGAGAAATGAAGACTCGGAGGGGAAAACGTACCCGAATAAACATTTCTTTTCATACTTTGGTGTGTCTATTGGTGTGTCTACCTTCTCTGTAGCGTCACCCGTTAAGGAGCTATGCCACTTTGAGTGTCACCGCGCGGCGGCCGCGCCCATCATGTGCCCGGTGGAACTGCCCTGGCTGCGCTGATGAGACCAATTGCGAATTCCTGTTTATATATTGTTGTTGTTTTATAAGATTTATTGAGTGAAATTTAACTTGTCAGACTCAGAAAATGACTTTATTCGGCTAGACAATTGACATTATTGATCTACTGGGAAGTAGGGTCGTCCGGATCATCATCCATATCCACGACTGGCTGCTTGTGAAGCTGGATCCTCTACAGCTTCGGGACGTAATGCTGCAGTTCAGACCATTGTTCCTGCACTCGCACCGGGCACCGCAATCCGCCTTGCAGGCACAGGAAATTAGCCGCAGCTGTCTATCAGGAGCTGGCTGCCTTGTGGTAGGAACAGGAATCGGAACCAGGCCATGAAGTCCTGATTTCCACGAGGAGTTAGGGAGAATATTGTGAGGATTTAATCTCCCGAAAAGTATGCAGCACTCAACTAATGTGCATGTTCCCTTATAATAATTAATTCCGGGTAGAAGCGATATATTGACTAAAACTCCTGCGCTAATAATACCATATTATATTATCTTTATAAAAACTTAAAGAGTAAATAAATAATAATAGGCTTAATTCATTAGAAATGTATGTAACATTTAATTTTTAACTAGAACGCCACTGTAATATGTGATTAGAGAATTTTGTTAATTTCATTAACAATAGTATATTGTTTGTGATGCGTCTTATGATTATTTATGGAACTATGTATTATGATGGGGTGTTGAAAATCTAAATACCGGAAAACGTCACACTTGCCCAAGGATTATTTGGTTATTGTAGTACGTGCAAAAAATCATATTAAGAGAGAAGAAGCAGCAATAGAGTAAATGATTGGATAAGGAAGGAGTAAACTCTTACAATAAGAGAAAGACTTTAGGAAAAGTATCATAATTAATTTTGTTGTATACAGCGCCTTATTGGAGACAAGTAAAGGATCCCATGGGTACTAAAGAAGGTATAACGTAGGCTAGTACTTACAGTCTGCAGTGCATACCACACAGTCTCTACCGAGGCTATAAGTCATGGCGGAAATTACTCCATAGAGCTGCTGATCGAGGGCATTTCCGACCGCATAATGGATAGAGACGCAAAAACACTCGAAGCAGGAAAAGAGAAAATATGATAGAAAGGCGGTAAGAAAACTGGGAATGACAAACTAAGGAAGAAAAAATGTGAGAATGGATAGCACGGAGAATCAAAGCAACAACTGAAATCGGAGAAGACCTAATGCCAAATGCCAATAAATACCATCAAGCACATGACAACTAGTAACAGAATCACCGCAATGATTGCGGACATTCTTTTAAAGATCAAAGAGGAGAGACAGTGAGATAAGGACAGCCGCCAAACGAAACTGTACGAAATCAGGAAAGCGTACCGTTAATGTCTAATGACAGCACCGGTAGGGCTCCATTTCTGGGAGGCCCTCGCTAACGTTAGCAGCGGCGCTTGCAACACCGAAAAGAAAAATCCGTCCGGCTATTCCTCCATCACTGATTACCTGATACAGTTATGCGGTCAGTCTGTTTGCAAGCATTCTCGGTTTCAATTTCATTTCCCTAAATATGGTTTGTCTTCTGGCCATTCAGTGCCTCGCAATGGCAGAGTATATGGTCTATTGTTCCGAGCATATCTTGGCAAAGTCCGCAATTCAGGTTGCCTTCGTATAAGACAATTTTATATAGCTGTTCCTTCAATGGTATACAATGTGAGTAATCAACCTATTACCGTTGTCAGCTCGGCAACTAGTAAATAAAATTTTAAAGATCTGCTCAAATAAATTCAACTAATTTTATGAATTATGCGTTAAGCTTTATTGAAGTTTATCTAGTTTTCCTACTACAACGGACAACAGAATAAAAATATTTATAAGGAACAAACCCTCCCTGTCCCCTTTAAATAGAATCCAAACAAAAGGACTCGCCTACCAGCACATAAGAACTATTACTTTCACATACAGTGGAAGCATAGTAACGCAAAATATAAATTGTAAATTTTTATTGTTCAAATAGGCTTAGAATGTCATTACCACCACCACCCCATTACCGATGTGGGATATCGTTTTATGGGGTTTATTTCCACACACAAAATGTTTTCGTTGTGAGAGACTTGGATGGAAAATCTGAATGAGGAAGTAGTGATTCCTTGGGCAGCGGTTTTTAAATTCAGTTTGCCTTCTGTTGAAGGTATTCTGCATGCTTTACGTAAACAAAAGTATGCAACTGCCACTGATGGTGTGTCTGACAGAATTGTGAACTTAGCCCTGCCCTGGATTTTAAAATCAGTTACGCACCTGATAAATTCATGCTCTGAAAGGGATGTATTGCCCACGCATTAGAAAACGATTAAATAGTTAATCCAAATTCAAATAAAAATGTGGTTATTGCCTTAAGTGGTCTGGGCCCTAACAGTCTGCTCCTTTAATAATTGCAGAATCTAGCAATCAGTTAAGTGATTATGTATCAGAAAATATTATTCCTGATAACCAATCAGGTTTTAAGAAATTTCATAGTGTGACTTCTTCGCTTAATTAAGACATGTTTCAGGCCCATGATACTACGAAACCTTATGGTGTGCGGTGATTGGCCCTAGTCGCGGAAACAGTTAATAAATGATAAAAACCGCTGCCCAAGGAATCAATACTTCCACATCCAGATTTTCTATCCAAGTCCCTCACAACGTAAAAAATTTTGATACTATACAAGGTGTCCCTTAATGACATGCTAATATTTCAGGGTGTGATTCCTTAGATCATTTTATGAAGAAAAGTGCATATGAACATATGTCCGCAACGGCTTAAATTTTTTGCTACAGGGTGTTGAAGTTTATTTTCAATTTTGGTATGTGTTGATAGGATATAAAACCACTTATTTTAGCGGCTCCAGCAGTGGCGTCCCTGCGAACATGTTCTCTGATATTTTTTACCAAAAAAGTGGTACGCCACTGGCATTTTTCCATGTGGATATTATTTCTGTTTAGCCTGGTCAATTCTATATGAAAACGATCTCTTGCGTCGTCAGACGTACAATTCTTGATTAAAACAATTAAATTCAAATTTAAATTAATTATTATTATAAATTTTGTTTTATACGAATTTTCGGAAATGGCCACCTTCACTTAATAGGTATGCTTCCGCCCGTCTTCGCATCGAATTGTGCACTCGTTCAAATACTCCCGGCGTATTCCGTATTGTTTCACGCGAGGCAACTATTCGTTTTCTTAAATCTTCTAAAGTATTAATGGAAGTTTTATACACCAGGGTTGTAAGATGACCCCACAAAAAGAAATCCAAACTATTGAGATCGGAGGATCTTGCTTGCCATTGCTGAGGTCTTCTGCGACCTATCTAACGATTAGGATAAACCATATATAAATGGTCGCGAACAATAACACTGAAATTAAAAGGAGCTCCATCTTGCATGTACCACATTTGATTCCTTAACGCATTTGGTACATCTTCAAGCAACACAGGTAGTTCTTCTTGGAGAAAATACAGGTAAGGTTGTCCATTACGGCGTCATGGCAGAACAAAAGGGTCTATAAAATTATTACCAATAATTCCTACACATACAGTCGAACTTCCATAACTCGAAATCTTCCATATCTCGAAGCAATTCCAGGCAATAAATATCTATTATTTTTACTAAAAAGTTCCCATAACTCAAAAGGACCCCGCACACAATACATGGGTTTTGCGGCTCCGGTCAAATTTCGTGAAACTCTGGGAAATAGTAGTTCTCAGTAAGTAGAAAAAAAGTCTAAATGGGCGCGAAGCTCCAAACCCCATTGGTTCCGAGATAACACCAGCTGAAGCTCTAAAAACCACCCCTACCAAACCACGAGCTAATCCACCTAACCCTGGGAACAGCGAGTTTAGTCGCTCATTTTTCTTGAAATTATTGAATTCCATATCACAAGCGACATAACTCACCTAACCACCAACCCCCTAACCCACCTAATCCCTAGAAACCACCCATTCTAAACCACAAGAAGGGTAACCCACCTGATCCTGGGAACAGCGAGCTTCATCGCTTATTTTTCTTGAGATAACTGAATTCCACCCACACCCTAACCCACCTAATCCCTATAAACCACCCCTACCAAACCACGAGTAGGCCAATCCTCCTGACCGTGTGAACAGTGAGTTTAATCGCTTATTTTTCCTGAAAGGAATTAAATTCCATACCACAAGCGGGCTAAACCACATAACCACCAACCCTCTAAACCCACCTAACCCCTAGAAACCACCCCTACCAAACCACCAGTAGGCTAATCCACATGACTCTCGGAATAGTAGTACAAAAGACTGAATGGGCGCCAAGATAAAAAATATACTGGTTTTGAGCTAGAGCTGCTTGAACGCTGCGACCAACAAATATTCTGTTCGCTAAAAATCGCGAATATTCAGATACAGTTTTCATGCTTCAAAATCCGCCTATACTCGTACCAAGAATTTTCGACGATATCGGATTAGCTCGCTTGTGCTTTGGTAGGGGTGGTTTCTAAAGCTTCAGCTGGTCTTATCTCGGAACCCATAGGGTTTGGAGTTTCGCGCCCATTTAGACTTTTTTTCTACTCACTGAGAACTACTATTCCCAGAGTTTCACGAAATTTGACCGGAGCCGCAAAACCCATGTATTGTGTGCGGGGTCCTTTCTCTAACTCGAACTGATTTTTAATCCCCTTGATGATTCGAGTTATGGAGAGCTTCGTCTGTACATTAACCGAAAATTGCTCTTGGAAATGGGTTTCGGTTATGACATGGGGGTTTTCATCCGCCTACACATTTTTATTATGGAAATATTGAACAGCATTCCTAGAAAACATTGATTCATCTGTGAACATAATTTGTGACTCAAACTGCTTATTTAGTGTAACATTCTGATAGAAGTTCACACGCTATGGAAAATCCTTGGCAAGTAATGCCTGCACTCTTAGGAAACGGAAACAACAAAAGAATCAAAATTCGCGAAACAATTTGATGACAAATATTCAGAGCTCTAGCGATCTTCCTCGTACTCGTCTCAAGATCTTCGTCGATTTCCTGCAGCACCGCTTCCTCAATTTCGGGTGTTCTGACACTTCGAGGTCTACCTTCCGAAGTACCTTTTTGGAAACTACCAGTTTCGCAAAGACGGTGATGGATAGTCGAAAAGAATCAGCTCTCTGGCAAGGCACGATTAGGATATCTTTCCTGATACATACTTTTGGCTTTTGTTGCATTACCATTTGCGAGACCATATACGTAATGCATTGTCGCCACTTCTGCATTCGTATAATTCACCATATTTACTGAGATATTTGAATAAAAACAGCGAAAAAATAAAATAAATTCAATGAAACACTAAAAATCGAAGAAATACAATGAGATAGTTTCGAACACCAATAACTTACTTTATGTCAACAAATATTGTTTTGAAAAGGATGTTTGTGCATACGTCATTTATTCCAGGATAACTAGATTTATGTGTTTCAAAATTATTAGTCAATACTGCTAAATGAAGCAACTTGAATTTAATTGTTTTAATCAAGAACTGTGCGTCTGACGAGAAAAACGCAAGAGACCGTTTTCATGTAGAATTGATCAGAAAAAGTATCCACATCAACTTTTTTGGTAACAAATATCACAGGACATGTTTGCAGGGACACCACTGGTGGAGCGATAAAATAACTTTTCTAACTAGAATATGTGGTTTTACATCCTATTAACCCGTACCAAAATTGAAAATAATATGAACACACCACATATAGTAAACAACCCCCAAATCCAAAGCCAAGACTGTCCGGAAGGGAGAAATGAAGACATACATTCATACCCACCGGTGTTCTTGTAGAAGAACGCACTACCGGGCGTCAAAATGACGCGACACCAATTTATTTCTCAGGGGGCGCCAGTCGCGTATTACCCCGTTCTTCTACCTCCCAGGCGGGTTCGAGATAAGATGCACTTCGGTAGCCGAGTAATGGGACCAAGGCTGCACTACCACAGATCGGAAACTACGCTCTCTCTGGACCCGAATTCCCTCGTTAGGGGTTTAGGCACCTCTTAATTTCCTGAATTTTTGCATAAAAAAATCCCAACCGAAGAATTTCTCTGCGGAGGGATTAGTTTTGGTACGCGAAAATCACGTTTTGGTCCATTAATAACGGAATATATTTCTCAAAAAACGCATAAAAAAATCCCTATCAAACCTCCGTAAGGCAACCAGAAGGTCGAACGTTAATGCGAATTAACTCGACACATCCGGTTTTCTATACGAAAGTTCCAGGGATTATAGACCGTCAACAGGCCTCAAGATCAATTAAGAAATATTAGTTCAAAGAATCCGTTTATTTAACAGAATTGGTTATACAAAATTCTCAAGAAAGAATCGTGCCTTCCCCAATCAAGGTAGTGACTTTCAGACCATACAAGCGAGAGCGCTCACGCTAACGATCGATTAGGTAGAAAAGATTCATACGTACCTTCTCAGAATCAAAATGTGAGCTTTTAGAATCATTTCAGACTCTGGGTAAATGAATAATTAAGGCTGACTGAAATTAACTTAAAAAAGTTTTACTAAATGAATTTAGTTTCGCTAGAGACTACTTAGCTTTAAAGTTCTTGTATCGTGGGGATTCACGTACTCAAACACATTCAGAGGACTTATTACTGCATAAGTTGAGTGGCGTTCGATCAGTCCACGACTTCTAACCCTTATCACAGTCGATTAATATTATCGATTTGGCAGCGTCTCACCTTCGAGCGACTTTTAGGCAAAATTGAATTTTTGGATTTTTATGCACAAGGCGTTTTCCTCTATAACTTTGTCATTTGAAAAGCCCTGTTATTGGCTTTTCTACCATCGCCTTGTCTGGACCACTCAACGCGCTCGACCAAATTGTGAGCCGCTGAGTCAATCCAAACTCTTTCCATGCGAGAAACCGGCCTTGTACATGTGCATTGATTTTTATCAATTTTTGCTTATCGGCACTACGCCGGCTTTGACAAAATCTTCTATTTTGCCTTTCGGATGCAGTGCATCGTTAAAATTTTATGCTCATACTTTAGAATTGGGCTTTCAATGACCGTACCTCAAAGGTCAATGTCTTTGGTTGAGGAATAAAAAATAAAAAATAATTTAAATTATATTTTCGTGGTACTTTTTAAACTGACTTTGTAGTACTTTTGAAAAATCCATTTTAAGACCAATTTTAGCGTACTTTTGAAAAATCGATTTTCGAGCCAAATTTCAAGGTACTTTTGAAAAACTAATCTGCGGGTGAAATTTTGGCGTACTTTTGAAAAATCGATTTTCAAGCTAAATTTCAAGGTACTTTTGAAAAGTTAATCCGCGGGTGAAATTTTGGCGTACTTTTGAAAAATCGATTTTCAAGCCAAATTTCAAGGTACTTTTGAAAAGTTAATCTGCGGGTGAAATTTTGGCGTACTTTTGAAAAATCGATCTTCAAGCCAAATTTCAAGGTACTTTTGAAAAGTTAATCCGCAAGTGAAACTTTGGCGTACTTTCGATAAATCGATTCCTGGGTCAAATTTTGACGCCCTTCCAAAAATATTATTTTTCAAAGTCCAATTTATGGTACCTTTGAAAAAGTATATTATTCATAAATCTTTGTCATTATATACTTCTACTCTCATATTCTGAACCAAAAACATTTTTCCTAAGTGCAAATTCGGTGTTTCTTCGAATTTTCACCTGGTCATTTCCAACGCCTTATAGAACCCAAAACGGCCCTTGTGGACTGATCTGCGCCTCTGCAGACTCCCAAAAATGTCTTTAAATGAAATTTTTGCCTAAGTCGAATTTTGATTGTCTTCAACTTAGGACGATTTTGGAGAGTTCTACAACACTCCCCTCCTTTGGTTGAATCTTTTCTACTCATCGATTGCCTTTAATTTCCATATTCACTTGTATGTCTGTATGCCTTCATTTGACGGTCTGACCTATGGTACAGATGTTTAAAAATAACGGCCTTAATTGGGGCAGACGGCTGATTCGCCTATCTAACTTAAAAATAATTACATTTTTTAAACAATACGCCAAGTTGATACAACATTTTTATCAACTTAATTACACCCGCGTCGAGGTGCGAAGCGTAGCACAATTTTGATTAGCGTCCACTCTCACTAATTCGTTGCACTCGCTTTTTCGCCCTGGTCTCGCTCTTGCTTAACTTCGGCCCTTTCTAGAAGAAGCTGTCTATATCTCCATGCCGCAGCTTGGACGGTCCTCGCCTTTGAGTTCCAGACTTCACCATGCCGCGCCCTTGCGACAGGCTGGGTCATCTTTCCATTTCTGCACATGGAAAATGCAGTTCTGCAACTAGATTGACTTTTTAGCAAGTCGTCGACTGGGACGCGTCGACTAACAAACACAATGTGTTGTTTTTAATGAAATATTTTTCTAACATGAATTTTGTTAACTTATAATGGTTAGAAATTGGTTCTTCGTAAGGTAGATTAAATCGGCTTACGATACTCGTGCGGTCATCACTACTTTGTGAAAAAAAGTATAAAAAAAAAAATTGAAGCGTCTTCTTGAGCGAAGAACGGCTTCTGAAACTCGTCTCGTAGTTTCTACTTCGTAAGGTAGATTAATTCGGCTTACGATACTCGTGCGGTCATCACGACTTGTGAAAAAAGTATAAAAAAAAAAAAAATTGAAGCGTCTTCTTGAGCGAAGAACGGCTTCTGAAACTCGTAGTTTCCATTTGGGGTATACGTTAATTTTGTTGACTTAAAATGATTAAAATAGAAGTTGTCTTCTTGCATAAGAAAAAAAAGCTTCCGAAACTCGTACTGATTCGTACTTATGCCTACGTCCATTACTCGAATTTGGCGGCTCTCGCTCTTGAGAAGCTAGGCTTACCGGATCGCGCTCTTGCGTCGGGTTCGCCGTCTTTCCATGTCTGCTCATGGAGTAGACTTTAAATTTTCGATTCGACCGCATATAGGTCAAAATCGCCACTTAGAATTTTGAGAAAAAATATGAAAAAAAAGCGAAAACGGCTATTAGCCGTGGTCGACCTCAGAAATATCTAGAGGTGACTCTTCTATGTCTGGCTCATCTCGAGCATCATCGGGATCTCGACTTATTACATCCTGCTCATCTTGAGCACTTGCGGGAACATTGATTTGAACTAGTGTGGTATCGCTACGTCGCTCTGACCTGGGCGCGATCTCATTGTCTGATGAGGAAGCGTCGTCACTAAGATGAGTTTCATCCGGACTATCTTCTGATTCTTCAGACAATTCCAATTCAACATCGGGGTCTCCCTTAGGTGCCGGCCTGATGGCATCGACATGTAATCTCGTCGAAGTTACCCCCTTGTGAATGAGGTAAACTTCATTGGACAATCTCTTTAAAACCTTGTGTGGCCCACTCCACGACGGTGTGAAGGTATGATCCTTCCTGATCCTTTTAGTCATTACCATATCTCCCACTTTATATACGACCGGCGTTACCGCCACTTTGGGCGCGTAACGCCATTGGTAATTTGTTTGATTTTTACGAATCTCCTTGACTCTTTCAAGGCGGGGAACGTCCGCTTGATTACGACGTTCTTGTCTATAAGCGAACATATTCCAATCACCAATCTGCGGTAATTCATAGCCGAGTACTACGAAACTGGGCGTATGCCCCGTAGCGGCGTTTTTTCTTGTTCTCAAGATATATGCCATCTGACTAACATGTCGATCCCACTCGTCGTTGGGTGAACCATATAATAAGGTTTTTAAGATCTTCTTAGCTTCTTGCACCCTCCTTTCTATTGGATTGGC
The DNA here is from genome assembly GCA_936432065.2 of Rutpela maculata. Lineage (NCBI taxonomy): Eukaryota > Metazoa > Arthropoda > Insecta > Coleoptera > Cerambycidae > Rutpela > Rutpela maculata. The sequence continues at coordinate 63,434,592 of OW386290.2, forward strand.
CTGTTGGTGGTAAGCTGCTGTGAAGAATCTTTCAATATTGTTACGTGTAGAGAACGTATCGTAAAAGCCGGAATTGAAGTGGCCTCCCTGGTCGGAAATGATGACCCTCGGAACGCCATATCTCGCCACTAGTTCCTCTTCGATAAATTGTGCTATTGTTTTTCCACTGACTTGGGTGAACGCCTTGGCTTCGACCCACTTACTAAATACATCCTCTACCATTAATATATATCGGTTATCTGCATCTTTGGTTCGCTGAAGCGGTCCGATTACATCGACGCTTAGAACTTCGAACGGATGCGATGGAGCATGGCTTCTGAGAGGAGCCTTCGGTTGTGATTGTCTGCTTTTTACGGAATTACAAATAATGCACTCATTTAAATATTTGTTAACTAGTCTCGACAAATTATTAAAATAATAGCGGCCCGAGATGATTCTAACAGTTTCATCGCGGCCGGGGTGACCTACTTCCGGTCGGTCGTGAAAATGAGATATTACTCTCATGACCATACGTTTTGGTACGTATAATTTTTCTATAACATTTTCGCCTCTCGTCCAAAGTGTGCCGCCTATCACTTGTCTTGTATTGACGAATTTCACCTCTGCCTCGGTTTTATCTGCTTGTCGCACTAGAGTATTCCATCGTTCAATTTGGTCTTGGATATCTCTGGAGTGCGTTTGCGCTTCTCTGACCTGATCGTTTAATTCCAATGTGGTAATCACTGATATTCGTTCCTTGTACGAGAATTTTGGTGGATACATCCTTTCCTCTTCGTCGTTTGCTTCGACGTTTGGGCCTTGAGGATTCCTGCTAAGATAGTCTGCCAATATATTTTCCTTGCCGGGACAATGTTCTATGGTGAAGCTGTATTCCTGAAGTAATAATGACCAACGTGTAAATTTCGTTTTCTCGTCCTTATGCTTATTTAACCATAGTAAAGCTCGATTGTCGGTTTTGACTATAAATGGACGGTCTGCCAAATATATTTTGTATTTCCTTATATAATTAACGACGCTCAAACATTCCAGTTCATTGATATGGTATTTTCTCTCCGTCGGAGATAACGTATTACTAGCATAAGAGACGATGTGCTTCTGGTCATTATCCCCCAATTGATATAATACTGCAGATAATCCTATTAAGGATGCATCCGTCTGCAGTATGAACATTTTATTGAAATCTGGCCGGTGCAGTCCTAGAGGTTTATTTAATACCTCTTTCAGTAGGATAAAGGATTCTTGGGCTTCTGTATTCCACTTATAGCGCCAGTCCTTCGAGAGTAGTCGGGTCAAGGGCTTAGTAATTATTGCAACATTAGGGATATATTCACGTACCCAATTACATAGGCCAAGGAAACTCTGAAGCTGGCGCCTTGTCGTAGGCACAGGATAGCTCTGTATCTGCAGAATATGTTTTTCTAAAGGTTGAGTAGTATTGGCATTTATCTTATGCCCGAGATAGGTTATACTGGATGTGGCTACCACACATTTTTCTGGTGACACTTTTAAATTATGTAAACGTAGGCGTTCAAAGACGGCTCTCAGATGGTTTACATGCTGATCTATATTTTCATTGTAGATGATAATATCATCGAGATATACTTTGCAGAAATGATGCAAGTAGCCGGTCAATACGTCTCTTGCCATAAATTTTTGGAACGTACATGGAGCGGTCTTCAATCCGAAAGGCATCACGTTAAATCGGTAAGATGCTCCATCTAATGTTGTAAACGTAGAATAATTTTTTGACGACTCCTCAAGAGGGATTTGCCAATATCCGCTCTTGAGGTCCAACACCGTAAATATGTTGGCGTTTTCTAGATCCTTTATACTCTCGTATATCTTAGGTAAGACGGATGCTTCGTCTTCCGTTACTTCATTTAAGTGACGATAATCAATGCAGAAGCGAGGCTTCTTGCCGGGCCTTTCTATTATAATGGGAGGCGAACTGTACTGAGCGGTACTCGGTTCTATAACTCCGGCTTTCAGCATCTCTTCAATTTGATCGTACATAACTTTTTTCTTAGTAGGAGACATAGGATAAGGTTTGATATTGAACGGGCGGTCGTCTTTAACTTTTATTTTATGTTTCGTTGTCACCGTAGTAGCTTGGGTAGGCACCGCGGTGAACAATTCAGCGAATTCCTCGAATAGAGGTTTTAAATTATCGTTTCCGATGATCAGTTCTTCGGGAAGCCGGCATTGCTTCCTTGCTTGATGTGCCGCTTGATTCCAGAAGACGGTTATTCGCTCTTCAGTGCCGACGTAGACACATTTACGTTGATAATCGAATACGACATTGTGAGCATATAAAAACGGGGCTCCCAGAATGAGCTCTTCGTTTAAATTCTGAATGACCTGAAACGTGGTCTGAAAGGGTACATCTAGTACATTAACGTTCATGGTCGTAGTCCCGAGGGATTCTACTAAACCATCGCCACAAGCCATAACAAACGTTTGGGGAGCTGTAAGTTGATCAATGTCGTTCAAAAATTTCGGTTGGATAATATTCCTTGTCGAACCTGTATCCAATAAAGCGTTAACCGCTCGATTATTAATTATAATCTTAATGCGAGGCAGAGGGAAAGCGTCGTTAGTTTGATTGATAGATTCTAATGGAGTGAATCGGTGGGGAGATAGGTTGACTTCTTGATCCTTAAACAGGTAATTAAGGTCAGGAAGGTCATCGAAGTTTTTTAATTTAAACTTCTTGCTTCGGAGCTTCCCCGAGGGTCGCTTCGAGCCTGCTGGGGCCTGGTAGGCGGGGCTGGTACAGTTCGGCCTGGGCCATCGCCTCTGACCCCCGCTTGGTTTCCCGTATTCATATTACGATAGGGATTGTTTGGGCATTCCGCATGAAAATGCCACTGCTCCGTTGGGCAGTATCTGCAAGGGCGATACGGGACTCGGGAGTTCCTTACGTCTCCAGTACCCCTTCTCGGTATATCCCCTCTGGGCAGCGAGGAAATATTATTTGCAAAATGCACCCTTGGTGCTGGCGGATTATCTCTTCTTTGAGATCCATTGAATGGTGTCCTAGATGCACCAAAGGAACTGGAGGACGGCTTCGCTAATGCGGAGGGTTCCGTTCTCCAGTTACTGCTCGATTGCTGATTCCCTTGAGCTGAAGCGGTAGAGGTGGACGCTTCTTGGTCCTTGCTTTTTTTTGCATTTTGCAGAGTCTCGAATTGTTTATTCTCATCCATGATTTTGGCCATTTGTTCGGTCATCGTCACTAGTGTATTTGTATCTAGTATGACGGCACTCTTTAGGAGCATTTTCATATCAGGTCTCAACTGATTGAAGATGGTAGCCGCCTTCATCGCCTCCGGCTTAAACGGATCGATCCTCTTGAAGAGGCATACCTTCCTGGAAATAAATACTGACGTACTTTCCTCGGCATCTTGTTTCTTGCCATATAAATTAGCTACTGCTTCGGTGAGTACTTCACCTGAATCGTAACGGCTTCTGAACCGCTCGAGGAATAGAGGATACGTGGTAATTAGGGTTCGGTATTGTTCGAACCATTTCCTGGCATCGTCTTTGAGCTGTTCTGATATTTTATATAGACGGTCGTTATCCTGCGTAATTCGTACTCGGACGAAAAATTCCTCCATATGATGAATGAAGGTTTCAGGGTCTTCGTGTTCGAAGCCATGAAATTCCGCATTTGGATGCTTCGACCGATACTTATGCTCGTGCGTGGCTTCGCTTAGAGCTTTGGCAAGACCTGCTGCCATTTGGGCGAACACTTGTTCTGAGGAGGGCTGTATGACTCCTTCAGTGGTACTCGGGCCTACCCCCGAACTACCCAGTACATCCTCCGCGCACGGCCTCTCTAACCCTCTAGAGACGTTGTCCATCACAGATGTCGGCTCGTCGTAAAACTGGAAAGGCGTTGATTCATCCATATCCTTTCCAGAAAGTCCTGCTGACTAACAACGCCCCACGTTGGGCGCCATGTAGAAGAACGCACTACCGGGCGTCAAAATGACGCGACACCAATTTATTTCTCAGGGGGCGCTAGTCGCGTATTACCCCGTTCTTCTACCTCCCAGGCGGGTTCGAGATAAGATGCACTTCGGTAGCCGAGTAATGGGACCAAGGCTGCACTACCACAGATCGGAAACTACGCTCTCTCTGGACCCGAATTCCCTCGTTAGGGGTTTAGGCACCTCTTAATTTCCTGAATTTTTGCATAAAAAAATCCCAACCGAAGAATTTCTCTGCGGAGGGATTAGTTTTGGTACGCGAAAATCACGTTTTGGTCCATTAATAACGGAATATATTTCTCAAAAAACGCATAAAAAAATCCCTATCAAACCTCCGTAAGGCAACCAGAAGGTCGAACGTTAATGCGAATTAACTCGACACATCCGGTTTTCTATACGAAAGTTCCAGGGATTATAGACCGTCAACAGGCCTCAAGATCAATTAAGAAATATTAGTTCAAAGAATCCGTTTATTTAACAGAATTGGTTATACAAAATTCTCAAGAAAGAATCGTGCCTTCCCCAATCAAGGTAGTGACTTTCAGACCATACAAGCGAGAGCGCTCACGCTAACGATCGATTAGGTAGAAAAGATTCATACGTACCTTCTCAGAATCAAAATGTGAGCTTTTAGAATCATTTCAGACTCTGGGTAAATGAATAATTAAGGCTGACTGAAATTAACTTAAAAAAGTTTTACTAAATGAATTTAGTTTCGCTAGAGACTACTTAGCTTTAAAGTTCTTGTATCGTGGGGATTCACGTACTCAAACACATTCAGAGGACTTATTACTGCATAAGTTGAGTGGCGTTCGATCAGTCCACGACTTACTAACCCTTATCACAGTCGATTAATATTATCGATTTGGCAGCGTCTCACCTTCGAGCGACTTTTAGGCAAAATTGAATTTTTGGATTTTTATGCACAAGGCGTTTTCCTCTATAACTTTGTCATTTGAAAAGCCCTGTTATTGGCTTTTCTACCATCGCTTTGTCTGGACCACTCAACGCGCTCGACCAAATTGTGAGCCGCTGAGTCAATCCAAACTCTTTCCATGCGAGAAACCGGCCTTGTACATGTGCATTGATTTTTATCAATTTTTGCTTATCGGCACTACGCCGGCTTTGACAAAATCTTCTATTTTGCCTTTCGGATGCAGTGCATCGTTAAAATTTTATGCTCATACTTTAGAATTGGGCTTTCAATGACCGTACCTCAAAGGTCAATGTCTTTGGTTGAGGAATAAAAAATAAAAAATAATTTAAATTATATTTTCGTGGTACTTTTTAAACTGACTTTGTGGTACTTTTGAAAAATCCATTTTAAGACCAATTTTAGCGTACTTTTGAAAAATCGATTTTCGAGCCAAATTTCAAGGTACTTTTGAAAAACTAATCTGCGGGTGAAATTTTGGCGTACTTTTGAAAAATCGATTTTCAAGCTAAATTTCAAGGTACTTTTGAAAAGTTAATCCGCGGGTGAAATTTTGGCGAATTTTTGAAAAATCGATTTTCAAGCCAAATTTCAAGGTACTTTTGAAAAGTTAATCTGCGGGTGAAATTTTGGCGTACTTTTGAAAAATCGATCTTCAAGCCAAATTTCAAGGTACTTTTGAAAAGTTAATCCGCAAGTGAAACTTTGGCGTACTTTCGATAAATCGATTCCTGGGCCAAATTTTGACGCCCTTCCAAAAATATTATTTTTCAAAGTCCAATTTATGGTACCTTTGAAAAAGTATATTATTCATAAATCTTTGTCATTATATACTTCTACTCTCATATTCTGAACCAAAAACATTTTTCCTAAGTGCAAATTCGGTGTTTCTTCGAATTTTCACCTGGTCATTTCCAACGCCTTATAGAACCCAAAACGGCCCTTGTGGACTGATCTGCGCCTCTGCAGACTCCCAAAAATGTCTTTAAATGAAATTTTTGCCTAAGTCGAATTTTGATTATGTCTTCAACTTAGGACGATTTTGGAGAGTTCTACAACATTCTCAGCACCGGGGCTGGGGCTTGAACCCAGAACGACAGTCGGTTAGCATATTCGCCACTCAATTCGAACTACCGTGCCGGTTACAAAGGTTATAGGCCGTTATCCCGTGTATAAAATGGCTGACTATCCGGCGAACTGTGACAATATGAAAAATGGATTGTTCTTATATCAGGGATGTAGGAGAAATTGTCCAATTGCTTTCACGGCACCGCCCACCTTAAGGTCAGTGGTCAGTGTAAAAATGAACAAATAGCGAATTCAATAAGGTTCAATTAACAAAACGGCGGTGAAATTTTATTTTTATTGCCTTTTTTGAAGGCAGTTCAATTTTTTCCAATATATATTTTTTAAATTGATATTTTATTCAAAAATCGTCAAAAATGCGACAAAAAACATAATTCTGTCTGCGTTGTGTGATTTTCACTTGTAATCTCCCTAGTGCTTGAATTATTTCCGGAAATTTTTTTGAGGTCCGAATTTTCTTTAAAAATTCGTGAGCGAGAAAAAATTTCCGGATTTTTAATTCAAGAGCGAGGGAGATTCGGTAAGAAAATTTTAGACCAAAATTACTTGACAAAAAAATACTTTAGAAATGTTTGCAAAATCTTGTAGGCAGCTGCCGGTGTTAGATTAATTTTTGGTTTTTATTTTTTTGTGGTTTCCTCAGATCTTAAGTAAAATGAAATTTTTAATAGTAGATAAAATATGGAATAATGAGAGGGAAGTAAAATTAAAACAAGTTTAGTATACTTATTTCTTATATTCCCTAAGCTCTAGCCACATAAAAATAATATAGCGAATTAATATTAGTCATAATAATTTATTTCGTATGCAATCTTTATACTACAAGTAAAGGGAAACCAAGATGAAATGATATTTGCTGTGATTTAAAGTGCTGATAAATAATATCCCCTAAAAAAATCGCTAATAGTTAGCCATGGAATCACAAGTGTCTTGGAATATGTCATAAAACGGCCCTGTGCTTTATTTTCTGAGGAAAGAAGGTGTACAAGTGGAATTTTTAAAGCATTTGAAATTAGTTAATGATGTAAGGAAACATAGTAAGCCAGAATGTACTAATTTAATTTAAAATAAATATAAAAATATTGTTCATAATATAAACGCCATTGTCTAATCATTGCTGTCAAACCAGGGAAATTTTCACTTATTAATTATATAGGTAGGTGCTCATGGGTAAGTAAGATTTCCAAAAAATTTGATGGTTGTCATAGAAACAATGACAAAATAAACGTGTCCGATTGGCTAATAATGATTGGTATAAAATTTTCAACACAAAATCATTAAAGCTTTAGACAACAAGAAATCAATTGTGGGTCGTTTCATTGATTTCTCACGAGCCTTTGATTTGGTAGACCATCAGCTGCTTAAAGCCAAACTAGGACGATACGGTATTCGAGGAACTGCTTTACAAATATTTTACTCCTATTTAGAAAACAGGACGTGAATTGTAAAAATGGCCGATGGAGCTGAGAGTAATATTTGTGATATTAAACAAGGAGTTCTACAGGGGTCAATTTTAGGACCACGTTTATATATAATATTTGCTAACGATGTGGTTAGTCATCTACAAAAAATACGAAATGTTCATGTGATCTGTTCTGTTATGCTGATGATACCAACATTCTAGTTACCGGCAACAACTTAATTAAAGCTAATGAAACCACTGAAAGGGTTTATCAAGAACTCATACATTGGTTTCAAAATAATAACCTAATTCTATATAAAGCAAAGACAGTTTCAATACAATTTTCATTGAATAATAATTCCGAGAGCCTAACACTTTTTAATGGTACTGACAGGGAAATAAGAACTTGTGTCATATTTTACTCTTAGGTGTTACTTTTGATAAACACTTACAATGGGACTCAACATATCGAAAAATAATGTATAAACCTAAGAACAAGTTTTTTTTGACATCTGGCCAAGAACAAGTTGTTATGCTCTAAAATTTATGTCTAAACATTGTAGTCAGAAAATTCTTAAAGTACTCTATTATGCTAATTCTCATTCGCATCTTAGGTACGGAATTGTAAACGGAGGCAATAGTTGTAATGTGACTAGGGTATTTTTATTACAGAAATATCCAATTCGTATTTTATTACCTCCACATCGAGTGGAAGTATAGTAACGACAAAAAAAAATGTGAAAACTTTTATTGTTCAAATAGGCTTAGAATGTCATGAAACGTCGAGATTTTAAGTTGGAGCGAAAAAAAATTTCTGTCTGTCTGTAACTTTCTTGTGCGCACGATTACTCTGGAACCGTTTAAAATATTGACTTGAAACTTGGTACACGTATGTACTTTAACGGGATCTGCAACTAGATTATATTTTCATCCTATTCCGTCGAAGGGTTGGGGGGTAAATTGGGGGTAAATCAAGCAAGTAAGAGTCCATAAAATTGGTATTTAATATATACAAGAGAAGCTAAGGTCTCAAAAAATGTTTTGGCATTAGCCACCCCCACCCCATTATTAAAGGGGATGAAAAAAAAATGTGATTTAGTGTGTGTACTTACAAGAACCAAAAACCTCAAAATATTTTTTTACTTCATCCACCCCCCCCCCACTACCGATGTGGGATATCGTTTTATAGGGTAAACGATTTTAAGTTTGAATGAAAAAATTTCTGTCTGTCGGTCTGTCTGTAACTTTTTTATGCGCACGTTTACTCTGGAACCGTTCAAGATATTGACTTGAAATTTGGCACACATAATATGTACTTAACGAGATCTGGAACTAGATTATATTTTCATCTTGTTCCATCGAAGGGTTGGGGGGTAAACTGGGGTAAATTTGGGGTAAATGGGTAAATCAAGCAGGTATGAGTCCATAAAATTGGTATTTTGTATATACAAGAGAAGCTAAGGTCTCAAAAAAATGTTTGGCATTAGCCACCCTTATTACCACCCCCACCCCATTATTAAAGGGGATAAAAAAAAATTGTGATTTAGTGTGTGTACAAGAACCAGAAACCTCAAAATATTTTTTACTTCATCCACCCCCTCTACCACCCCCTCTCACCGTCCCCACCCGACTACCGATGTGGGGTATGTTTTATGGGTTCTTGGGGTAGAGGATTTCAAATATTATATTATTAGAGTTCTATAAACAATTATTTCCACATACAAAATTTTTTTCGTTGTGGGAGACTTGGATAGAAAATCTGGATGTGGAAGGGCAGCAGTTTTAAATTTAAATTACAAAGAGAGTTGCTGGTGCTGGTCTATATATACATTTTTGATGTTCATAAACATAAATCGATCTTTTTAAGAAATCAAATCAGTCATTTACATGACACTAGAGTAAAGAATTTTTCACTACCTGATTCTCATAAAAGGGGCCATCCATAAATGACGTCACGCCAATTTTTGAGATTTTAGACCCCCCCCAATTATCAACGTTTTGTCACGCTTATAGTTGCATGTTTTTTTCGATAAAAAAATTTTTACCGCCTCATGGGAAGGGTGCTAGTAGAAATCCAAAAAAAATTACATTATCTTTATTTTCTTAATTCGTTCACCATTCTGACTCACACTGAGTCAGACCTCCCTCCCCCTTATCACACTTAGTCACATTACCCCCTGGAGCGTGACGTCATTTATGGATGGCCCCAAACTGCTGTGTACCAGAAAAGTTATCTTTACTAGGTGTAAGCTTTATAATTAGCTCAGCGTATATCCCTTCAAGTCGTAATATAAACTTCTCTACAGATTTTGGCGATAATATTAATATAACAATTCCAGTGATAACCGAGAAGGATGTAATTACTGCATTCAAAAAAGTTAAACCAAAATTTACTGCCGGACCCGATGGCTTACCAGCTTTCTTCTTAAAGGATTGCTCTGGTATATTAGCTGCACCATTAGCACATATCTTTAACCTGTCCTTGCAAACTGGCGTATATCCTGATAAATGGAAAATATCCAAAATTTGCCCAATTCATAAAAAAGACAGTAAATCTGATATACAAAATTATCGCCCTATCACAATTATAAATAATTTTAGTAAGTTATTTGAAATTGTCCTGCACAGCACACTATATCCGCAAGTTCATCGGAGCATAAGCAACAACCAACACGGTTTCGTCTCAGAGAGATCAACAACGACAAACTTACTTTGCATAACACAATACTTAGCCGAAACTATGGACAGCGGTGGTCAAGTCGATGTCATTTACATGGATTTTTCTAAAGCTTTTGATAGGCTCGACCATGGTGTTCTGCTAACAAAATTGGTTTCTTTTGGATTTAACTTTAAGTTAATAAACTTTTTTGAATCCTATCTTCTAAATAGAAGCCAGTTTGTGCAATATCGGGTCATAGGTCTATCGAGTTTATATCTCAGTCAGGCGTTCCTCAAGGGTCGGTTTTAGGACCCTTATTGTTTAATATATTCATAAACGACATCGTCATTGACCTCCATTGTCCATCTCTATTATATGCAGACGACTTGAAAATATATTTCAGGGTCAATAATTTATCGGATTGCAATAAGCTACAAGCGGATTTAAACTTAATTCATGAATGGTGCGATAAATTTAAACTATCTCTAAACATAAATAAATGTAATGTAGTCTCATTCACAAGAAAACTAAACAAATTGCAATTTGATTATACTATTAATAGTGTTAATCTGACACACCAAGACAGTCTTAAAGACCTAGGTGTAACATTTGACTCGCAATTATCCTTTAGAGAACACACCAATAACATAGTGACATCATCATTTAAAATGCTAGGCTTTATAATACGCAACGCTCGTGATTTTCAAAACATAGATACCTTAAAAGCATTATATAATACCCTGGTACGACCTAGACTAGAATACGCAAGCGTAGTATGGAACTCTCACTACCATGCTCTGTCTCAATATTGAAGAAATTCAAAGGCGGTTTTTAAAATTCTTGGCATTTACAAACGATCACCAGTATCCGCCTATAGGATATGACCATTCCTCACTACTGAATCGTTTTATGTACAGCTCTATGAAGCAGCGTAGAGAGATGCAAAGCGTAATATTCTTATACAAGCTTCTAAACAACATGATTGACTGTCCAGAATTACTTGAACAAATCAACTTTAGAGCACCTACCAGACCAACTAGATCTACGTCACTGTTTTACCTTCCTAATACCCACACGAATACCTTAATGTTTTCCCCACTATATAATATTTGCCGGAATTACCAAACCATAGAAAATGATGTTGACATTTTCAACACTCGATTAAGCCAAATTAAATTAAGTTTCTCGTAGTTTATGTTTATACATAATTATATTAATTTAGTAATAATAATTATTAGTTAGAGTAGTATCTGTTTAGTTCTAGGTTATAGTAATTTAGGTTATACATAATATAATAATTGTACTTCTGTTATATTCTACATATATTATAAGCTTACGTCTGTAGGTAAGCCTTATTTGTAAACAATTTGTATTCTCCCGGCCCTGTAATTGTTGGAATGTAAATTCTGTAGGGTTCGTGTATGTAAATAAATAAATAAATAAATAAATAAATAAATAAATAATTCATCAGATGAAGATGTTAGGTCTTCGGGTAGCAAACATATTTTCAAACATAAATTAAAAAAATATTACTAAACAAAAATTGCTACACGATAAATGAATTTTTGTAATTTAATATATGTCTTATATGACCAACTACAAGATGTCTTGTATGTTCATCTGTTCATATATTTTATTGTATTGTTTTTCTCTATTAACTGTTTGTTAATTTTTCCTGTAACCTTGTCTACATTGATTTTATTGTATACTTTTATTTGTATATAATTTTTTTACAATGGAGAAATAAAGGCTGTTATTATTATTATTATTTAAATAATAAAAGTATGTAGTTTCATAATTCAGTATCAGAATTTGAAAAAACTATATACCATACAGGGTGAATCGGGGAGCCGATGAATAAAAATTACTTACTTAATCCATCAGTGGAATTTTCTGTTCGATTTGGACATAAATTGACAATTAGTAGTGTATTACACACATAAAATACGGGTGCTTTGCATTGATTACATTTCTACTTACGTAGTGGAAAAAACTAAAAACAAACTTGACTTAATTTCTACTTTATCTTTATCTACTGAAGTTAATATTTTTTAAAGACATCAAATATTTTAGTAGTCGGCACACAATAAAATTATTCAAATGCAACGCTGGATCAGATTCTGTCGGATACGGCCCTAACCGAACCTTTTTACAGATAGCAGACATTGTTTGTTTGGGCCACTCCGCCAGGTACTGGTGTATGCTGAACATTGACCGCTACCAAGGTTGATTTTACCTGTGCTTTGGGTACGTCTGTCTTGGGTTTACGCAAGGAAAAAATTGTATACGGCGTATATAATCCACGACTGATATTTTGATCACTTGTGATACGGATGGCAGTGGTAAATTCATTATATATGTGTATATTGTGATGAAGCTAAGGGCGATTGAATGGACAATCTGCTAGGTATGAGGGAACTTTATATAAAGGCCGAAAAAGTGGACCAACGATATTTTATATTTAGCATATGATAATAATACTGTTTATTCAGGTAAATACAAATTCACATGCACTACAAGAAAATAAAAACATACAAGGTGCCCCGTATCGTTATGTTCAAATTTTGGGAGCGTAAAGTATAACAGTAAAGTAAAAAAGAAATTCCTTTAAATCCAAAAGTATTTTTTTTTAAATAGAAGAAAATTGTTTTTCGTTTTTTGTCTGTTATTTACTCTCAGCGACAACTAAGGTAAGTTTATTTTTTCACTTACTGTTCATAAATTTAATAGGCCGGTGCCCTCGAAACAAATAAAGTAAACAAATCCCATTTTTGTGTTTTTTAGTCTTACAATTAAATCTACTTTTCGTTCTCAAAATTTGAACATAATGATACATCGTGTAAAAAAAAACTTCAAAAAAGGGTTTTTATCATTTCAGCGATCGCAGTATTTTCAGGATTATATGATTGAAAATAAAAGTAGGATGCTTTTCATACCTAAAACTTAACTTTTCTCTCACGCAAATTTTTCGATAGATCCCCACCCTTCTAGTTTCACTCATAGAAGCCTGAAAATTGTGTGATAGTTGAAAACACTATTTTTAATTTTTTAGTACATTTTTGATAGAGCCCCATTTTTAAAAAGGTTCTTTTATAAATCAATATGCTATATGTATAGTACAGCTACCGAAGGGAATCGTGAAAACAATACTCTCCAAGATTTCTTCGGTTTTTCACGTTTCAGATCATGTAGATTACAAAAATTAATCATCACTCTCTTTGTCAGTCTGGAGTCTTTTGTCTGTGTATTTTGGAGTTATATGTACAAAACTATTTAACGGAGAAGAATAATATTCGGTAGGTAATTGCTATTGCCGAAGAAGTAGCTTTAGTGAAAAATACACAGTGGACACTTAAAAAAAACCGCTTCCCAAGGAATCACTCATCCAGATTTGCTCTTACAACGAAAAAATTTTGTATGTGGAAATAATTATTTATGGAAATTTAAGAGTACAATATTTGAAATCGTCTACCCCAAAAACCCATAAAACGATATCCCACATCGGTAGTGGGTATCGTTTTCGATACCACAACTCCTATCACTACCCCAACCAGGGTAGTGATGGGGGGGGGGGGGGGTAGTGAGGATGGATGAAGAAAAAAATATTTTTGAGGCCTTTGGTTCTTGTACACACACTAAATCATATTTTTTTCACCCCCTTTTATAATGGGGTGGGGGTAGTAATGGGGGTGGCTAATGCCAAAAATGAGACATTAGCTTCTCTTGTATATACTAAATACCAATGTTATGGACTCTTACCTGCTTAATTTAGCTATTTACCCTCATTTGCCCCAATTTACTCCCCTTCAACGGATTAAGATGAAAATATAATCTAGTCCCAGATCTCGTTAAAATACATACGTGTACCAAAGTTCAAGTCAATATCTTGGCTCCAGAGTAATCGTGAGCACAATAAAAGTTACAGACAGACAGACCGACAGACATAATTTTTTTTCACTCAAACTTAAAATCTCGACGTTTCATGACAATAGGCTTACTTATTTGAACAATAAAAATTTTTAATTTTTTTTTTGTCGTTACTATACTCGTTACTATACTTCCACTGGATGTGGAAGTAATAAGGAGAAAAATGTAACGGCAATAATATTTAGCATGTAGTTAACACAATAGTCATGGAAAAAGCCTGCTATACCTTTAGAGAAAAATATACAGAGTGGATACACTTCAGAAATAATTAACGAAAAAAACACAACTAAGGACGACAACAATATTTGGCATATAGTTAACACAATTATCAACAAATAAACGTGCTATATTTTTAGTGAAAAATAAGGGTGGACACCTTTGAAAATAATTTATGAAAAAACGTGGCGAAGGATAATTTTTCGGTCGTAGTTAAGACAAATGTCAAGAATCACTTTTAATCCAAAATGGCCACCCCTAAAAATAATTAATTATGAAACTACGATAGAAATAATATTTATATAGTAGACCAAGAAGAAAACTTATTAGGGAAAAATCTACAGGGTGATCAGTGATCACTCTAAAAAAATAATTAATAAAAATTGACGGAAGAAAATAGTAGTAAAAAAAAAAAAATCTACACGGTGGTTATACAACAGAAAAAATCATTAATAAATAAAAAGTGCGAAACAGAGAGGTAAGTTTTATTTAAACACCTTTACAGATATTTTAATTTTATATTCTACCTTAGTCAAGAATGAACGTCAGTTTTGCTGTTGTACTCTAGGTCATGTAACAATGTTTCGTATATATCTAAGAAAACCATAATAGAGTCTGTGCTTATTTTATAATACTACTCTTTAACAGATGGCTACATCGCTGTGATTGCGGATGTTAAAGGTTATAATGTCTTTTTTATGGCGAAACTAATTTTTTGTAATTCATAAAAGGAGCACTGTTCAGAAAAGCCATTACAGTGTGATAAAAAAGGCACAATACAAGTGGTTTTCAGTGTTCACGTTGAAAATGTAAGTGAAAATTTCAAAAATCTTTTTTGAAAAAATTATGTGCTTGTATTAGAAACTAATGTTAGCTTCGTGTTCTCTGATCCAAATTAGTGCGTTCTAAAACGTTTGTCGAACTTATCAGTTTTCTGTTATTCCTACAGTATTATCAGCCTATTTTACAGTGCAACACTATTTTTTAAAACAATATTAACTTTAACCGGTTAAACAAATTATCGACCAAAGAATAATTATTTAACTCATGTCAACATGTTATAAATAATGTATCGAGAGTCTTTTTGAATTCATTAACTACTATTTAAGAAAAAATTTAAATGTAGAATAACTTCCGCGACTTTCTGAACATTTTTCATTGTTAGTATACCCGCTTTAATATCCTGACTCATTCGCGCTAGACTATAAAGAACATTTCGTTCGTTTCTTCTAAAAATATATAGTTCATATCCTTTCATGTAACAAGGCCTCTTAAGCCACGTGTTTATTAAAGGAGAGAAAATGTTGACACAATTCCGGAACCACCACGTGACATTGTTCTATTTCCACCTGAAAATGTAAATTAATCTGTAACAAAGATTGAGGGCAGGAAGTTGTCCCAATAACAACCCCACAGTTGGTCTACTACGTGCTCCTACTAAAACAGCTTATGATAAATAACCCTGAAGCATTACACTTTAAAGATAAGATTACATAAAAAAAAATATGTATATAAAATTAGTCCTAGTTCCACTCTCTACGTGGATAAAAAACAACATTTTTGCTATAAAAATGAGGATAGCCACATAAATAAATAATATTGTTACTATAATGTATACAATACAGTGTGACACAGATTCAACAGAAAAATGTTTTTTTTTTGGTCTTGGATCGTAAACCATAGAAACAAGGTTAAACTGGAAAGTTCTGTAGATTTTCGACAATTTCGATTATCGTTTTAAGATTATCGTAATTCTTTTAGTATTGGAGACTACGAACATTTTTTATTTTCTCCAATTTTTCCATTTTATTTTCATCCCCTTCTAAGACAAATTTTTAAAATAATATATGAAATAATTTGTTCTCAAGCTATAAAAGGACAAAACTCAGGAATATCGAACAATGAAAATGCAGTTCGGCGTTTCTTCCACAATCCGAAGTTATCTGCTTCTGTAACAGGAATTCAGGAGAACTCGATCAAAAGATGTTGCGTCATTTTAGAAACAATTTCTTCGCGACATGATATTAATCTAGAAGCTTTCGATTTTTATGCTCTGGAAGCAGCTAGGCAATTGGTCGATTATCCTTGGCAAGAGCTACCCGTCATCTACCCACCATCTACTCACCATCTACCTACAAAGTATTAACACGATTCCAAGACAATTGAAGTTGCCTCACTACGCATTGGAGAACTCTCTGAGAAAGGTCGATAAACGATGATCGATGATGAAGAGTTATAGAGAAAAAAAGACCAGAGAAATTAATCGGAAATTAACAAACTAGGATTCGGTAAATCGTTTATTAATGACAACCGATCTCTTCATTACGGGCCTTAGAGTGTTGCCAAACAAGCAAACTATACGTTGTCGTCAGAAGCGCTAACTCTACTGGAATCTCCAAAAGAACCAGGAGTATTTTCTGCAGAACAAATGGAAGAAGCAGAATAAATTACTCCTTATAAGCTGAAAATAGTTTGACTTCTCTTTTTTTATTATTAATTTGTCCTATATATACTGGCTCTGTTTGTGAAAAAAACCAGTAGATAATATAAAATGTTTCCTATGTAAGTCACACATTGTAAAACTTGGTTTGTAATGATTGCATATAGTTATGACCGTCTAGGAACCCGAATGAAACTAGTGTGCGATAGTGTGCAGGTGTTTCCTGAAAAAGAATGACAAGAGGGAGAGGAAAAGGAAAAGGGAGGGGAGGAGGAGAGAGACTATTATGTACAAAAACAATTGTGTAAAAACCCTTAATGCAGATAAATATCACCAGAAATGATTTAAAATAAAAATATTGGATTCTGGAGTAGTTCCGGTGAAAAAAATATGTAGAAATTCTTTTGTTATTATTCTGTGTCTGTACTATTAAATAACTTATTTAATTTATTCAAACGGGAGACATATATGTATAATAAAAAGACAGTTTTATATAATGTCGAATTTAATATAGAAACATCCAAAATGTTTCCACTGGTCCATAGTAAAAGCAGCAACAAAAACAAAGACATCTCAAGTAAAAGCTCGGATAACATCTGGCTATAATTGCTAGATATGTGCCCAAATATCAACGATCTTCCTATATGGTTAATTATTTGTATAACGTTACCTTGGATGTCTCTTATACAGGAAAAATTAATGAGCTATGCGGAGACATTATTCTAATCCGTGCATCTTTTACCATAAAAATCTAGTCGCTTAAAATGTTCAAAGTTTGCCATTTTAACTAACGACGGCCACACATATGGTACTACAGATGTAAACGTAATTAGTTTTAGCTAAATTTTTTACGACTTTTACTACCATAAAACAAATATTATAGCAGATTCACCTTTATAGCTTATTAATACGTTTTCCATAAAAGTGCAATTTTGAATGTGTTCATTTATAGTATAGGTAAAATAACGGAATAATTCGAAAAATGATTTTGGATAGGGATCCTTAAGGAGGCGAGTAGTTTAATATACTAAAACTTCTAAATGATTCGATGTGAACTTTGGACACCATATTGGAAAAATGTCCAAGACTACAGAAGAATAATCCATAGCATACAAATATTATGAAAAATTCCTGTTAGAGAAACAAGAGAAACATATCGGGAAAATCATCAGGCAACACTCATCAAAAGCAGATCAACGGATGACTATGTACAACAACAGAAGGATTTTGGAAGGAAAATGAAGAAAAGGGACAAAACTACACTTAGTCGCGATAGATCGCCAAATTGCATTTGCTATTGTCAGTCGCCAGGCCATAGTTACTAATTAGTCTATGTAATGAAGCATTACAAGACGACTGTTTTGTAAATATTTCGTGCAAAGACGAGATTACCTCCCCCCCATTTCGAAGGTGCTGAACACGATGCAGGTGGTGGGAGACGTTTTTGACCGCCTCAACCCACTGAAACAGCCAAAAACCACCCATTTATGGATGCCTTCATGTTTTCATATATAAAAGCGTCTGGGGAGTGATTTATCGACGGGTTATACTTGAAATAACATGCGAAGGGGTTATAGAGTAAGTGGAATCTAGACAGCAGGGTGTGGAAAATCATTTTTTTTTTCAAATGATTCGGTTCAAACGCGTATCCTCAGTTTTCGGGGTCGCTGATTACGGAAAAAATATTCAATTTTAGCTCCAACCCCTCCTCATCCCTCAAACGGGCGGAAACCACCCCTCACTCACCACAAAGCATGCTATCCAGGATTTACAGGTTTTTCGACTCGTGATCGTTACTCCTGTGCATACCCCTTCATTTTTCACGGAAAAGAAGGTGGTAACGACCTCGGGGGTTGCTTCAATCCTTCCAAGGGGTGTAAAATTCATTATTTACACTTTGGACCGTCAATAAGCCTTCCCCCGTTTTCGAAAGAGCTCATCACGATAAAAATATTCACCTCCATCTCCGACTCTCCTCAACCCCTATAATGGACAGAAACTTACCCTGATCCACCAGTTATCGCTGGGGCGATGATTTCTTCATCGGACAGTAATGAATAATTTTGAGGAATATAGGGATTGTTATGCTATTTGTAAATGACCTAGGCTTTTTTAATTAATTGTAAGCAAATAATTTATTTTGTCATAAAAATATTTTCATGTAATTCTTTGAATAAACAACATTGCCATTGACGACAACATGTATTATCCATTACTCCCCGATGAAGAAATCATTATACCCTACTTAGCAACCCACACAATCATCGCCCCAGCGATACTGGTGGATGAGGGAAAAATGAAGGGATATGCACAGGAATAACAATCATGTATCGAAAAACCTGTAAATCCTGGATAGCATGCTTTCTGGTGAGTGAGGGGTGGTTTCTGCCCGTTTGAGGGATGAGGAGGGGTTGGAGCTAAAAAATATTTTTCCCGTGATCAGCGACCCCGAAAACGGAGGGATACGTGTTTGAACCGAATCGTTTGAAAAAAAAAAAGATTTTCCACCTCTCGGGAGGGTTTAACGTCTAGGCCTGTTGACTGCATTCAACTTACTCTATAACCCCCTTCCATGTTATTTCAAGTATAACCCGTCGATAAATCACTCCCCAGACGCGTTTATATATGAAAACATAAAGGGATCCATAAAAGGGGTGGTTTTTGGCCGTTTCAGAGCGGTCAAAAACTTCCCCCACCACTTGCATCGTGTTGAGCGTTCTCAAAAACGGAGGAGGGAGGTAATCTCGTCTTTGCATGAAATATTTACACTATCTATGCCTTCATTACCATAGACTAAATATCAACGTCTTACCTAGGAAAGGAGTATCGCATTACCTACTGAACAGGACAATAAAAGCCTGCTTTCACAGAAGTACTGCAATTCAATGGTTCGGACAAACAACTGAAACTTAACAGAAGAATATAGGAGTCAAGCATTCGCCATGATTCTAGACCAAGTAATACCAAAGCACACTAAAGGAAAGGCCAATTTTGAATGAAGACAAAAAACATTGAGGACCTTCATCAATTAGCATACGCCGATGATTCCTTAATCGCCACAGAAGAAGAGCAGGATATTCTTAATTTCCTAGAAAATATTTAACCGCATCTGGACACATTTGGAGAGTATATAAGAGCATATATAATGGAACGAGACGCGTCAACAAAGGAGTGTCAAGTCAGTCGAGATGATGCGAAATAGTAAGTACGACGAGCAAACTGAAACACCTAGGAACATATCTGACGAATCAACTGAAAAGGGGAGAAACTGTAAAGAGTAGAATTGAAACGGCATACAGAGATACAAGTACAATGTTGCTTTTCACAGATAGAAAACCTATGAGTGATCTAACCATGGAGCCTGAGAAAGAGGATAGACATAGCCATCATACATACGAGGCCTAAACCGCGGCAATGACAAAAACCAAGGGAAGGAGTTTGAGAAGAACTGAAAAGCACATGGTTCAACTACTCGCAAAAATAGTAGAACCAAGGGAATGACAGATAATGTCAACAATAATAGGACGGAAATCAATGACAAAAAGGATAGAAATGTACACAATGAAATACTGGGGACATGTATGAAGAAGGGACCCAGCACATCTACTGACCAGGAACAAACTACAAATAGAGAGACACGTGGATAACAACAATTGAGAGGATCATAAACAAATTAAAAAAGGACCAAGTACAATGGAAACGAATAGCAAAAAAAGAAAAAAAGGAGTAGTACCAAATGAAATTGCAAGAATATATGTACTGCCGGAGTCAGAAACGAAGCAAACAGAAGATTCTAGAAGCAAAAATACAAAAAGATGAACATAAACACTATACCACGACGCAGTGCGGCAACCCATCTCAGAAACGCCTACACTTCCCATTCAATATTCCTGTTCCCTGCGCCATGTGGTTCTCGCTACTGGCAACAAGCATTAATCAAATACCACATAGCGTAGACTTGCCAGTTTGAAGCACCAGTGTGCTTTATGAGAGTGGTAGTAATGATTACCATACACTGGTAAATCAATAAATCAATTTTATGCAGCTGCATACGGATACGAAAAACCGATTTGATAATGCTCATATGTGTATCCAGATTGCAGTATAAGATACGCATCTTCTACAAATACGAGTATCCCTACAAACTTGAAAGAGGAAGCAATAGAAAAGGACGTCGACGAACCAGAAAGACCTCAAGAGATCAGTGTCGAAGTAGTAGTACCAATAATGAAGTCGTTTGTGATGCCGAATGTGAGGCCGATAATTACACGAATTTCATGAGTGACACAAGCAATTAAACCGAGCATGATTCTAATTTCAATGATAATAAAAAATAAAACGCCTGCTTAAAAGACGCAAGTTAGAATGAACCTGCATTAACAGGGAAAATAACGTAAAAGAAAGCAGCTTATTTCTCCACTATGAGTGATATAACAGAATACGGTATTCCTCAGGGAACAGTCGTAGGGCCCATTTGGTTTAACACTATATCATCGATTTATTAAGACTGTCATCTGAAGGAAAGATTCTCACTTTTGCTGAAGACATGTGCATTGTATATATGGAAGAAACTTGGAGTAACGTAAAATAAAACAACAGAAAAATTATATAACTATCAAAAAATTGATTACTTTGGAATTACTTTCTATAAACTACAGCAAAATTAAGTATCTTCGAAAAACAAGTTTATGTATTTTTCTCTATTTTGGATTTCTTTCGTTGCAGCATTTTTCTCTGTTGACCAAGACGTATCTTTTCAATTAAATCCAGAAGCACTATGCTTGGTTTGGTGGCATCCGGTTCTCGGGTTGTTGGGAAGGAGTAGTTTTAATATTTCCTGCCCCGATTTCTTGGTTATGCCATAAGCGTGCCTAGCGTGGTTGTTATTATTATTACTTAGGAAGTTCTGTTCATTTTTTCGGCTATTATTTTCGTAACATTTATATTCATTTTGTGTAGAAGATGTTGCTCTCACAAAAAAAACAACGAACGTTTTTGTAAGAAATTAAATTCTCTATTTTGTACTAAACATGTTTTACATAAATTCAGCCCATACTGAAGAATACTTATTTTGGCCATCGTTTTTTTTAAACTGCAACCGAACTTCCTTCAAGATTTTTAGTAGATTAAACTATTAGCACACTTAAGTTTCTTTGCCAAAAATCAGCTTGGTTCGATTTCTTCCACTATTCAAAAAAAATATGGTCGGATTTCCCTCGACTATTAGCTTTCGATCGACATTGATAATGTTACCTAGCCATCAATATAATTAGTAGATTATTAATAAACTTTAGTTTTACTACACTGTAGTAGATAAAATTTGCTAATATATTCACGTAGGCTTACACTAATATTGCATATGGAATTGACCATGGAAAAATGAGCAACTTCCTTATTGCCAATATTTCGTGGCTAGAAATTTAAAAACGCGTATTTGTTTAGCAATAGTGGACACTTAAGTAATGTATGTGTTCAAACAGCTTATAACACATTTGAATAATTTTTACTATTAAAAAGTAATTTAATATTAATTACTTTCATTTATTTTAAATGCCCAGTTATTTACAAAAGAAATAGTAAATGAATGTCAAATGAATGTTACATGACATTTATAGGCTTTATGTATAGGGTATTCCCAGTACACCAGCAATACTTTGCAGATATTTAAGTACTTTTCTGACTCAATAGTAGGGTCAACTTAGGAATAGGAATCCTATCATGTAATTCAATACTTCGTCAGTATTAGCTAGAAGAGTAGTTGTTTTCATTGGTTCTCCAATAATGAGTATTTTAAAGTATTTACCTAACTAGTATATTAGCGTGCCCAGATTAGGGCAACAGTATGCAGAAAGTAGGTAATTTCATAATAAATAAAAAAGTGTGTAAGTTGTGATTTGCTTATTATCTAAATAATATTCTCTAACTAGGATATATTTCTTCAAACAATTTTTCGCAGTCGGTTTATATAAGCCTAAGTTGTTTAAATTCATTGTAACATTGTATTCGCAGATTTGTATTTCTTCCGTTACATCGGCACACACAAAAACTGATTACCCGAAATATCATTTTATATGTATTTTGATGCGCTGAATCCATAAAAAAAGCTCTAATTCATCAAGATTTTTTCCTACTGTCAATTTATTCCGATTATTTATGGAATTATTATTATTATTTGAGGAATAAATTGACAGTAGGAAAAATTTTGATGACTTAGAGCTTATTTATCATCAGAATTGAATTCAGCACACAAAATATATATCAAATGGTATGGCGGGTGATCAGTTCAGTATTTTTTTTGTGTCGGTGCACCGTCACACAAAAAAAATTCTGAACTTATGACGAAAATATCATCTAATATGTCTTTTGGTCCGCTGAATTCAAATCTGATGATAAAAAAGCTCTAAGTCATCAAGATTTTTTTTCTACAGCCAATCATTTCCTTAAATGTCCTATTATTTGAGGATAATTTAATACTTTCTATTTAGTTCAACCAATGAATGCCCAAAAGGGAATTGTAGAGAACATTGAGGAGGGGAAAATTTTCCTCTTCAGGAATGTGTTTGGGGTAGTTCAGAAGTAAACATACTGAAAGTCCCCGCCCCTAGCCCCACCGCTTTAGGGGGGGAGGGGGTGGAAAGGTTCCTTTTTTCGATTCTTTGCTTGGAACTCGGAAACCATGCGTCACACGGAAAAAGGTAATCTATGCAAAATTAAACATAATTAAATTTCCTACAAGAATGTCTATGTGTTATAGTTTACGAAATATTCGCCAGCGAAAATCGATAATTAATAAAAAAAAAATTAATTATGTATCTTGAATATTTCTATCAAAGCGGTTTACCGTGGTTTGCTAATAAATCACAGTCACAAAACAGTCTTTATTTTACAACACTCGACGTATTTACTAACGTAATATTTTGTCGAAATATATACATTTCCTTAAATATACAATGTGACATATCTTTTTTATTTTTTATTTAATGTTAAAAATTCTAAAAAATGCACCCGATCGGAACCAAAGGTACATACACCAAAATTTGATTTGGTTATCGGTGTGGGATTTCTCATGTATAAGCTCATCTGGCAAAGGGGATACTCAGTTTCCGCAATTTGTGGTGGCTACGTGAAATTCGTCAAGACCCATCAATATGATTTTTAATCTCTTTCCGCATATCTTGGTACCGTTGGTGGCTTTGGCTTAATAGCAGGTGAATGATTTCTTGGGTCATAAGTAGATCCTAATTTGTTCTATACTTGAGTAAAATTTGATTCAAATCGGAAACAAAATGAAAAAGATATAATGGGATCTTCATTTTAAGTGAGTCACACTGTATATTTAAGGAAATGTATAGATTTCGACCAAATATTACGTTAGTAAATACCTCGAGCTTGTAAAATAAAGATTGTTTTGTGACTATGATTTATTAGCAGACCACGGTAAACCGCTTTGACAGAAATATTCAAGGTACATAATTGATTTTTTTTTATTAATTACCGATTTTCGCTGGCGAATATCTCGTAAACTATAACACAGCAAGAAAATGAATATAGTCATTTTTGTAGGAAATTTAATTATGTTTAATTTTGCATAGATTACCTTTTTCCGTGTGACGCATGGTTTCCGAGTTCCAAGTGAAGAATAGAAAAAACGAACCATAGTACTATAGGAGTACTCAGTGAGTATGTAGTACTTCTTTATAAGCATAATTTAGTATGTCAATGTTCTTAATTCCACAAAGTCTTCCACGCGAATGAAGTCACGGGCATCAACTAGTTAGATAATAAGGCTTAATTAACTGGTTGACGATGAAATTTTATTTCATAATTTTTAGCGATCTTTTTTGAAGGCGGCTCAATTTTTTTGAAATTTGTATCGCCGTTTTTCGTGACTCTTTATTTAGCTTTTACACAGTAAAGGAATATATCCGTTGCTTTCAATATTTAAGCTTTAACGTGAGGCTCTTTATCAGAGAATCCTGAAATTTCCATATATCAAATTTCATGTAAATCGGCAAAAATACTGCAATTATGGCAGCCATATTGGATTCACTGTATTACATTTTTAATTCTTAAGATTAGATTCGGTATCAGCTACTCCTAAAATACCTACCAACTACCCATTTTAACGCAATTCCGACGAAATTTTGGGGGCGCCTTCGCCAACTTTTCAATAAAAAAAATCTTGTGTCCAATCTTTGCTCACCTTGCACTAGACGTAGCTTGATGAAATTATTATGGGACCACCACGCAGCCATAACTTGCAGTCTGAGAAAGATTTCATAGAAATCGCTTAAGCTAATCCAGAATAATGATTGAACAAACATAAAAAAAACACAACAACAAATACATACGGGTCGAATTGAGAACCTCCTCATTTTAAAATTTTTTTAAGTCGGCACTAAGTGCAGTGGGGGGGGGGGATGCTTTTATAGTATATTATTATATGATCGATTATGGCAGCCATTATTCACGAAGATGATGTTTGAGCCCACGAGCCGTAGGCGAGTGGCGCAAATCATCTGAGTGAATAATGGTTATAATCGCGAATGTAATACTATTTTTCTACACCTAATACTTTTTCTACATCTGTTAAACAAATAAATTAGACTGAAATTGGATAACTTTAATGGAACACAATAACATTTAATTAACTTTCATTTTTCATTAAGTGAATTACTAGGATGATAATATATATTGAAATTTGTGCAGTTAGTAATATTTAAATGTGGGGTCGTCACTTCCATTGTTACATTCTGATTGGCAGTGTTAGTGGTTGAATTATTAGTTTGCATGGATTGTAAAATTTTTCGACATGTGTCCATCCTTCATAGAATTATCAATGTAGCCTTCTGCGACTTCAGTCGACTTCCACCCCCGTGTCTTTTTAGGGTTGTAATGTCACCTCCTGCATCCATTAGCAGCGTTGCCGAAGATCTACGAAAAGTGTCCTGTGTACAGTTCTGGGTTTGGAAGATTTAAGAAAGTGGCAATTTGTTTCCCAATACTTGAAAACTTATTGATGCCAACTTTCTGACCGGTGTACTTTCCCTTTTGATAGTTTAAAAAGAAGGAGGAACACTGGAGATCCGGTGGACGCAGAGAGATATATTTTTTCACAATTACATAGAAATTTCCTGTTATTGTAGGGCTGTGAACTACTTTGGTTTTTGTATTGGGCACATTTACTAATATTGCTGATGTAGGATCTTGAAGTTTCTCAATATTCATTTCTTTTAATTCATTACACCTACAGGCACCTATAATACCCATAATTAGTGCCATCTTAAATAAAAGAAAATGTTAAAGTATCGGTGATATTACGAATAATTTAATTTTTACTTACCTTTGTAGCAAGATATTTTTGGACATCGGCATTTTTAATAAAACTATTTATTTGTTCGGGTTTTTGCCTGTTTCGCTTGATAGCCATCAGATTTTTGCTTACGTACGTGTCTAGCTTGTTGTGACGAATTTCAAGTGTACTTCTTAGCACTGAATACTGCGTCCATAGTGAAGATGATTTATATTTCTTCGATAATTCCCCAAAGTATGTTAATATAACATTTTTAGAGAAAGAACTGGTTTTCTTACGATTACGCCATTCCACAAATAATTTGTATAGAGACTCGTAGGCTTTCTTGGATTTTGCAGGTAGAAGATTATCGGTTGTTCTTTGAGCCATTTGGAGTATTTCCGGTGGAGTACAATTTTTTTTCATCACTGCTAATATCCATTTTAACGTTAATATATAAGATTCAACACAAAATAGAGGCACGGTCGATTTAATTTTTTTTTTTAACTATTGAATCGGTGAATTAGCGATTTTTGAATTTGTATTTGTGATTGGCCAGACGCAGTGAACTGTTAATCGATAATTCACTACAGTGAATTACAGGTACGATTGTTGACAAAAAAAAATCCTAATAATTGTTATATAATTAAATAGGTGTAGAAAAAAGTTATTTATTCGTTACTTACATTTTATTATCAATGCGCAGTTAGCTGATATTTAAAAAATATTTGACATTATAAAAAATTACGATACACGTTTTATGCAGATTACAACTTAAATATGAATTTTTGATGGTCAAGTTTTATAGATTCGTCAATAATTTGCAAGAAATAGACATTAATAATTGTAGACGTTTGTGGTTTATTGCTGAATAAGATATATTGTAAAATTCCTGAATATATTATAAAATTCACATATATTTAGAGTCTAAAATTATATAAAACGGTATGTTTGATGGGAGCAGATTTATGACACGAAAGAACTGAGTAAATTAGTAGCATATAATAGCAATAACTATATGTAGATATAGTCTTTGTCGGTGTATTGAAGGTTTTTATATAATTACTGAACATTTTGTAGCATAATCTTCGAAATGTTTTTAAAATACATATTTTTTTTAGGTAATTTTAGAGAACTAGGTATATTCGTAATTTTAATCAACTCCCGATGGTGATAGGCCTGAGTAACGAAACTCGTTAGTATAGGTACTACGGAGTATTTTCGTCTGCGCAGAATCTTTTGAAATGTTGCAACACTCTTCATTTTAAAATGTTCCATAAATTTTGTATTTACTAATCGAATTCTTTAAGAAACAATTCTGTCCTTCCTCTAGCTAATACTTCTTTTCAAATTTCCGTGCATTCAAACTTTCACTTTTTAAGTGGTGTACTTTAAGAAATGTGAAGGATGGACAGACAGACAGACAGGCGAATTTTGAAAGCTGTTCAAAATTCGAGGATTAACACAATGAAACGTAATTTTTTTTTACTACGTTAGAAAGGGAGAGTCGATATCACAAAAATTTGTGGGACAACTATCATATTCTTACGTGTTTACACGTCTTAGTAAACATATCGTGAGTTCCGAAATTATAACACCAGGATAACACTAAACACTAATTTATTAAGTTATGTACTAGTTGCAATAGATACTACTTCACTAATATAACAATGATTACTATAATTGAATAATTCAATCACTTTATCACTTTGTTTCTTGATCTCTTCTCGCTAACTATCTGAACTGAACTGTACTGTCTCACTCCGATTATCCATTCCTTTATATCTAAAGATGAGAGCTTTAGAATATTCTCAATCATTCTGTAATTTTCTAGTAGGCACTCTGTAACTTCCAGATTCAGACACCACGTGCGCCATCTCTGGGATGATTGTCAAACTAATTAACTAAGTTTTCTGGACCTTAGAGGGAATTCCTAATAGAAGGGGTATAAAGCTATAACAATATGATCCAATGGAACTCTGCAAAGATTATGGAAAAAGAAAGCAACTAAAAGGAAACTTAAGGAATCCGCTATTATTTTGTTAAATAAGGGTAAATGCCTCAATCAAATTATTCCATAGATTTTTGTACCAGCTGGTTGTCGATTCTCAGAGACGAAATAAAAAGAAATATATCACGTGACTATTGAAACACATAAACAACACAGTGTCATGTTTGACGTATTAAAAGCCTTTAGAATTTTGACAACGAAAAGAAACATTTCTTTTTCCCAAACGTTAAGACCATTTAATTTAATTTTCAATTCAATAATAGTACAAGATCCGGCATAAGAAGTTAATACCCTCATCTGTTATTCATATAAGAAATAGTTTTTATGAAAGATAACATGTAGGCTAATAGATCGCGACTAAGTTGCCTAGCCATATCTTGATCCCATGACATTTAATTTGAAAAAAATTAATTAATTTTTCTTCTTTCTGTCAGGCGAAATCGAAATTTTATCTTTAGACGCATATAGCAGCGAAACCATTAATCCTACAGGAATTTTTCAAGAAAGCAAATTCATCATTTTATAATCATTCTAATAGATCCCTACCAGTTTTTCCTAGAACCAACGTTATCTACATATTCGCAAGAGATGAGAAAAAAACACGTTTCCTTGGAAAATGTAAATTTCCAGTTGTATCGCTCCTAGCGTCTTTATTTTTTATCGTAGGGCAAAAAATAAAAAGATACTTGTGCTTATTAAATTCTCTACAAATTCGTTAGGTCGTATTTTTTTGCCATAAGAGCGACCGTTTAGGAGTGATGAACGTTTTAAGCAAAGAAGTGCAAGATGTCGCCATTTTAAAGGGCCCGCCGGGCCCAAACCCAGAGTCACAGTGAAATTTGGAACGCGGCAAAACGCTCCTCACATTATGTAGTTTTCCTCTGGCAGTTTTTATTTTTGAGCTATCTCTCACGGATTCCGAGTTAAGGACGAAAAACCGTTTTCAGAGATGCGGAATAAGAAGGGAAATTTTCGCCGAAAACCCGACATCTAAATATACTCATATTTTCAAAAATACGATACCGCGACGCGCGTACCATGTCGATACGGAAAGAGGAAGACTTGTAGTCGATCCACATCGTAAATCGCACGCCGAAATTCGAAAATTCGGCCCGACACGAACGAATCAAAATTGACATTTTTGGCATTTTTCGTTTGACGTTTCTCGATCGCGATTTTGTGTTAGAAGAGAGAGTGTCTTTCGCCCATCTTTTTCAGTCGCAAAAAAAGAGATAGTCGACCTTCCCCTGTTAATAAGCAATCAACCATACATAATACAACAACGAAAGATAACCTATCAGACGTAGAATTTAATTCTAAATCGACCGATCCCGTAAGATATGTTTTAAAAAAGCCTTTGTTAATGCAAATTCGCAAAGAGTAAGGGGTACAGACGTATAGAATTTTACTTCAAAAACCCGTTACAACAGTCAAGCTTCTTTTATTTTTTACGACAAAAAATAAGGACGCTAGGAGCGATAAAACTGGAAATTTACATTTTCCAAGGAAACGTGTGAATATCTAGATAAACGTTGGTTCTAGGAAAAAACTGGTAGAGATCTATTAGAAAGATTATAACATGATGACGAATTTGCTTCCTTGAAAAATTCTTGTAGGATTAATGGTTTCGCTGCCATATACGTTTAAAGACAAAATTTCGATTTCGCCTGACAACAATTTTCAAATTAAATCCCATGGGGTCAAGATATGGCTAGGCAACCTAGTCGCGATCTATTAGCCTACATGTTATCTTTTATATAAACTATTTCTTATCTGAATAACAGATGAGGGTATTAATTTCTTAAGCTAGATCTTAGACTATAATAATCTATTTAACTATTTAGTTTTAGTTTACACATTCTTAGATGTGAGACATTTTGAAAAAACCAGCCTCTGTCTAATCTATTTGGCGCAGAGATTTCTTATATAAAATGTGTCCCCGGTTGGGGACACCGCACTCTTGTAAACTTTCTTATTTTAGATTCGCCGAGAAAAAGTCATTCTTTATAAAAAAGATCTGCTTGCCTTAGAAAATCATAAAAAGTTGTCAAATTTAAGATAAATTATACAAAGTATTCCAAAAATTAGAAAATATGTAATTGACTTTAAGCAAACTAGCTTTTTTTACATTTTTATTGAAAATTTTATTTAACACAGTTTCTTCAATTATGAAGAAAAGCTTAAATACGGAGTTTAGTTGCAAAATAAGGATATAACAATTAAAAAAATATAACACTTGGAACTAGGTTGAAAACTATTACACATGCAGTCTTCCTACTAGTACACTTTTTTCTAGATGAGATTACATCAAGTAATGCCATGGATTAATGTCAATGTCAGTGTAATCGATATTTATTCGCATATTGTATAAAAATATGAATTACTGATTATTGAATTATGCTAACCTTGAAACAACGAATTTACTTGGTCAAAGGCTATGGAATCGGAAACGTTTCTTATAAACACGCAATAGAAGATTTTAATGAATACTTCTCATGTTAAAGATGTTAAAGTGGCTGGTAAAACAGTACTTAAATTAATTTATAAATCTGATTCCACTGGGATGTAAAAAATATCAAAAAAACCAAAAAACAATTAAATGAAGATGACGCTGCTACCCTTGTAGTTTTAGACTCTATACAAGAACACCCAAGATGATCGTTAAGGAAAAGATCAATAAAAGGTATTAGCAAATCTTATATTCAAATGACTTTAGTCAGCAACAAATTTTATGCATTCAAACGTAAATTTATTCACAAACATCAAGTTGGATATGATGTCCGTCGTTTGGACTTTTGTTTAACTATGGGTGAGAAAATTTTAGCAGATAAATCATTTCATCGAAACATTTTATTCACGGACGAAGCTAATTTTACAACTAATGGGGTAGTCTCTTCTCAAAATTGTAAGTACTGGACTTAGGAAAATCCTAATTTCCGAATTACCACTAATAGTCAAAAGTTTAAAAAAGTAAATGTTTGGTGCGGCATAATACATCACAGAATAATAGGTCCTTATTTTATGGATGGAAATTTGAATCAAAATACTTAATTAGAAATTTTGAATAATTTTGTTTTGGACGAACTGGAGAATAAAAATTTTGAATTTTGAAGAAAAATATTTTTTCAGCAAGATGGATGCCCAGCACATTCTGCAATTCTAGTTACACAATGGTTAGAGAATCACTTCCACGACAGGTGGATTGACCGCTATGAAACAACAGCATGGTCTGCCCGTTCGCCAGATCTAACCTCGTTGGATTACTTCTGATGGGGGTGTTTAAAGCAAAACGTAGAGATGGCAATTTTCCCAAAAATGAGCTTTTTCCTGGGAGGGTTAAAACCCGTTTTTGAATTTGCTACCAATTATAACCAAATTAACAACAATTCCTTTCAGTATTTTTTAATTACTATTCATTAGAATTAGCTTTATTAGCACTGTTAGGTACTTGGAGAAAATTCACACCCACGCCAAATGATGAAATAACGAAATTTTGAGCTGAGACTAAAAAATGTGTTATAGTTGGTGGCAAATTCAAAAATGGGTTTTAACCCTCCCAAGAAAAAACCCATTTTTGGGAAAATTGACAACTCTAGCAAAAAGTATACGCAAACCATTTCGAAGACGACGTAGATTTTTTTTGGGCCATTGGATTTTCTCCATTAGCCAATTACATAATATATATCTGTTGCCTAATTAATTCCCTAACTTAATCTAACACGACAATAGAAAAGTGACAAAGGATATATCACAAGAACACTCTCTTCTCGTCCTGGGGTCTGCCAGGACATTTTTTTTTATTATAACATTACACAGGTAGACCACGGGAAGATTTATTAAAGCAAAAAAATATGGATGTTGTTGCAACTATAAGCGAAGATCTGATCTCATCCGTCTATGAAGAATTTAGAAAAAGATTAGAAAAATGTGTACTAGTAGGACTACACGTGGAATAGTTTTCAATTTAGTTGAATAAAATGTTTTTTTTTTGAAAATTGTTGTTTATTTTTTTTGCAAACTAAACTCCGTATTTAAGCTTTTATTCATAATTGAAAAAACTTCTTTAAATAAAATTTCCAATAAAAATGTAAAAAGTACTTTGCTTAAAGTTGATTTCATATTTTCTAATTTTCAGAATATCCTGTATAATTTATCTTCATTTTGACAACTGTTTATGACTATCTAAGATAAGTAAAACTTTTTATAAAGAATGACTTTTTCTTAACAAATCAAAAATAAGAAAGTTTACAAGAGTGCGGTACCCGATCCGGAGACACATTGTATATATATTTTTGCAGAAATGGCAAATACCCAATAAAGAGTAAGAAATTATGAATCTGCCCCAAATAAATAATTGCAGAAAATATCAACGAAGTTTATTTGCAATCTTTGTTCAACACTACACTGCAAAGTACAGAATTCTTAACCAAACGAATTGATCGATTGTAGTAGCGTACTCCAATTCGCGATCCGTCAGGAGTAAAACTCGGAACTACAATTTCCAACTCCAATTAAATCTTTTATTTTTATTTAACTGTAGGTACATGACAAAAAGGTATTGCATTTATTCGATTAGTATTAACAATATATGAAAGAGCTACGTAATAACAACGCGAGAACCGCGCGATGTCACGCAGAGGCCAGGTGTTGCAGCAGAAATGCTTTCAGACATGTTAAAAAATAGAGACAATTAGCAATACAGATCGCTTGCATTTTATTTTAGATGTTGAATTATGAAAATGAGAACTTTTGGTATTTTGTCATAGAAGAGATTCTATAGGGAAAATGAATAAAAACCCTGTTAAAAAAGTCAAGTACCTATATAAAAACATGTTGTTGTACAATGGGCCTAATTTCTATGTTAAGGAATTTCAGCGAGGGGTTCAAGGGGGTATCAGGAAATGGGAAGTGGATATGGAATTGTGTGTGTTGGATTTATACATTTATGAGAGGTGGGGGTTTTAGAGAGGGAAGTTACATCAGTCATTTCTCGGTAAATCGTAGAGTGGTAGTCGCTTTGTGGACGTGTGGAAATCTTCTTGTATGTGTCAGGTCACGAGTTAAGTCAGAGTTAAGAGGTTCGTATAGTAGAACTACAAAGGCATAGGTGAATATATGATCAGTACAATTTTGGAACTTATAACACAGCCACACACACACACAAAAAAAGTTCTGTGCAGCGGACAAAATTATATGGATATGGGGTATTTTTCGAAGCTGAATCCGAATCCGTGGTCCAAAAAAAATCTATCGTGTCAGTTTTGTCTTTTAGTCAAAAACATCCCTTAAAATCATAGAAATAATGCAAAAACTCTTAATGAAGTGCGAAAAATGGTAGATGTTTTGTAGTCGAGAGTAGAGAATATAAATTCTAGCCACAGTAAGCTATTTCTATAAATTAAACCGAAATCCGCCCTTATGGGGCGTGAAAACTACCGCTAAAACTGAAAAGACGCAGGTGAGTGTGAATAACATGTGCAAAGGCCAAATTTTTGTATATCTTAGTGCAAGATATTTGACTCTGGTGCGACAACTAGCCATTACTCTCAAAGGGTAGAGAATCAACCCTATGGAGGGTTAAAACTACCCCCTCATAGGTTTCAAAACAGGAAAAAAATTGAGGCTTTTGTAGTTTTAAGCAGGGTGAACAAACATGGAGTGAATTCGTTCCAACCACCGACACATGACTAGAATCTACCCTTGGTGAGAGCTACCCCCAATGCTCAAATGATGCAAATAGGTGCTACTGAAATTCGGAAAGCGTCAAATACTTGTAGCTCATCGTGCCAAATATACAAATCTGGCACGTCAACCACCCAATCTTAATAAGGTTGAAAATTACCTCTTATTGGGGGGAGGGGTAAAAACTACCCCCACAGACGGACGGATTTCATTACTTCTAATATCCTGGAACGAAAATTCAGGCATTTGTAGTTTTAGGCAGGGTAGATAAAAATGAAGTAAATTCATACATTAAGCATTAACCACTTGTGTTTTATTTACTATACCATACCTGCTTATTCAACTGTTTATCTTAACATTTATCAACTTATCTATCTTTGAGTCTGGGTAAAGCTATTCTTTTTCCTATTTATGTCATACTTTCTTTTCTTATGATTTTTCTCTCTTATCTTCAAAATATCTTTTCCGTGTTTTTTTTCCTATTTTTTTAGTCACAGATATAGGATGTTATCTCTTCAGTGACCATTTTTTTCTATATATGTAAGCTATATACCTAAATTAACTAAATTTCCGTCTATCTATTTCCGTCCATATGTGGGGGTAGTTTTTACCCCCCACCCCAATAGGGGTGATTTTCAACCTTATTAAAAAGATTGGGCGGTTGTCGTACCAGATTTATATATTTCGCACAATGAGCTAAAAATATTTGACCCTTTCCGAATTTAATAGCACCCATATGTAACATTTGAGCATGGGGGTAGCTCTTACCACCCTTTAAGGGTAGTTTCTGGTCATGTATTGGTCGTTGGAATGAATTTACTTCATATCTGTTCACCCTGCCTGATTTTTTTCCCATTTTGAAACCTATGAAGGGTGGGGGTAGTTTCAACCCTCCATAGGATTGAGTCTCTACCCTTTGAGAGTAATGGCAGAGTCAAATATTTTGCACTTAGAGATACAAAAAAATTGCCTTTTGTACATGTTATTTACACTCACCTGCGTCTTTTGAGTTATAGCGGTAGTTTTCACTTCCCCATAAGGGCGGATTTCGGTTTAATTTATAGAAAAGCTTACTGTGGCTAGAATTTATATTCTCTACTCTCGACTACAAAATATCTACCATTTTTCACACTTCATTAAGAGTTATTACATTATTTCTATGATTTTACACCATTTTAAGGGATGTTTTTGACTAAAAAATAAAACCACGGATTCGGTGTCGAAAAATACACCATATAATTTGGTCCGCTGCACAGAACTTTTTTTATGTGTGGCGTGTGGCTGTGTAATAATTCGTAGGTTTATATTTTAAATTTCTATGAACATTACTAAAACTTGCTGATTCTCTCAATAAATTTTCCAAGTTTCCTGGCTCCTCCCTGACTTTTTAAACGACTTCGTATTCCATGAATTTTCAGGTTTTCCAGGTCACTAACGTTGAAAACGTTTACATCTAGTATAACCATCGCAGAAATAAAATGTTTATCTATACGAACTAAGAGATGTTCCATGTAAATATTACCTTAATATAGATTCGCGTGAACTTTCCGATTTTGGCCAGTTCACCTGGTGGCGAGACTAAGAAATTCAATTACTCCACTACAGCGTGGACCAAATTAGATGGGATTTGGGGTTTTAATTGGGGTGTTAATTGTTGTTTTGCACATAACACCATCACTTTCACCATCATTTTTATTTTAATGCCGATTTAGACCAATATTTTACACATTATCCTTCCAATATTCTTGGACAGGCTGACGGCAAAGAATATAGTGTAACTAATAATATAGTGCCTAAAAAATATATAATTACCCTCTATTGTCGCGGTTTTTTAAAATTTGCATTGGAAAACACCCGATGGAGGTTACTTTTTTATTTTTAAAGTGAGAGTTATAGTATAAACAAGAAAAATGTTCCATATTATTTAAACAAACTTTTTTATTTATAAAGAGATTTTTTTGAAATTCGGCTCATGTAACGAGATGACGCTGTTGAATGCGGCCGCGCAACTCGTCCGCATTAATTTAAAGCATAACTTCTGTTAACGTCGCCCATCTGTGGTGTCGTTTAAGCGATCAAGTGAGTCTACGGATTATTTAGTTTCTATTTGCAATTAAATGTTATAAAATTATGTAGATAATCTCGAAACATACACATTAAAAAATATGGCATAACCAACTTATGTTACTTTGCACGTTTGCTTTGCTACACTTGCAGCTTGTAGTACAGTTATATAATTTACATTTACAAAATGGAGAACTCAATAAAATTGGGTTTTGGGCTTATTGAAATCATCTTTGGAAATAAGATTTCCTCCTTTAGGTACCATCCAAAATCTAAAACATTTGGAATTCTGGGCTTAATTTGGTAGGCTGTCTTGTAAACAGCATATTGCAGAAATGCCCTTTTTACTTGTATTCTCTGTACTAGGATTTACAATTTCTGATTTTTTTTTATAAGCAGTTCGGGTATACGATCTTCTACATTGTGCATGGTAAACTGGATTTAGTGATAAAAATAAATTTTTCTGTTCTAAATATTGTTTTAGAGCCACAGAAATGTCATCGGATTTTGCATTTGATCGGTGCATTTCTAAAACGTAAATATCGCCCGCAGACAAAAATTTTTCATACCATTGTGTTAGTGAACGAATTCTGAACAACTTTCAAAATGTCCGTCTGTCCGTCCGTCACGTTTCTTGTAAGCACGATAACTCAAGAAAGAAAATTCCGATTGTACTGAAATTTGGACAGTAAATTAGTGTTAGCTAGAGGAAGAACCCTATTTGAACAAAATCGATCGGTAAATATAAATGTTATTAATGATGTAAATTTGGAAAAAATATTTTTTAATTTTTATGTTTTTGTAATTGAATAGAAATCTGGTGAAATGATATTTCATTTTAATGTCTAAATATTCATGTATTTTACAAATATACATTTCATAATGTAATATACAACCGTGAAAATATGATTTTAGCTCGTGTCTTATAATGTAAAAATTTACATTCTTTTACGTGTAAGGTGGTGGTGTAGTTCTTTTGACTCGGAATCCAAGGGTGACGGGATCGAAACCCAAATGGGGTTTGGTATAGTTTTTTTACCAAGTCTTTTACCAACTAAGATCGTACTATAAAATTAAAAATGTCTAAAAGTAACATTATTTGCAAAAAACTGCGAAAAGTATCCTATTGAATGTATAACAATTATATAAAAATCCAGTGAACAGGCGAAGAGTACGTTTTTAGCTTGTTTCCTTTGATCTCCTATCCGAGTAATTATAATTTTTGGCAAACTATGTGTTGACTGAAACAAAAAGCACTTTCAACTTAACATAAATGGACACTGGAAAATAATAATCACCCGGCACGTGCCTGCGTTTAGCTCTAGATGCGATTGCGGCCGATTCATAGTAGCGCGCATTCGTTCGGACGCTAAAACAATCAATGAATATTTCGATAAGGGAGCAAAATTTCAAAAAAAACTTCTTATAAAAGATTTTATTAGTTTAGTTAATTCGGAACATTTTCTTCGATTATAGTAGGCATCTAACTTTAAAAATAAAAAAGATACCTCGATCGGACATTTTCCTCTGCAAATTTTAAAGATTTTGCGTCAAAGAAAAGTTGTTATTTTTTTTTGCCAACTAATTATTTTTTAGGTAAAGTTTTTTACTTTCAACATATCAAAGAATAGTTAGAGAATATTATGTAAAAAAATTAAAAAATTCTGAAGCAAAATAAAAAATATATGACGTGTTATATGAAAAACAAAAAATAACACATAATTTTTATTTTTTTTAGAAAATTGCCAATTTGGTCATTTTGGCAATCTCAAATCAATGGGCGAATTCAAAAATCAACTTTAGCAGGCTATTTTACATCAGATTACCTATTTTTTAGGTGAGTGTTCGCGAGTTGTATAGAGGGTGTCGAATTCAGTGGGTCTGGTCTTCCACTAAATGACGCAAACGGCGATCCTCTAGCTTTCTCGACTACCGAGCTAAAGAGCGTTTTTCAAAAATTGGTATTTTTCAATTACTAAGTGTCGAATCGAAAATCGAGTAACACATTCTTAAGAATCTTTTTTGAGTAGATGCTGATAAGAAGAAAATTATGCATGCCTCAGTTTTCGAGATATAGTCATAACTTTAAATGGAACACCCTATAAATTATTTCATTATTCGATCATAACTTAAATTAGCTATCCAACAATATATCATATTCATCTCTAGAAAAAGTGGTTAATTTTCGAAAAATTCAATATATTTGTAAGTTGGCCATGAAAAACTATTAACAACAACACTTCTCATAAAATAATTTTGCCAAAAATAGGAAAAACTAAACTACAATAAATGTTCGAATTATCTTCCATTGTGATCGAATAATGAAATAATTTTAAAAAACACAAGTTATATCCATATCTCGAAAACTGTGGTACGCATAATTTTCTTCTTATCAGCAACGGATTCTACTCAAAAAAGTGCCTTAAGGAATGTGTTACTCGATTTTCGATTCGAGATTTGGTAATTGAGAAATAGAGGTCATCCAAAAATGCAAATTTTCCAAAAACGCTCTGTAGCTCGGTAGTCGAAAAAGATAGACGATCGCGGTTTGCGTCATTGTCTGTTTCTCGAAAATCGAGCTCAGGATACCTATACTGGTTTTTGTCTATCTGCCATAGTTTTAGAGGAAACCCCAAATCCCATCTAATTTGGTCCTCCTTGTACTCATGCCTCCGCCAAAAGTTGTGAGACCAAATGTACAGGGGTAAGGTGCGTACAGTCAAGGAGCATATTTGAAAACTTTTACTTTTCTTGGAAATACCCACGCATTCTTTATTTCTAGTAATTGAATTTTAATCGTTCTTCAGATAATAATTTCCGAACAACGGATAAAATATAAATATAACCTAAAGAGTTTTAATTAATTATTTAGCATTGGCTTTAGAAGTACCCAAGTGTTGACTGTGTACTCATAATACATTTAATTAGAGTAATATCTGACAAAAAGCATATACATGGTGAATACCTGTAAATACTGTTTAATTTTCATTAAAATTTGTGCACTATTTGTCAATATAAAAGTAATAATTAATGGAGCTGAAACATTTCTGCTGGTTAGGTAGGTACTAAGTTGTTGAAATACACAGAGAAATTGTTTTGACAAATTTTGCACAACATTGTGAATTTATTGCATTTCTTAAACAATTTGGCATATTTTAGCAAAATTGTTTAAAAACCTTATACTGCACAAGACCATTGCTCTAAAAATTATGATTTATTTTTGGAGTGTCATTTTTAACAATTGTGACAAAATGTCACACATATTTTCTTCGCGATTTACTAAAAATTGGTAGGTGATGGAGCTAAACGGACACTTGATTCGTATTCAGCATATCGAAATAGATAGAACTTACCCAATGGAGCCCCTGAAACAGCCCACTTTTCACTTTTTTGTGTGTGTGTGTGTGTAATATATTTGCATACACGGTTTTCTATAAAATGGCGGAGGATCCGGTGATATCCATATTTATTTATTTTTTTATTTATTTTTATTTATTTATTTTATAATGCACTCAACAGACGAAGCCCTATTACAGAATGATACAATACTTACATAAGTTGATTAATAATAATTATATGCTACTACTTAATAACTATAACTAATACTAACTAATAAGTAATAACTAATAACTAATAATATTAACAAACAGTAGTTAAAACAATACAGTAGTGGCATGTTAAAATATTGAGTCGATGCCAATGTAAGGTAGAAGAGAAGAGAAATGGACAAATAATATGCTGAAAAGAAAGAGATTTAACCTACGCTGTTGCCACTTTTCTCTCTAGCTACTTTTAGTCGTCAAGATAATCCTTCCTCTTTTACTGAATTTTCTTTGTGATACATTTGCGTCAACTCATTCTGTTTCTGTCATTTCTTCATAATTAGACAAAGATTATGTTTTGAGGACATGGGAGAACTATGGATAAAAAAAAAACGGCACGCCCATATTTGCCTGCCTGTTTAATTTAGACATCCCAACGGGAGGTGCGCACGTATAGGCTGTGGGAGGAGCCTCTTACCTGTTGCCGACAAAGCTGCCTAGATTTGACATTGGGGGAGATTGGGGAACGTAAATTATTTTACGCCATGTTAAAATACGCAGCATGATGTTTCTATGAGCTACTATTAATTAAATTATTTTAACAAGAAACCAATTGCAAATAAAGCCGTATTAATCAATAATTGAATTTCATCCGATTTCGCATTTTCTTTTTACCCCACTTTATCCCATCATTGCAGAGTATTCGCTTAGACATCCCCACCTAAAATCTCTGTGATCTGGAAAGGGGAGAAATCAGAAAGACAAGTAGCTTTCAGATTTTTATATTATTTGAGCCATTGCGTGTGCGTTAAACAGTACTATCGTAGTCGTAGCTAACTCTTTTAAAATGACGATTTATACAACGGAAGAACGAGTGCAAATTATTAAATGGTATTTTGGAAATAATACGGCTGCAGAAGTTGTCGCCCGATTTGTTTTTACATTTGAGGATCGACCCGTTCCGACGGAACAAACAGTTTTGAACATTGTTCATAAGTTTGAATCGTCTGGATGTGTAAAATCTTGCAGAAAATGTAATAATGAAGGTGGTGACAACGATGGCAGACAGATGAGTGACGAACGGGAACAGAGGGAAATAAATGTATGTAGTTTTGCGGAGGCACATGCCCCCTGTTCCAGCAGGCAAATCTCTGCCGAGCTCGATGTACCTGACCGTACGGTTCGGGCAATTTTAAAACGTAACAAATATCATTCTTATAAAGTTGCCGTCACACAAGAAATTTTTCCCGATGACTTTATACGACGTATGGTATTCTGTGAGACCATGATGGAAAAGGCGAACGAAAATGAAACTTTCATTAAAAATATTTTATTTACTGACGAAAGTTCATTTTCGCTGCACGGTCGTCACAATTCATCCATTACTAGATATTGGTCCCGGGAAAATAAATATTTAAGTATGCCACACCGAACTCAGTACCCACAGAAAGTCAATGTGTGGGCTGGAATTTTAGGTAATTCAATAGTTGGCCTCTTCTTTATCGACGGCAACCTTACAGCACAAAAATATTTAAATTTGTTACGTGAACAAATTATTCCGGCCGTTCGAACTTTGGGCATTGACCTCGAAGAGATTTGGTACCAGCAGGATGGTTGTCCTGCTCATAACGCGATAGTGATACGTAGATTCCTAGACACTACATTTCACGATCGCGTTATAAGTGGGACAAGCACAATTAAGTGGCCAGCAAGGTCTCCTGACCTAACGCCCAGTGATTATTTTTATGGGGGTACATGAAAACAAAAATTTATGGACACGAACATCAAAGAGCGCGTAACCTTGATGAGTTACGTGAGAAAATTGTTACTGCCGCACAAAGTGTGACAGCAGATATGTTAACAAACGTCAGGACGGAATTCTATGATCGTTTGGGATATTGTCTAGCACAAGAAGGCGATGTTTTTGAACCAATAATTCGTTAATTTTTAAAAGAGTTACTTTTTATTTTTCATAGTATTATTATTTTATTTATTTATTATGTACTTATTTATTTAAAGATTTTTTATTTATTTTATTTATGTACCTACCGAATGCTAGTTTAATTTTCACGCCACATGGCTAAAAATGTGCAAAAATAAAACAGTATTTTAGTTATTTGAGCATTAAAAAATGTATCAAATAACTACCCTCCAGCAAACTCCAATACGCGTAACATCATTTTTGACAAGAGTAGTACATACCAACGCATCTTGAAATGTACTAAACAATTTTTAGGAAACTGCTGTTTTCATCATAAACGTCTCAAGCTGTAGGAGGGACAATAAAAGGGGATAGAGGGCGGAACTCTTAACATGCACAAGTGCTGGCATCGTTGTTATAATATCGGTCTCTTTCGAGTACATTATTTTCCTCTTTATATTTCACTCTATCTTATTATGGGGATCGACCCAAGAAATTTGGCTGCCACTACTGTATATTTAACGTAGATTTTAAACTTCC
The DNA here is from genome assembly GCA_936432065.2 of Rutpela maculata. Taxonomy (NCBI): domain Eukaryota; kingdom Metazoa; phylum Arthropoda; class Insecta; order Coleoptera; family Cerambycidae; genus Rutpela; species Rutpela maculata. The sequence continues at coordinate 63,476,300 of OW386290.2, forward strand.
TAGGCTGATATTAAATATATCACAACTGGTTTGTATCTCATTATAAATACTACATATTCTATAAAGGGGGGAATTTATTTGATAGTTTGTACTAGCAAGTGGTAAATGAAAGGTTCTCAATGTTCTGGTAGGATACTTGGGTACATTTATACATATCGAAGACAGAAAATTAAGATCATCAACATTGCCATGTAACAGTTTATGTAGAAATACAATATGACCGTATTTTCGTCGACTCTCTAGTGTTTTAAGATTATACTGTTCCCTTAACGTGTTTTTTCTACAGTAAAGTCATAGAAACCAGATGCTTTATAGTTTATGTATCTTAATGCTTTATTTTGTACTGTTTCTATAGTGTTTACATGTACTTGGTAATACGGACTCCAAACGATGGAGCAATATTCCAACACAGATCTAACGTATGATATGACTAATTGTCTAATAGCTCCTGTGTTGTTAAACATTTTGGTATTACGTACTATGAAGCCATACATTTTATTAGCTTTTTTAATCATGGAATGAATATGGCCAGTAAAGGTAAGCTGGGTGTCAAAAATTATACCTAGGTCCCTCATGGTTTCAACTCTGGCAATCTTGTATCATTTATTTTGTACTTATACATAATCGGATTTTTTCTCCTAGTATAGCTCATAATAAAATATTTATTGATATTAAGATATAATTTATTCTGAAGTGTCCATTGATATAAGTTATCTGTGTCGTTTTGGAGCATAGAACAGTCCAAATTGTTCTCAACTTTAAAGTAGATTTTTAGATCATCTGCAAATAATAAATATTTGGATGATTCAATTATTTCAGTTAAACTATTTAGAAACAAAAGAAATAGCATTGGACCAAGGTTGGAACCTTGAAGAACCCCGGACAAGGCAATAAAGTGTTTTGATACATATCCATGTACAGACACATACTGTTTCCTATTTTGTAAATATGAGGTAAGTAGTTCTAACAGATTTTCATGGAATCCAAATTCATTTTTAAGTTTACAAAGAAGGAAATTATGTGACACTGAATCGAATGCCTTTTGAAAGTCAGTATAGACTATATCTACCTGACTACCCTCATGTATTACTTGCGATATATACTGAGTAATATTAATTAAGTTACTAGCAGTTGACCTGTGCCTCATAAAACCGTGTTGGTGTACGGATATTCTGTTGTGTACTGAGTTATATATATTACAAAGGCACGCACAAAAAAAATATGTTTTAGGGACTCCATTGGGCAACCCCCATGTATTTCGACGTGCTGAATACGAATCAGGTGTCCGTTTAGCTCCATCACCCACCAATTTTTAGTAAATCCCGAAAATAACCTAATTATGAGGATTTTTTAAGGTTATTTTCGCGATTTACAAAAAAATGATGGGTGACGGAGCTAAACCCCGATTCGTGTTCAGCACGTCGAAATGCATAGGGATCACCTAATGGAGCCCCAAAAGAGACCACTTTTTTATTTTGTGGAGCTGTGTAATAATTGCCAAAGGGTCTAGCAGGATAAGATAGGGTCAGTGGCCCCAGAGAGGTATTTTCAAAATAACTTGTGTTATGACATCGGTGAGTAATAATGTTACCATTGACACAAATTCAGCCTCCGATCTGCCTGTGTTCTTGAGACAATTCGTCGTTAAATTTACAAAGTGGCGTACATCAGAAAATGGCGAAAATGAGATTTTTGGAATTTTAAGTGGCACTGGAGTTCCTCTATTAGCTCACAAAATGACATTCCTCAATTTCTAATAGTTTAGATGTTATGACGTTTTTTAGTTTAGGTATATATGTAAAATGGGTAATAAATTTTGAAGCAAACAGGCGAATATGAAATACACCCATGTGTATGTCTTGAAAAAACGTATTTATTATTAAATATGTGTAGTGGAGTGGAAATATGGAAAATGAAATGCAGTGATTTCCAGCGAACTTACTTGTGTAAAAAAAGGTGAAATTATACAGAATAGAGCAGAAGTTAAGATGCTACATCGTAAACGTTGGTATTATGGAGAAGAACTTGGTGATTCCTCAGAAACGGGCAGTTTTTTTTGTAGAGGAAGGAGATATTCAAATAGTTAAATCTCTCTTTTCATCGTCCAAAAAAGGATCAAGGCACATTATGTATTACTTAAAACAACGACGATGAATCTGTTAAGTTATCACTAAAAGAGAATTATTTAAATGACGAAGCAGAAAAAAAGAATGGGGAAGGGAAATAAAAGCTACAAGTGAAGAACGAGCAGTAAAAGATAGTAAAATCAGTGCTGCTTTCAACTTGCAGCAAATCATTCAATTGCCAATCTCAAGTAAAAGTGCCGTATTTTATAAGCAATTTTACTATTTATAATCTTTCTTCAAAAGATTGTCACTGTTACATTTGATATGAAACTCAAAGCAAACGAGGTTCGTCAGAAATGTCAAGTTGTTTATACTAATTTTTTATTTATTAAAAAGTGTGACGAAAAGATCAGAAAATGTAGAACTATTGCCATGGACAGAACAAAAATTCAATCCTCCCCGCAATGTTTGCTTACTTGTTTCTTCATTATGATAGCAAAAATATTAAATTATTAAAAATTAAAATTAAAAAAATATTAAAAACACATAACCCTTCATTTCTTTGGGACATGCCATCGTTAAAGTGAAGGCGACTCGGTAACACAGTGCTATAACTACAGCTATTAAACAGGTTGGAGACATTTTCATGCCCAGTCAACTAATACCGATCATAAAATTAGCTCGTAGAAAATTTTCCTATATTTTATACGAAATGACATACTGACTTTTTGGATTCTAAAACTCTTTCCCGAGATATGCGGATTTTAAAAGTGCGACAATCTAACGAAATGAATTCTGAATCTGATGACTCCTTAAATTGAACAAAAATGTCCGCCGTAAAGGTAGAAAAAGAAAAGAAAAATAAGATCTTTTATAAAACCAGCCACAGAGGAGAACAATTCCAAACGGTTTCCTTACCAAGAAATGAAGACATCACAAAGACAAAAATTTTAAAAATCAATAATGCTCGCCTTAGAGAGAAAAATTTATCTCTGTTGTCCCTTTGGGAAGGATATACTCCTGTGATTCTTCTGAATTTAATATTTTATAACAGAAATAGTGAATTCCTTTTGAATTTTCTCCAATATTTTAATGCGCATATATGAAAATGTTTAATAAAAAAAAACTACTAAAAGGCGTGTATCATTATTTTCAAAATTACTCTTTCTAGCTGATGTTTCTGGTTTTGTCCATATCGGCATTTAATCACCTACAATAAATTGTAAGTGTGTTCAAAAACTCAATACAAACGGTCTAATACTTCTCTGGTAGTGGCAAAATGAAAAACCGGTAAAACTTTAAATGTGTCTCCTCTAAAGTTGTTAAAACCCATATACGCCACTTTGTAAATTTAACAACGAATTGAACATATATAGGCTAAAGCGGGTAGTTTTGAAAATTATTTTATTCAGAAACGATTGCAGCTAAACTAATAAAACCAAAACTCTTTGTTAGATAATATATTGTTCTACATTATATATTTTTTCAACTATATTTACTATTTAAAAAAATTAAAAACAAAAAATTCTTATTTTTTCCCTAGCTTACTATGTCTAGTATTATCACCAAAAAGTGTATTCAGATAAAATGGGTGCAACACATTTAAAAAAAATAAAAACTCGTTATGACCGTCCTGAAGTTCTTACCACTTTATATCTCTCTTTAATATAGACTTGCTCATAAATGTATAAACAAGTAGTTATGCGTTTGTTATTTAAATAAATAACGTAAATACTCTGAATTACAGTTATTATTTACGTTAAGAATAAGAAAGGTGCAGTATAGATAAAAATAAAATCCAAGAAAATATTATTTATTATGATACAAATTACACAGGTTCACCAAAAAAAAAGTTGTCTGCGCCGCGGTATTGACCATACCTATCCCTTGTATTTTGACCCGCTGAACACGAATCTGACCTTAGTTTTTCCCCTATACGTCAGGTTTTTTTTTAAAGCAAAAAAGTCTAATATTTATATATTTATTTGCTATTAAAAGAAAAACCTGACGTGCTGGAGAAAAACTAAGATCAGATTCGTGTTCAGCGGCTTAAAATACAAGGGATAGATGTGGTCAGTACCCCCGCGCAGATGACTTTTTTTTGTGGGATTGTGCCACACTGAGTGTGGCACAGTGGCATCCAAAAAAAGTGGTCTGCGCGGGGGTACTGACCACACCTATCCCTTGTATTTTGAGCCGCTGAACACGAATCTGACCCTAGATTTTCCCCTACACGTCCGGTTTTTTTTTAACAGCAAAAAAAGTCTGTTGAATCGTGATATTTATATATTTTTTTGCTGTTAAAAAAAAACCTGAAATTATAGGGGAAAAACTAAGGTCAGATTCGTGTTCAGGGGCTCAAAATACAAGGGATAGGTATGGTCAGTACCCCGGCGCAGACAACTTTTTTTTTTCTGTGGGCCTGTGTTATTAATTATTACAATACAATTATTTTCGTCGCTGTCCTCATGAATAACTACGTGAACATTTTCTGATGTAAATATATTAGATAAAACTTCTCCTGGACGTACTATGCGGGCAAAATATCGAGCGTGAGAGAAGTAATATACGGCTGCGGCTATATGTGAACAGCATCCTACCGTTCTTATTTAATTGCGACAGTCGCAGAAATATCGGCGTATGTTTTAAATTGTCGTTCCATTAGGTACATATTCAGTGTAAATGTGGTAAGGTTTACTGTTGATATACCTTGAACTTACTTACAGTTTTAATATGTTGAGCGTGACTTTAACAAAAGTAATCTCATCTAATGTCCGCTTGATATCACTGAACTTATTTCGGTTCTACTTTTAGTCTATTCCCAGATTTTTTTAAAAACGTTATCAACATATCAGCATCAACTTATGTAATTACAAGTGACTGACATCTATATTTCCATTATTAAGTTAATTTCAATAATTTACTGTCAAAAGAACAATTTAGACAACTAAAAAAAGGCCTTTTTTTCTAAGAGTTGTACTACTTTTTTTGAAATCAAGTGTACTTACAAGCGTACTTACAAGCTCTGTCAAACAAAATTAATAGTCCAGATTCTGGAGTCGTTTATCTTTCAGTCCTAAGTACCCGTCAGGCATAAAGCTGGAAGGTGTCGTATTTGATGTAAATTTTTTTGCTGTTCATGAATCCGGAGGGCGTATAAAAATCGCCATCCACCTTAAATCTGCGAATTTCCCCTTATTACAGAAATCATAAAAAATTTGAATTTTTAAGATATAACTTGCGCTTTCTCCCACAAAAGATAAACTAAAAATCCATTATTTTTTTAAATTGTAGCTCACAGTGTATTTAATGCAACAGTGTAACCAAATCACATCTAATATTTATAGAAAAGCCGCGACCAATATATTAAAACTGGAAGTAAGATCAAGGTATATCAATAGTAAAACTTACCACACTTACATTGATTATATACCTAATGGAAAGATAATTCAAAGCATACGCCGATATTGCTGCGACTGTGCCAATGGCATAAGACTGGTAGGATGCTGTTCACGTATAGCCGCAGCCGTATTACTTGTCTTATGCCCGATATCTTTTCCGGATAGTACGTCCAGCAGAAGTTTTATCTAATATATTTACATCAGAAAATATTCAAGTAGTTATTCATGGGGACAGCGACGAAGATTAATTATATTGTAATAATCAATAACACAGCCCAACAAAAGAAAAAAAAAGTTCTGTACCAGAGACGTGAATACATGGATTTAGTGTATTTTTTTATGCTGAATCCGAATCCGCAGCCAAAAATATGGGTTACCCAGGTAGTTTTTTAGTAAAACGCAAAAACATCCCCTAAAATAGAGTGATACGGTAAAGCTTTATAATGAAATGCAACAATTTGTAAATACTTTGAGAAAACATTTTAAAATAAGATTTTGAGCATTTGAAAGAAATATATGCAAATTAAAACCATACCCACCCCTACGAGGGCGATCAAATAACGAATGTTATAGTGCAAAACAATGTGAAAAGCCATAGCCTCGTAGTTTGTAATTCTAAATATACAAATGTAGGTTGACAGACAATATACCTAAAAATATAATATAATCTTATTTTTAAGGGGCTTGAAACCACTTTTGGTATTTCTTACCCCCTTGAGTCACATATTTTTCTATTCAATGGTTTGGTCTAAATTTTGTTACCGCGGATTTTTGGGGTCGCTGATTACGAATCTGAAGTCCGAATTCGAAAATTCTTGAATAAAAGATGGCGGATCCATTATGGCGGATTATTCAAAATTTGAAGATTATGGCTGAAACTTGATACTCGGGGGTTTTTGGAGTCGCTGATCACGATTCTCCGTAGACGCCTATTTGGTAAAAACTATAAAAAAAATTGTTTTTCGCGCCACATTTTAAATATCCTGCGGAAACATGTTATATCTAGTCGATATTTTGGGCATCTATTTCCATATACTCTGATCAGAATAATTACTCTTAAATCAATTTCCGCAATAGTTACCAACTTAAATCTATCTTAATTATCTTAAATACTGTTAACAAACGTTAAAATATCAAACTGTCAGATGTCAAACTGACAGATGTCAAACTGACAGATGTCAAACTGACAGATGTCAAACGGGATAAACGTCATTTTGACAGATGCCAAACTGACAGGTGCCAAACGGGATAAACGGCAATTTGACAGATGTCACACTGACATATGTCAAACGGGATAAACGTCACTTTGACAGATGTCAAACTGGTAAGTGTCAACCTCACAGATGTCAAACGGGATAAACGTCGTTTTGACAGATGTCAAACGGGATAAACGTCACTTTGACAAATGTCAAAGGAAGTAAACGTCAGTTTGTCAGATATCAAACGGGATACACGTCACTTTGACAGATGTCAAACTAACAGCTATCCCCCCCCCCCCCCGCCTGGATAGACGTGGTCATAAGATTAATAATAATAATAATTTTTTGATCGCCCTCGTAGAGGTGGCTATGGTTTTAATTTGCATATATTTCTTTCAAATGCTCAAAATTTTATTTTAAAATGTTTTCTCAAAGTATTTACAAATTGTTGCATTTCATTATAAAGCTTTACCGTATCACTTTATTTTAGGGGATGTTTTTGTGTTTTACTAAAAAACTACCTGGGTAACCCATATTTTTGGCTGCGGATTCGGATTCAGCATAAAAAAATACACATAATCTATGTATTCACGTCTGTGGTACAGAACTTTTTTTTTCTTTTGTGGGGCTGTGTAATTTGTATCATAATGTTATCATTGTTATTCTTAACGTAAATAATAACTGTAATTCAGAGCATTTACTTTATTTATTTAAATTACAAACACGTAACTACATGTTTATACATTTATGAGCAAGTTTATATTAAAGAGAGATATAAAGTAATAAGAACTAAACCACGGTCAAAACGAGTTTTTATTCTTTTTTAAAAGTGTTGAACCCATTTTACCCGAATGCACTTTTTGTTGATAATACTAGACATAGTAAGCTTCATTATATATTTTTTCTGTGACTGTACCTCCGTGTGAATTATGAAAAAAAAATAATTTTTAATTTTTTTAAATAGTAAATATAGTTGAAAAATTCTACAAAAAATATATAATATAGAACAATGCATTATCTAACAAAGTTTTCGTTTTGGAATAAAATAATTTTCAAAAATACCCGCTCTAGCCTATATATGGTCAATTTTCTCAAGAACGCAGAAAGATCGGAGGCTGAATTTGTGATCATGGTAACTTTATTACTCACCGATGTCATAACACAAGTTATTTTATCCTACTAGACCCTTTGCCTTTAGAAATATAAAATTTTATGTTATATTTTATCAATTATTACTTAGTAATGCTGCTCCTTACTAAATTTGCATTTTATGATAGTTATGCTGTTTTTGATTTCACACCTTACTTAAGGTAAGGTTATTTGATTTTTGAATTAAATGCTAAAAAAAAAAAATTTGTCCAATTAGCCGGATCTCAAAAAATTAGACTGAATGTATGAAAAAACTATTTTATTATTTGGATTTTTTTTAAATGTTAAAACTATAAAACGACAATCTTGTGGAAAACCGTTAAAGAGACATGCCTTAAACATTTCATATTTAAATTTCAATTACAAATTACAGTTATGGTTTAGGTGAAAACAAAAGTTTTAAGAAAGTTTACCAAAAAAACTTGTACTACGACACTTCTTGGATAAATTAATATCCGCTTCGGTTATAAAAATTCGAAACGAAGCTATCCATGTCTGTGTCGATCTGAACTCTATATTTGATCTCTTTCATTCACCTGCAAAATTACGCTTCATATTCCGGTCTCTGAAACCATGACGGATTCAGACATCATAGCTGCGTCACACGGTTTTGCGTAGTTTATCGGAATTATTGAAAGCAAGGTCTGGAAATAACACAGGTCTACATCATAGACAACCATTTGAAAGCTCATTTTAAAGATGAAGGATGGTACAAAATGACGTATTTACTAAAAATAAGCTGAAAAATTTTTTGAGTTCTATACATAACGTCAAAAGTTGCCAAAAAAGCAATTTTTTAAGTACTTAACTTCAAATATTTCAAAATCCTGACGTGATGGGCCAATTCTGAAGCCAGATTCGGATTCAGCGCGAAAAAGTACTTCGGAAATGATCCTTAACGGCTCAACAACATTCATGAGCCCTTTATTTGCGGATCTGTGTAATCAACTTTTGACATAATTTCTATAAATATGAAGACAAATAGCAAGACACCCATAAATGGCCTTCGTCTGAGTGATTTATTGCTCTGTCGTTTCCAAACAAAGTATAGATTAATATTCAGCTAGATTAGCATTAAATATCTATTATAGTAGAACATCGTGGTTGAATAGTGATTTTCAAAACAAGAAAAAATTATTAGCCAAGATATAGTTAGTAATATTTAATGTTTTTGGAAGTACTCAATAATAACAAACTAATTTTGGCTAATTTTAAAGTAACTTACGTGATAATCCTGTAGATGGATTTAGATCTGCAAAAAAAATAAAAAATAAATATTGTGAAAATGAAAAAATCAAAAACTGGGAAATGAAAACTATTTTTGAAGAATGGCCAATTTTTAAACAAATACTCATTTGCTTAAAAATTGAAAAATTGAATAAGAATTCTTTTTCTATAGATTTTTTCGCGAATGTATAGCACATATTAGTCATGAAGCTGATTTAATTACGAAATATACAAAGTGAGAATTCTAAATTGAAACACGCAACTTCCTTATCAATATATCGTGCACTTTACATTGCATTACTAACAAAAGAAAACCTAAAAAAATGAGTCTAAATGTGTAAACAATATATTAACGTTAACCTTTTAGCGTATAGATTAGCGGTATTTGCAGGTTTCTGTGAATTAATTTAAAAAACTCATGGCAAATTTATTCTTGTATTGCATGATCCAGTTTTCGCTAAGCTGGAAGGCATAGTCTAACATAGGCATGCACAAGAATATTTACCATAGGGAAAATATCAAGACGTTTAAATAAATTTATTGTTCATTTAAGCTCTTAAGGTACCTACTAAATATACCAATATGTATGACAATTTAATGGGGAAGGCCCATCTTTATCATTATTCTCTCTCGATTCAGAGAGAGAGAGAGAGGGAAAGGTAGAGGGGGAGGAATGGAAGGAAGAGGGAGATGTGAGGAAGGAGAGGGGTAGAGAGAGAGAGAGAGAAAGGGAGGGGAGAGGAAAAAAACGGCATAAAATCACCTGCAGTTTATCATTTTGTTATGTGTATTGGCAATGTAGAAGAACTCACTACCAAGCGTCTAGGTGACGCGAGTTATGATATCCAGACGCCGTATTAAACAAAAGAAGATGCAATTGTGCATAATTGCACAGATAAAGAAGCTTATAAATAGATGTAGTAACAGTATCAAGTTTAGTTATTGTCGTACTTTAGATACATACCTTTGTATTTTAAAGCAATAAACTCATTCGCTATTAATTGTCAAAAGTTTGTTTTAAATAAAAAATTTACATTTTTTAAAAAAACCTAAACCGCTCGACAAAATATAGCTGGCGCAGTCATAGGGATTTTCTTTGGAGTAATTTCGAGAGAATATCGGAAAACTCGTCGTGCCATCGACTAACCAAAGAAGACCTGCAACCCCTTACCATACCGTTGGTAAACAAATAATTTTTAAGAAGATAATTAATCAAGTGAATTCAAGCAAAGAAGATATACTCTGCATACCTAGCCATACCATTCCTTTGTACCTATCCTTAAAATATCCTTTCACACCCTGAGCTATAAAACTGGTACATCTCAATCTGAGTACCCCCAGCTCAGTACGTGTGAGCACGACCACCAGACGCTCAGTATCCCCTCGTCGGAAGCGCCGTGAGGCTTTGCACTTGTGAAAGTAATTTCACATAAGCCCTTGAAGAAACCAAGATCGTGCACTCTCTTTCCCAGGACTACACGTGACCTTAAATCGTGTATAGGAAAGATTGGCCCAAGCCAGAAAACACCTATAAAGAAAACATCTTTAAAAGCACATAGCCTTGCGCTATTTAGGGAAATTGACTAGAACGACTAAAACTAACGAGACAATAACCGCCCTCCAGCTCAAGAAAAAATATATAATCAATCAAAGTGTAATAGAGCATCGCCTGGGAGCTCTCTGAGTTCTCTTGAAATCCCTCGTTATCACATTGTAATCGATTATATATACCAGAGCCTTCATGTTTTCTGTCATCTTAATATTCTTGTAAGTACCATTAATGCCTGACTCCGACGACGAAACCTTAGCTAATCTTGCTTTACGGACATTTGGTCCTAACCAGTATATACTAACAAATACGGGAGCAAATACCTCTAATAGTACCGGAACCTCAAATTTAGTAGGACGAGAAAATTTAAATTCAACCGCGATGGCTAGAAATGATGTTACCGTTCGAGATTATTTAGAGCTCATACCTCAATTCGATGGAGATAACTCAAAATTACCGATATTTTTAGACACGTGCGAGCAAGTATTAGATATGTTAGTACAGGATAATAATCCACAAAGAATTAAATTTTTGATGCTGCATTTTAGAAATAAAATTGTAGGTAAAGCAGCTCAAGTATTAGCCGCGAGAACTATACTCACTTTCCCGGAATTAAAAACATTTTTATTAGACACTTTCGGTGATCAACGGAATGAAGAATCACTGTTAAATGACCTTATGATGTTAACGCAAAATCACAACGAAACCGCTAGCCAATTTGCAGACAGATGCATATCGCTACGTGGACTGTTACTCTCAAAAATGCAGATGGCAAATATAACAGCAGAACTACGAAAAGAAAAATTAGATTTGTACAAAAAAATGGCACTACGGACTTTCCTATCTGGACTTAATGCACATCTAAGTCACCTATTAAGATGTAAACAACCCACGAGCCTAGAAGCAGCTATAAATATGGTAGTAGAAGAAGAAAACATGAACTACAACCGGCAACAAAAGTTAGGGACGAAGAACACTTATCAGAATACAAATCAATCTCAAATAAGAACGACACCGACAAACCCAAAATATAACCCCAGTTACTCTCAAACACCCCCACCAAAACCGAATCCTCAAATAATCCGCCCTACGTCAAACATCCCTTATCGTATGCCGAATTTTTTCATGCCAAGAAACCCCCAACAAACATTTCAACAAAGACCATTTCAAAACCCTCAAAATTTCCAACGTCAAGCTCCACCGCAGCAATACTTCCAAAGACAAAATTTTTCCACATTTCCAAAATCAACCACGTTTCAATTTCCAACCTAAAACGCAACAATCCTATCCCCAACCAATGGATACCTCATCTGGAAACACAAGAAGATCAAAATTCTCCCAACCGTCTAATGCACCGAAATGGACAGCGCAAGAATTACATTTGCAAGAGATACCGAGTACCTCTTCCAACAGGGACGAATATCAATCAGACTATTACGAAGAACCGACATACGATTCAGAAATTGCTGACAATAGCTATTACCCCGAAGAATACTATTCAGAAAATTACCAAAGTTATAACGATGACGAAAATTTTACCTTACCAGCCTCGGAGACCAATATTACGAACCTGCCGAATGCGAAGAAGTAACCCAGACAAAACAAGTAGAAATCAACGTCGCAGCCAATACAAATCTTCCATATATAATTATCCCAGAACTCGAAGCCAAATTTATGATTGATACAGGGTCCACAAAAACATTGATTACAGAAAAAGTCGCCGAAACATTTTTTCCAGACCGAATTAAAGAAGACCCTTTCCAAATAAAAACACCTCATAGCATATCCTTACATAGATATTCAGCAGAAATTCCAGTATCAAAAATCTTTAAAAAACCAGGAATGTTGTATACACACTACATCTTTAACTTTAGTCAAACATATGATGGACTTATTGGCCTTGATCTACTACAAGAAATAGGAGCCACCCTTGATTTTAAAAATGGTTACTTACTAACAGACTCAGCAAAAATTCCATTATTTTTGGAAGGAAAAAGACTAATAAGTACTAACGACACCAACGAAATGGAAAACAATTACGAATACAGAATTAGTCCTAAGACAGAAATTGTAGCTAAAATACCAATATCACAAAAAAATGGAGAAGCTCTAATAAATTCTATTGTATTTGAAAATCAAATAGAAATTTCAGCAGGACTTATAAATACAAAAAATAACGAAGCGACAGTATTGCTTATTAACAACACTGACGAAGAAAAAACATTCACAATAACTGAACCTCTTCCATGTATGCCTAGCCACCAATTAAATAACTTTACAACCGAACCTATGGACTTTGATGAAGAACTTTCTATATATAACAATCCAGATATAAACTACGACGACCTACAAAAGAAAAATTTGGAAAATCTTGATCTAAGACACTGTAATCAAGAAGAGTACGAAGCCATAAGAAAACTTTGTTACGAATATAGAGACATTTTCTACTGCGAGGACATTCCACTAACTTTTACAAACCAAGTTAAGCACGAGATTCGAACAACGGACAACATACCAATCTATACGAAATCATACAGATTCCCACACATCTATAAATCAGAGGTCAAAAAGCAAATTGACTCAATGTTGGAACAAAATATAATAACTAATTCAACTTCGCCATGGTCCTCCCCTATTTGGATTGTCCCGAAGAAAATGGACAATAGTGGAAAAAGAAAATTTCGTATTGTAATAGACTACCGAAAATTGAATGAGAAAACCATACCCGATAAATTTCCAATACCAAACATTACGGACGTCCTGGACAAACTTGGTCGCAGTCAATACTTTACAACATTAGATCTAGCAAGCGGATACCATCAAATTGAAATGGATCCCAAAGATATCGAGAAAACAGCATTCTCGACAGACGACGGTCATTACGAATTTTTAAGGATGCCCTTTGGACTTCGAAATGCACCCTCAACCTTTCAACGAACAATGAACCACGTACTATCAGGCCTACAGAGTAAATGTTTAGTTTACATGGATGACGTATTAATATTTTCAACTTCCTTGCAAGAGCACATAGAAAGTATACGCTCAGTATTTGATAGATTCAGAAAAACTAATTTCAAAATACAGCTGGATAAGTCAGAATTTTTAAAACAAACAGTAAAATTCCTTGGGCATATCATTACACCAGAAGGCATATTACCCAATCCAGATAAAATCAAAGCAATTGTAAAGTTCCCAATACCAAATACAAAAAAAGAAATTCAGTCATTTCTTGGACTAATAGGATATTATAGAAAATTTATAAAAGACTGCTCAAAACTGACAAGACCATTAACAGCCTGTTTAAAGAAAGGAGCCAAAATAGAACATACAAGAGAGTTTGTAGAATCCTTTGAAACTTGTAAAAACATTCTAACCAACAGCCCACTCTTACAACACCCGGATTTTTCCAAACCATTTATTTTGACAACCGATGCGTCGAAATATGCCATCGGAAGTATTTTGTCACAGGGGATCGTGGGAAGCGATAAACCTATTGCTTACGCATCCAGAACACTGAATGAATCAGAGAAAAATTACTCAGTTGTGGAGAAAGAACTTTTGAGTTTAGTATGGTCCACCCAGTATTTCAGGCCTTATCTGTACGGCAGACGCTTCACTATATATACAGACCACAGACCACTAAGGTGGTTATTCTCATTAAAAGATCCACAAAACTCTAAATTCATCAGATGGCGTACAAAGCTACAGGACTATGATTTCGATATAGAATACAAAAAAGGCAAGCTAAATACGAACGCGGACGCGCTGTCAAGAATTGAAATTCACCCAATTGACACAGAATCGATGCAAGTAAACATAGATGATCCTGAACTGGACAGAATAATACAAGACCTAAACAGGGAGACAGAATTAAGAACACCTACGCAAGAAGAAATCGAAGAAATACTCAACCCTCCTGAAAATACGAAAGACACAGACGATGAAACAAATGAAATTGATATTCCTGAAATTTCTACAGCTCGATCTAACGAAGACGATGAACCACGAAACACGATTCCAATCATAGACGATGTAATAAACACAAAACCTAAACAAATATTTATAAAAACAGTCTCAATGAACCCCAGAAGAAACAGAACTTTACATGTAGAAAACAAAACTATTCTATATGCAGAAATCACGAAGAAAGACAACGACGATCAAATTCTTGAACTATTGAGAGATCATACAGTTGAAGAAACTACCTTCTATATATATTTTGATAACGACAAAATGTACGAAGACTTTTGTCGAATATATAATCAATATTTTAACAACAACAGCCCAAAATTAGTAAGATGTACCCAAGAAAGAATATATTTAAGAAACAAAGAAGAAATAAACGAAGTTATACAATTTTACCATGAAAGCAAAACAAATCATAGAGGCTCACAAGAAACATATGACAAATTGAAACAAAAATATTATTGGAGTCATATGTTAACCACAATACAAGAATATATCAATAAATGCAATATATGCCAAAGAGGAAAATACGATAGACGTCCACCTACAATTCCAATGAACCAAACACCTACCCAGCAAAAACCATTCGAAGTCGTTTTCATGGACACATTTACCATTGATCAAAAAATCTACCTAACCATAGTAGACTCGTTTTCGAAATTTGGACAAGCAATTCCTATTCAATGCAAAGAAGCATGTGAAGTAGCGAAGGCCCTAATTGATTATTTCGAACATTATGGAACCCCAACCGCAATCACAACTGATAATGGTCGCGAATTCGTTAACAATCAAATAAAAAACTTGTTGGCTTATCACAAGATTAATCTTCACTTCACAACCCCATTCCATCCAGAATCAAATGGCATTGTGGAACGCCTCCACTCCACACTAATTGAACACCTTCGAATATTTCGACAAGACCCACAACTTAACAGCAAAACTACCGAAGAACTTATGAAACTAGCTGTTATTGCTTACAACCATACAAACCATTCTGCTATAGGATACACACCCTTCGACGTCGTTTTTGGATATTCACCAAGCAAAAACTTATTTGATACGAAAACCAGTCAAATAGTTTTCGATTATTCACTAGATGAACATAGAAAAAAACTTTCTCAACTTTATGATATTATTTACGAAAGAATCGAAAGTCGAAAAACAACAACAGTCAACAGAATGAACAGAGAGATAACAAATCCACAAGAAAAATATAAAATAGGTCAAAAGGTCTATGTCAGAGCACCCAAAAAACGAGGTTCCAAAACAGTCCCTAAATTTAAGGGACCCTTCCCAATAATTTCTATTAGTAATGACAATACCTGCATGATTAGATTAAGAAATAAAAAAGAACGTCGAGTCCATTTGTCTGACTTAAGATCTACTCTTACAGATGCACCACCACCCTCGCAGCAGCCGACGACATCCAATGGAAACCCCTAGATGACAACCCCGGACTTCTACCGATTCGCATGGGTACAGCAGACAATATTGTATCAGAATGGGAAATAATGAACGCATTTGACATACAACCGTTATATGAAACCTTTATTCAAGAAAAAGACGAAATTATTAGAATCCTAGCAAACATCAACAGATACCTAGAACTGAATCTATCCTGCGACAAACAACAAACTTCCTTAACAAACACCCTCCTATTCCAAATCAATAGAACTCTATCCTTTGAAATAACCAGAACCTATACATTATTCGAACAAGTTTTACCAAACCACATTAGAAAACCACGAGGAGCATTTAACTTTATTGGTACAATTGAAAAATCAATCACGGGCAACCTAGATGCCGAAGATGGCGAAAGATATGAGCAAAATTTCAAGAAATTATTTAACAATGAAGCCAAATTAAAAATAGACATGGAAAAACACTTATCAATTACGGATGACCTCATTAAATCTACAAATAAATCAATTACCATTCTCGTAGAGAACCAAAAGAAAATTAATTCAGCAATGGCTGAAATTGGAGAGAAAATGGAAACAACAGCACGCTGCATTGAATTATTGGTTGTACAAAATACCCTAGACCAATTATCACACTCCCTGTCACTTATCTGCAATCTTTTAGACGAACTTTCGACAGCAATTTCCTTTGCTAATTTAAGACAAATGCATCAAACCATTATAAAACCAACTAATCTTATCAAAGAACTATTAGAAATCCAGAATTACCTGAAAAGAGTAGAACTACCATTTCAACCTACTCTCGAAAACATTATAAAGTACGAGAAACTATGCGAAACTTCAGTTTTTCAGAAGAATTCCTATACATATTTCATTATTAAAATACCATTGATAGAGACAGTATTTTATGACTACTACAAGTTATACCCATTGCCTGTAGAGAACAACGACTTTTACTTCACTATTATACCCAGAAGAAGCTATCTACTTATAAACCCAGATTGGTACTCGTACACGAACACACCCTGTACAGAAATAGAATCGAAAAAATTCCTGTGTACTCACAACTCTATTATTAAAAGGACATCAAACGAACCCTGTGAAATTCAACTCATTGACTTTTCCCAAGAAGAAAACAGATGTGCATTCACAAAAATCAATATCAATAATCCCAAAATTCAAAGGGTCGAAAACTCAAATTCATGGATAATTACAAGTCCCACCACTATTATAGCCGAAACATATTGCGAGATGAAGAAAAAGAGACAACTCAAGGGAAATTATCTAATAACAATTCCTGATCAATGCTATTGCGTTATTGACAAATATAAGCTTAATCCAAACAAAAACTTTCGGAGAACTTTTGAACCCATAAACATTCCATTAGTGAAAATAAATAGCAACCTTTCAATTAGAAGAGATGGTACCAATATACCAACCATGGACCATGTGGACTTAGAGGAATTTACAGACCTGTCACGACGTACACAAAATCTGCAAGAAGAGATAAAGGATCAGATGTTAGAACCAACCTTAATTGAATCTAATTCCTGGCTTACCTATAATAATTATCATTGCTGTCCTAATTATATCATGGAAAATATATAACAAATATAAGATCAAAGGTTTTCCAACTTTCAACATCTTTACCAGCAACCCAAAAACACGAGAAACCCCCCAAGAAACTGAAATGACGAACGTCGGTCCTTTCTAAAAGGAAACCCCGAGTTCTCCACTAGCGATGGAGGAGTTATGATATCCAGACGCCGTATTAAACAAAAGAAGATGCAATTGTGCATAATTGCACAGATAAAGAAGCTTATAAATAGATGTAGTAACAGTATCAAGTTTAGTTATTGTCGTACTTTAGATACATACCTTTGTATTTTAACGCAATAAACTCATTCGCTATTAATTGTCAAAAGTTTGTTTTAAATAAAAAATTTACATTTTTTAAAAAAACCTAAACCGCTCGACAAAATATAGCTCGCGACACCAATTTATATTTAGAAGGGCGCCAGCCGCGTTCTGTCTCGTTCTTCCACTCCCAAGCGGGTTTGAGATAAGATATACTTCGATAGACGAGTAATGGGTCAAGGCTGCACTACCTAAGATCATTAACAACGCTCTCTCAGGACGTGATTTCAATTATTCACAGACAGTAAGGGCTTTTACGTCTTTGGATTATTGCAATTTCCATATATAATAATTTTTTCTATTTTGTATAATTTGGTATGCGTTTTGTATATTTATGCCAAGAGAAATAGAGAAATAATGACCTCTGACTATTTTAAATTACTATTAATGATAATGCCTAGATATTTAATACTTTTGGTGGAGTTTAATTTCGATGTACATTTACAATTCAATTTAGAGCATTTAGTAAACATTAACAAGCATGAAGATTTAGTGTGTTAATGCTAGGAGCATATTTAGTTTTTCAATATTAATCGATAAAAGATTGTCATTTAAAGAGGCATTGACAACTCTAGCACTGTTTTTCCATCTCGTTGCCTCGGCAGTCACCTTCAACCAAAAAAATAATATCATCAGCATATGCTACTATTTTACCCTCAAAGTTTAAAGTTAGCAGTTCATTAATACAAATGTTAAATAACGTGGGTCCAAGAACTGTTCCTCGTGGTATACCACAAAATATTTAGCAAATTTGCTTCAATTAAGTCCGTCTTACTTCACTGCTGAAAACTAAATTCGAACAGGCTGTTTTTACGGTTAAGCATGCTGAAGAGGATGCTGATGTGTTGATTTTCATTACAACGATTTCCTTGTGCTCAACATTTGACGCTGTTTTCATCATTGGCGAAGACGTCGACTTTCTTGTTCTGCTAACAGCATTAGCACCATCGCAAAGTAACATCTATCTTCGTTTTTTAAATGTTCATTTAATTTAATTTTAATATATTCTACTTTACCTTTCACATATAACATATCATCCGCAAACAATTTGAGGTTACATTACTTATAACAATTACAAATATCGTTAATGTATAATAAAAAGAGTATAGGAGCAAGTACCATGTTGAGGTTTCCATGTTTTATAGCCAATTCACTAATTTGTTTCCTATTTTCGTAAACTACTGTAATACTATCCCGTCAATTTCATTTTTTTAGTTTCAATACAAGTAGATCTTTATTACAATAATATAAATAATATAAAATATGTTATATTGTAAACGTACATTATATTATAATAAAAATATTTTTTTTTAAATCCATTTTTCTAACGTTGTATCTCTTTAAACATTAGACTTACGATAAAAAAATATATGGCCATTTTTCTCGTAGGATCGAGCGTCGTCGAATTCTTTTGAAAAACATATTTTTTTGCATATTTAATTCAAGATGGCGGCTCGCGCGTCCCCCTCCCACAGGTCAAAAACTTATATTTTTCGACTTACACAACATATATCAAAATCATTACTACTCCACCTTTTGCAGGGCAAAATCCCTCACTGATTGGACTATATCTCAATATCCCTACATTTGCAGACAGTATGTGAAAACATTGAAGCGCAATATCTCAGGTTACATTAATCGGGATCCAAAATATTATATTTTTGTGTAGTTTGACATCAAATGACATCGTTAGAAGCCCTGAAAAAGTTTTATCAATATCTATAACGAAATGCCTTAGCTACCAGTTGTTCATTGACCCCCGTCTTAGTTCCTAAAATATCTGCCAATATAAACAAAAGCATGTTAAATATACCAGTACTCACAAACACTGTCCCGTAATTTTTTTTTGCTAATATCCTTGTGTGGCGAAAAGTAATAACTTAAAAATTAATTGTTTAACGTAATACATATGATATATTAATTCCTATAAAAATATACACTATGTATGAATACTGGTGTGCAGTAACATTTTAATAACGATTTAATTGTTATTCTGAAGGCATATAAAAATTCAATGGAAAAAATGTTAAATAATTTTCTATTCGTACTATTGCTATTTATATAAATAAACTAGCCACATGTGTACACTTATAACATGCAATTTGTTTCTGTACGGAGTATTTATGACTAAATAATGCGATTTTGGAAACCATAAGGTATTAAAAACAATACAAATGGTGTTTAGTCTTGCTTGGCGCCTCGGTCAACTAATTCTCGATACAGCAATGAAACTTTCCACCAAGGTTTGCATACTATTCTATTCACAATCATCTCCCTTAAAGAACAAAAAGCCAAAAAATCTTTTACTAAATTTTTAAACACCATTTTATGTTTTTATTAAGCGGGCAATGAACAAAAAATTCTTATGTCAGGTGACAAATGTCAAAGTAGCGTCGCGTCGTTTGTATTGTCCCTTGCCTCTATTTATAAAAAACACAGGATGATAATTCCGATAGTAAAATGGGATGTACTCCGCCTGAACTCAGGGAAGTTGCCGAGCGAGCAACAGAAAACGTATTGTCAGAAAAAAGGAAAAAACACAGGTTGGCGAATGCTCACTGTCCAACCCGAAAACTGGGGGTTGAAATCAGTTTTTATCGTCATATTCGGTTCAGCGCATCAAAAAACCTGCTTTTCAAATGTTTAGAACAAGTGGAATTTCAATCCCCCAGGACCCCCATTCTGTAAAAGCGTGAAAGCACATTCCCGTGAGAAGTGGGTGGAGTTCACTTGAAAATGAATAAAACTCTATAACTGTACTGTAACTACGGGAGTGATCACCTCGTACGAAAAATGCGCGAACTTACCTCTACTGGACCTCTATTCTGTAAAAGCGTGAAAGCACATTCCCGTGAGAAGTTGGCGGAGTTCACTTGAAAATGAATAAAAGTGTATTCTGTAACTAAGGGAGTGATCACCTCGTGCGAAAAATGCGTGAACTTCCTTCTACTGGTAAATCGGGAATCCGTCAGCTCCCCGGGAGAACGGCGATCCTTACCGTACTTTTATGACAATTTGCGCCGACCAAAAAATATTGTTGTTAAATCTGTGACTCAGAATAGACATTGCGGAGTTGCTCATCGTCAATGAGTTAACAATAATATAATTCTTAGCAAATATTACAATTTTTCTTTTATTTTATTATAGTCATATTTTTTAAAATATATGTTAGCAATAACGAGAATTGTTGGTCAATAAATAAATTCTAGGCATTACAAGATCTTCCTGATGCCGAGGAGGATTTGCAAGGGGAACGGCAAGTTGTACTTCATAAGAAGTGACTATTAACCGACCGAGCATTTATAAGGAGGGTCAGCAAAGAACTTGCCCGTGATATAATCCTTTCATGCAAGCCTCCATACGACGTTCAGGAATCACCATCGAGCATAAAGTAAATACTATCACTAAGTTTCTCCAAAGGTGGACCCAATAAAATAACAACGGAACACTGAACAGCTGATGCTTTTGCGCCAACCTAATTGGTTGTAAATTCGGCTATTCTCGCTGAATCACTTCACGTTCACCACCTATTCACTGCACTTACGGAATACAATCTAGGACGGTCGGGTGAGATGCTCTCGCTTCGTACGATGAATGCTCACTCTCCCCATAATTACGGAATAGAGGTCCTGGTATATCGTGAGGGAATCAGTCAGTTCCCCAGGAGAACGGCGATTCTAACCGTACTTTTATGACAGTTTGCGTCAACCAAAAATTATTGTTGTTAAGTTTGTGAACCAGAATGGACATTGCGGATTTGCTCATCGCCAATGTGGTAGT
Organism: Rutpela maculata; assembly: GCA_936432065.2. Classification (NCBI taxonomy): domain Eukaryota; kingdom Metazoa; phylum Arthropoda; class Insecta; order Coleoptera; family Cerambycidae; genus Rutpela; species Rutpela maculata. The sequence goes on from OW386290.2 coordinate 63,497,975, forward strand.
AATAATATAATTCTTAGCAAATATTACAATTACTCTTTTAGTTTATTATACTCATATTTTTTTTAAATATACATTACCAATAACGAGGGTATATCCTTAAGGAATTTTTGGTCAATAAATAAATTCTAGGTTTTACGACATCTTCGTGATGCCGAGGAGGATTTGGAAGGGGAACGGCAAGTTCTTCAGAAGATTAACCCTTTGCATCATTAATTAACCACTGAACAGCTGATGCTTTTGCGTCAACCTAATTGGTTGTAAATTCGGCTATTCTCGATGAATCGCTTCACGTTTGTCACTTATTCACTGCACTTTCGGAATGCAGTGTAGGACGGTTGGGTGAGATGCGTGTGATGGGAGCTCTCGCTTCGCACGATGAATGCTCACTCTCCCCATAATTACAGAATAGAGGTCCAGGAGGGTTATAAGGGGGTGCTAGGAGAAAATTGGATAATTAAAATCTTTTTTATTGTCATATTCGGTTTCAGCGTCCCAAAATACTTAGAATAGGGTGGTCTACCCTCTGGGTTTCGATTTTTGTTATTTTGTGTGGCTGTGTTATCAACAAAAACATAAGTTTTAACAATCAATCATTAATAATCAATTTAATTAAAAATAAGTTTAACAGTTAATCATGTCTTTTACCGTTTAAAGTCGATTCTACTAATAGAAATGCACGTGGACGTGTATATCTGTACAGGATCTGGAATTATTTGACGTATTAACGAAAGATTTAACAGTGAGGCGCATATCAGAATCTCCAAAAAGTTAGACTTCCTTCTATTGCGCTTTCTTTTCCAAACAATGATTATGTTTTTCAGTAAGATAACTGCTCATAATGCTAATGTGCTTTTGACCGGCCTAGTCACAGTCCAGACTTAAAACCCCTAGAAAACGTATGGATATTGTTGATCAGAAAAATTCAAAGGGAAAATGTGTGTTACATTCTCCCTTTGAATTTTGGAGAAATGTTATAAATAAGGCCTGAAAAGTGGTAAACAAAGGATATTGTTCCCAATTATATAGTTCGATGCTCAGTAGATTAATAAAAGCTATAGAGCATAATGGGATTACTAGATATTAATTTTCCTTTCACTCTAATTAAAAAAATTATTTATAACTGTTATTATTACTATATAAAATGTAAATTAAAACTGTTTATCATTAGGTGCGTTTTTCATAGTTTTATTATGCCCATATGCTATACATACAAGATTGACATAAATTTAAAAAGTAACTTTTGCTCTACGCAAGCAATGCTGTCCCATTTTTTGCTGTACGCAACATTCATCTGAAATCATTTTAAAAGACCAAAATATTTATCCTATTCTACCATTTGGCCAAATTCTTGAAAGATACTATAAAATATTGTACAATATTGCCAAAATTTATCATGGAGAGGCTAATGCAATTAATAACTATAAGCATTACTCTCTCAACCCACGAGCATGACCCTAATAGATACGTCGTGTCATTAAAATAATCTACCGCTGTTATCATTAATCATTACAATACATTAAAGCCCGTGACAGCTATTTCAAATAAATGTTAATTAAAAAATATAGCTACATAAAAATAAATATACTGAATAAATTTTGTTTTCCTAAAAATATAACAATTTACGAATATTATAATTTTGAAGATATCCCCGTTTCCGCGCTTATGCATACAGCAAGGAAAATATTTCACTTGGCAGTCAATCGATATCGACAGTCGAGTCTTTGAGGTTTTTGCTCGCAAATTTTTTAAGTCAATGAACCATTCGAGGTCAAAATAATACAATTACAGAACATGTTAACAGGTAATTGTAAGATAAACAAAAAAGATATTGACTGGATAAAAAAATGAATAACCACCGGCACTCCTATATACATTATATGTTATTACGCGTAAGCGAAAGGTTTTTTAACGTTTGTTTTACATTATTATATTTCGAGGGCACTCTAAAAAGTATTCTCGGTAAGTACATATGACGGAGAAGCAATGAAAATGCCCAAAATACATGTTTTTACGTGTTTGTTTTGAAAAGATTTTTTAAAACTATATAAAACATTTTTTTAAATTACAACTGTTCCAAAAAATAAAAGATATAAGATTTCACTAATTGTTACTATTGTCTATTCACCGATTAGGGGGAAATAACACGAAATTTGACCTCTTTCCAATATCAGTTTGAAATCAATGTAAAAATAATTAAAAAAAAGAACCGCTGCCTAAGGAAGCACTACTTCCACATCCAGATTTCCTATCTATAGTCTCTTACAACGAAAAAAATGTTAATATATTTGCACTCCACCATGTGAAAATAATTGTTCATAGAACTTTAATAATATAATATTTGAAATCGTCTACCTCAAAAACACATAAAACCACGGGGAACTGAGGCAGTCGGTGGTGAGGGTGGTGAGTGGAGGTGGTGAGGGTGGTAGTGGGAGTGGCTGATAAAAAAAAATGAGGACTTTGGTTCTTGTACACGTACTAAATCACAATTTTTTTCCCCAAAAAATTTTTGAGATCTTTGGCTTTTCACATATACCCTAAATTTCAATTTTATGGATTCTTACTTGCTCGCTTTATCTATTTACCCCCAGCCCTTTAACGGAAGATCAAAATACATGGATATTGGTAATTCGATACATTCATTTGGAGATGTGATAGGACATGAGCTAAAGAGTAAATTTAATCCTAACATAGTTTTTGAGATATTTCAATTTTCTTTCTCAAAAAAGTAGCTCTTAATGATCTATTAGAACTATCATAGGGTACGTTGAACATTTGTACCTTGCTAGATAGCTATTGAAATAAGGAAGTTTCTAAAACATTTTGTAAATATGTTGCGTTGGTTATTTTTTGAAAAAACTGATAGATAATTTTCATAACTGATTTTTTTTAAAGTTTTTATTTGAAATTTTCACATGGTCAAAATGTTTCCGGATAATTTTTAGTGCAGGCGAATGACCATAGTGTTGGACAAGTATCCAGTAAAAAACTTTAAAAAATATTAAGTAGTTTTTTTGAAAATTAACTTTTAAGACATTAAGAAACAAAAATTGAAATATCTCAAAAACTATTGAATATTGCATAATGTATATTAGGGTTAAATTTACTCCTTAGCTCATGTCCTACCACATCTCCAAAGAAATGTATCGAATTACCAGTAACCCTGTATAATTAAGTTCCAGATCTCGTTATAATACATAGATGTACCAAATTTCAAGTTAACATCATAATAGTTCCAGATTAATCGTGAGCACAAAAAAGGTTACAGACAGACAGACAGACATAATTTTTTTTTGCTCAAACTTTCGTTTTCCTCCATTCAGCCACTATACTATGCTCAAACTTAAAATCTCGACGTTTCATGACATTCTATTCCTATTTGAACAAAAAATCCACTCCACTAACTGGATGTGGAGGTAATACGTCTCGTTGCATATTTGTTCATTATTACACCAGTACAAGGGTGTTATGAAACTCTCTATTTTACTCTAATAACCATCCTTATTTGCATCATAAAACAGCATCTGCACTAAAAGAACTCAGAATTATAAAGATTGTTAAGATCTTTTTTAAATGCTCTCAAAAAAACTACTTAGAGTGACATAGTATCACTCTTGAAAACCTTCCCCAGGACGTTTTAAAACCTGTTTTAAAGCCAGATGGACTTTTTTATGGGCTTTCTGCATTTCCAAAAACAGACTGGTTTTTAAAACTTTATAAGTCTATATTAGGAGTCAGGAGCTATATGAATGTCCATGAAGAAATCCAAATAATTTCATTATAGCATTTATTTTATTTATACTATAATTTAGGCACACACTGATATGAAGCAACAATGAACTTAAAACTTACTAAAGAAGAGTGGCACACAGTAAACCTCTCTAAGGTCGTTATAAAAAATACGTCAGTTATGACAAAAAAAAAAAAAAATCAAACCAAAGGCAGTTTATCATTAAAACTACAAATGATTACTTAATATCCATACAAATTAGATAAAATTTGAATAGACACGATAATCCAATAAGAAAAAACTGCTTCCTAAGGAATCACTACTTCCATATCCAGATTTGAATTCGGAAATGTTCTAAATGTACAATCATTCTTGTACATTTCTTGAGCTGTATCTCGGAAACTAGATAAAAGATCGAGTTGGGCACATGAGCTCTTTTGATCAGAAAGTCGAAATCTACAATATTTTAAAAAATCAGCCAATTTCACCGGGGGCCACTTCCCATAAGAAATGAGCGGGGTCCTTTGTTGGTTAATAGTCAAATTTATATTTTTCCATTATTTTTTGTCATTTATGATGATTTAAAGTCAATTCGCGGCACTCTAGATTCAAAATAAAACTTGGCTCTAAAAAAAAATCAAGTCGGCATAAAAAAATAGTTCAAACCCATTCAAAATTTTCCCAGGATTCTGAAAATGCTCTTACAAACTTGCTCACTTATTTACCCCCATTTACCGGCCAATTCTTTAGCGGAATAAGATCAAAATATAATCTAGTTTCAGATCTCGTTATAATATGTGTACCAAATTCCAAGTCAATATCATAAACCGTTCCGTCATCGTGCGCCAAAAAAAAAGGTTACAGACAGACACACACACATAGACAGACAGATCGCCAGAAATTTGTTTTTATTCAAACGAAAAACCTCGACGCTTGAACAAAAAAAAGTATAGAACAAATTAGTATCTACTTAGGACAAAAAAACATTCGCTTCCTACAAATTCAAGCCATTTGCGATACTAAAATAAGCCGAAAAAATCGATAAACCATATTAGGCATTTTTTAACGGAAAATTTTATAACTGAAACTTATTCAGAATTGTCCAAAAACCCCAAGTCTAAAATTTCATCAAAATAAAAAAAATGATAAATTTAAAAAATATTTTAAAAAAACTACATATTTCTTGACAACTATATGACAGTTTGGGTTTAATTTCAAACAAAATTGTCATGAATTTTTTAAACAAATAACCTATTAAATTGACATTATTATAAATAAAATTTCAATGTTTTGTAATTTTGATTAAATTTCAGACTATAGATTTTTGGACAATTCTTTCATTAATAAAATTTTCCGATAAAAAATGTCTAAGATGATTTATTCATTTTTTCGATTTACTTTCATACCACAGGTAGCTTTGAATTTATAGGAGACGAATGTTTTTTTTTGTTCATAAGTAGATACTAATTATTTGTACTATACTTCAGTTAAATTTGGTTCAAATCGGAAAAAAATAATGGGCAAGAAAATAAAAAAGTGTATTCATCTGAAGTGCGTCACACTGTATTAAAAAAATCCAAATAAATAAATCTTCCTGTCAACGCCTTTATGAAAAATTTTAGCTCTGATGGAAGACATATTTAAAAAAAATCCCTATTTTCTATTCTCAGATTCTTCCTAAGTCATGAACATTTCCCGACCACTTCCACTATGTTCATTTCCACATGATGCTAACTTATTGGTAACTTAAAAATTTATAATACTAATATTTACACGCAGCACTAATGTTTTAAATATTAATGTATTTTAAAATTATTGTCCCCACTTCTAGGTTTGTAAACGTCATTGGTTTCTTCCACAGTGCACTACAATGAAACATAATTACGTAAATCAACATTAATTACAATAATTGAATTACGTTCAGGCGGTTAAACACACCTTCAATGAGATCTTAAATTATAGTTATTACTAGTGCACGGTCTCCAAATGTTACTTTTCAGTTTTTTCTTCTTCAAAATGCGGTACGATAATAAACTATATTTAAACCAAGAACAAGGCTACATTTATATATAAACAGATACAACTTTCAAAAGTTATAATTTGTTAACAATAGAGTTACATTGTACTTAGGACGATTCTTCATTTGTTGGCAAAATTTAATAATTTTTTTTGAGCTTGGGCCACATTATTCAAAACATGTACAGCGTGTATCAGTCTCGCGTCGTCTAAATATCCTGACTCTCCTATAAAATATATATTTTCAAAAACGTGTGGCTTTTTTTTTAAATGGCATATACATATTTGGATTCTTCTTTTAAAGACCACTCAAACAATATTCCATCTGATGAATCTGCAAAGGGTCGCGTCGGCATCATGAATTTGCATCAAATAAATGTCAACTTTGTGAGCTCAGTGTGACGTAACAGAACAGCATTTTGCGATCTGATTTGTGCAAAAAACTGTCAAAAAACCTCTGGTTTACTCTGCTAACATCGGATCTAACAAAATTCTACATTTTATACAGGGTGCAACACCTTATATGCTACGGCACCAAATGAAAGCCCTCCGAAAGAGCTTTCCACTGATATAAGTCTCATGGGTGCCAAGATATTTAATGATAAAGTGACACAATGCAAGATTTATTTAAAAAATTACCAATTTTCAATTTTATAAAGTTTCCTATAAATAAATGTCATGACAAATCTTTTCTATTTCGACATTGTGCCGCGATACAATTTATTATTTTAGTTTAGACAGAAAGGCCAATTAATGATGTTATTTAATGACACTTGACCTGCGCTCTCGCTTGTAACTTTTGTAATGGTAAATTATTTTTATTACAGTAAAGTTAGTAGTAAATTTCCCATCTGTCTCTAGCTGAAACTACTGACACTTTTACCAAGATTTTTATACAAAATTATTTTAATTCCCCAATATCATGCTAAACAGAATTAACGAAGATACCCATTTTTTATCAAAGGTCTTATTTAGCGATGAAGTTACCTGCTGCAATAATGGGGGCAGTAAATCGCCATAACATTCCTTATTATGCGACTGAAAACTCGCCCTGGGTACGACAAGTGGATCACCAAAATAGATGGTCAATTAATGTATGGGATGGTATAATAGGCAACCATGTCAGTGGACCAGGATTTATGAGGGGACATTAAATGACCAAAGATACCATATTTTCTTCAGTCTGAATTTAGAGGGGCTGCATCAAGATGTAGACCAGCACTATAGTGTGCCCCTACATAAGTGCCAAATAGTAAAAGATTTCTTAACTAACAGGAGAGAAAACGAATGGTTTGATCTTGGAGGATCCACAAGATGACCACAGGGTGAGATTACAACCAAGGAAGATATACATGAAAGAATTACTGCAGCATTCTGCAATGTTAGCGTAGCGTAGCTACACCAGCCAATGTCGAAGAACAATTGAAAATCGTTTACGGCTGTATATTGGGGAAAATGGGAACATTTTTTAAAATTTACTTTGATTTCAAATTCCTCCACCCAGTTCTTTGCAAATAAAGATTTCGTTTCCCCTTTTTCTTCATTTTTGTTACCTACGGAGAACATCATCATTTTCAAAATTTTTTCATTGAAAAGAACCGAAAATTCATAAAACAACTGAAAAACCGCTACTCAAGGAATCACTACTTCCACATCCAGATTTTCAATGAGAAAAATTTGTTTATGGAACTTTAATAATATAATATTTGAAATCGTCTACCCAAAAAATCCATAAAACGATATGCCACATTGGTAGTGGGAGTGGGGGTGGAGGTGAATGAAGTCAAACACATTTTCTGAGGCCTTTGGTTCCTGTACACACACTAAATCACAATGTTATTTTTTTCACCGCCATCAGTAATGGGTGGGGTTGGTAATGACTGTCTGAAGGTATATAGATCTTTGTCCTTCGAATGCCTTTATTCATGCATTCCCGGGTACATAGGCCTATAGCATAGATTTCTGCTTGGAAGATGGTTGGGGTCTTGCCTAGGGCTCTGCAATTAGTCTGCAATTAGGCCCCGCTACGCCCTCGCTAACCCCCTCAGCCATCTTCGATCCATCTGTGTACCAGATGAGTGAGTCCTTCTCCAACTGCAGGACTTCGACCCTGCTCTGAATTAGCACAATAAACGGACAGTCAAAGTCTCGCTTAATTGGAATTGAGTCAGTGAGTTTGATCATGGATTCCAGTTCAATTGACTCCAGAATTCTTGACCAACCAGATCGCCTGGTTTGAAAGAGAGTAAATGCTGCAGCCTTAGAGCATTAAGTGCTGCCTCTCTCCTTATATGCAGATATAGAGGAAGTAGGTCTAACATTGCCTCCATAGCTGCTGTGGAACAGGAGCACATTATTCCTGTAATCCCCAAACAGGCAAGGCGTTGCAATTTCTGCAACTTTCCCTGTGTTAAATATTCTTCAATTTTTTGCCACCACCTCCATGATGTATAGGTGACTATGGGTCTCCAACCGAGAGGTTAAGACCAGCCAAGTAAGTAAAAGTTTGAGGCTATATCGAGCAGAATTTCAAAAATGAGGATTTGCTCTCTCTTCGTCTAATTTCATCGGATATCTCTATTTCCTCCCTATTTGATTGAAAATAAGGTTTTAATCAGTTAATTTAAATAAATGCACGCGCATATCTTACAAAAACCTAAATTTTAACATAAAAACTTTATTTACGTATTATAATAAGATAGTAATATATGTAAAATAAAGCGTAATTCGTATTAATTTTGCTATTAAAATTATAAATGCTATTGACATTAAAACTATAAATATCACAATTTTCCCTTGACTCCAAACGCAAATGAAACATTTGATCTATAAACTATAAAGTTACATTTATGTTGGTATATTGACTTTTTAATTAACTGGCAAAATATTTGATATGTGCGTAATATATTATTGCCCATGAACACTTTGATATTTAGCAGTAATTAATAAATAATAGGTATTTCCAATAAACGTTGTACAGAGTGAATAACAAAAAAATCTAATATATAAAAATCTCGTGTCACAGTGTTTGTTATTGAACTCCTCCGAAACGGCTTGACCGATTTTTATGAATTTTTTGGTGTATATTTGATAGGTCTGAGAATAGGTCGTAGGCTATTTTTTATACCCCTAGGTGATAAGGGTGGCCCTATCCAGAAATTTTCTTTTTATTTTTTGGACAAAAATTTATAATTTATATGGCAAAACAACGTTTGCTGGGTCAGCTAGTAATTTTATAATACACTTATCCAATAACCGACATGCGGCACTTTTGATATAGGGAAGTCACAAGTTTTGCTATATTTTGCTTTCAGGATCAGTGGAAGTATAGCAGCGGTAAAAAAAAATTGATTTTTTTTTTAAAATAAGCTTAGAATATCATGAAACGTCGAGATTTTAAATCTGTGCGTCTGTTGGTGTGCCGTCTGCCTATAACTTTTCAGTGCGCACGATTACTTTGGAATCCTTTATGACATAAACTTGAAAGGACCCCACACAAATTCTTATATAAAAGTGGCGTCCGTTAAATTGGCTGGATTTTTTATATTTTCCATATTTTGGGCCCCTGATCAAATGTCTCAATGGGTCGGAGGTCCCAAACCACCAGCGTTTCAAGATAGAGCCAGTTAAAGTTGGGATTATGAGGTATTGGCCGTACATCGAACATGATGCCCTTGTTCTTGGGTCTGGAGAGTCGAAGAGTAGACATTAATTAAATGAAGTATTCTTCAACATAAGTATTCTCTAGATATTTCATATAAAATATCTACCTCCTAGGGGGGCGAGCGTAGAGGCGACTTCAATGTGAATGTCAGTCGATATTCCGTTGAAGCAACGTCGAGCGCGGTTAGTACTTGGATGGGTGACCCATATTGGGAAATACAGCGTTCTCGTCCCACCTTCTAGCAGCTTGTATATCAGTGTATACTCGGAAGTTACGTAATTTCAGACGAGGATTACGTAGTGGATATACCATCCTTCGGAGGGGATGTAAAGCAGGCGGTCCCTTGTCTATTAAAATGTTAGGCAAGTAAAAGATCCCTACTATTCTTAAGGGAAGAGGTTCGGCAAAATCCAGGTTGTGGGTAGCTCGTCTCCTGGCGTCGGTGATAGGCCCTGGTAGCGGAAATAGGCCGACGTTAAATAAATAGTTTAAAAAAATAAAAAAAAATTCTACCTCCAAATATTCAATATGTAACATATAAAGCGGCAATAGCTAGCAGATTCTCTATTTATTTTGTTTCTATATACTACATACCTCTAGGAGCTATATCCAGGGAGCAGCCGGCACATATATCAGACTAGAGAATATTTCCTTTTATCACAAATTAAAATCTGTATAACTTAAGACTCGACGGGTCTACATGAACAGCTGTTAGTAGTGAATCCTTTCTCCCGTCCCTGATCATATCCTGCGCATCTCTCCTTTACTTGCTTTGTCGTAGCCTGTTACGCGTGTCTCTCTTTTCGTGACCAACGAAATCCACGACCTGCTCTCGATCACTCTTCCTCCATAAACTTCAGAATATTGCTCGATACTTAATATTACCGTGGATTACCCTTCAATACCACGTACCACAGAGTACCTTCAGAGTACCGTGAAAGAGTATCAAATGGAGTTGAGTACCCCGAAATACGGTAGAGTGCCATACCTAGCTTCAGAATACTGCTCGATGCTCGATAGTACCGTAGATTGTTCTTGATTACCACCAAGGACCGTACAGTACCCATCTCTCTCACTCTCTCCCACTCACTCTACAATTACTCCTAGCGTTGACTAATTAGGAAGTTTTCATTTTTCTCGTAATAAATAGTCATAAAAATCTAAAAAATATCTGTATTTTTGTTTTTAATTATCTCTATAAATAAAAAAGTTAGCGCTCATCTGGACTGAGGCTCGATGATGTCATAGTACATGATTCCGTCGACAGCGAGCGGGCGCGGGCACCGGAAGTTTAGTTCATTCAGTGTTATTCTTACCGGACACAGCGTAAGATACTTTGTAGTTGGACTTGTTTAACGTTTTAATCGTTTGAAGAAGTAAGTTATGGCTAAAATAACAGCGAGTTGTGTACTATGAGGTCACAGTCTAGCGCGAAGTATTCAAATAAGAAATTAAATAACTTCGTGAGTTTTTCAGATATCGAAATGATTTTTTTTTTGTTTGACTAGTTAACTGAAAGACTACTAAAACTTCCTAATTGTCCCAATCACAGGGAATGACCCGATATGACTGCATGTGACATGGAATGACCCGAAGTGACGTCATCTGACAAGTTGGTGCATGATACTGAATAATCATTTCAGGTCTTCCCTCACCGTAGGCCAACCAAAACTCTACAGACCCAAGAACAAGGGCATCATTTAAATAATATTCGATGTACGGCCAAAACCTCATAATCCCAACTTTAACTGGCTCTATCTTGACACCCTGGTGGTTTGGGACCTCCGACCCACTGAGACATTTGATCAGGGGGCCAAAATATAGAACATATAAAAAATCTACCAATTTAACGGAAGCCACTTTTATACAGTGTCAGAAAATGTTTCATTTGGGTCGGCAATGAGAGCAAGCGAGAGCGAAGCAACTAGGCTATTCTTTTTTAGCGTATAACACATCCTACTCGTGCCACCTGCTTTCCCCACCACATGTGCGTGGGCAGCTACTGCGGGAAATGTAAAGAATTATTTGACTCGTTTTGAAAGCAAAATGGGTTAAATAATTTCAGTTATTAAAGCACGTAATAATATTACCTATACTGAACAGAGCCAACTACATCCTTCCTTTGAATAAATGGTACTGAAATTTTTAATAGCAATGATGTACGTATTTTCTTGATAGCGCGTCATTATTTGCTCCCTCTACTAGAGCACTGGTACACGCCTTTATTGTAGGCGGTCTGTCAAGATGTTGAAACTATGCCTGCCACAAAAATCCAAAATCTTCCGATACTGTATAAGAATTTGTGCGGGGCCCTTTGGTATATATATTATAACAAAATCTGGAACTAGATTATATTTTGATCTTATTCCATTGAAGGGTTTGGGGTAAATGGAGGTAGATTGGTAAAACAAACAAGTAAAAATCCATAAAACTGGGATTTAGTGTATGTACAAGAAGCCAAGGTCTCAATTTTTTGGCATTAGCCACCCTTCAGTACCCTCAATACTCAGCCTCCCCCCCACCCCATTATTAAAGAGGGCAAACCAAGATATTTCAGCGGAAAATTGGGGTTGGAAATATAATACAGGAAAGTATTTTCAAATCCCAATGACACAAGAACCAGTTCCACAAAACATCCTAAAAAATTTTTGCAACTGAAAATTTGTAGGTGTCGAAAAAGTCCCTTTTATTACTCGGTGGCTTGCGGTGAATGTGGCGGAAATAGTTCTCTTAATTCACGACCGGCAGTGTCTATAGAAGAAGTAGAGGAAGAAGAAATAAAAAACTAAATAATTTTTTTCTTCCTTTTAAATGTCTCTTGGGTTAATTTTAATAAATCGATTAAAATATAATATCTTTAATACTCATTTAACTCTTCTATCATTTGTTTCCACCATTTTTCAGACACGGTTTTCAATTTTTGATAAATTTTAACATTTGAGATCAGCGACCCAAAAAACCCCCATACCCATGATAAATAAAATCCGAATAAAAAAAATTGACCCTTTTCGGTCATTTTGGATGCGCCATTTTTGATTTCAGTTGAGTTTTAATATCAAATTCGTAATCAGTGGCTCTAAAAATCCCCAGACATCTAATAGAAATAGAAAAAAAGAAAAATAAATAAAAAAACTTTCAACGCCATTTTGATTTTAGAGCGATTTTGAGGCCACATACGTAATTTACGACCCCAGGCAATTGATTAAATATATAATTTTTTAATTATAGTCCAGTCAACGGAGCGCTAAAATTATCAAAATCTCTAACGTGAGTGCTAATGAATGGATTTTGATGAAACCTTGTGCAATGTGTTTGTAAAGGCGTTAATAAAAAAGTTAAAAAAAGATTAGAGTAGGAAATGATCGGAAAACACCCCATTTATCACGGGTTCCGTAACTTGTAGAATTAGGTCAAAAATTAAGAAAAAAACAATATGTTTACCTTTTTTTGGCCCAAAATAAGATGTTTTTACTCTTGTAAATTTTTTCGAAAAATGCATATTTTTCGAGTTATGGCCACTCAAAAATTCCTAAAAATGAGGGAGAGGAAATTTAAAAGTTGAAAAAAAATCTGAAAAAATTCAGGTCGAAATACAAGACTTTTTCTTATCAACAACTTTTCTGTAAAGTGCGTTTTCGTCGAGTTTTTTCCCTATCTTTGACACTGTAGCACTTTAAAAATATGTAATTTATAAATTTTAAAAAATTCAGATGTATGCATTAAGGCCTTCTAAACATCTTTTGTCTTTTGGAATTTTTTTGTAACTTGTTAATTTCCGAGTTACAGGCAGTTTTTCACGATAAATAATGTACTACATTTTTTTCACATTAAAAAATACATAAAAAATTTTTCCGGAAAACTTTTTCACATTTTCAATTTAAAAATTATATTGAATCTTTAAAAATAGTATAACCATATAGGTTTCACACTTTTTTATAATAACGTATATAAATCACTCTCATTTTTCGAATTTTCGTTATGATTTTAGGGATTTTCTATGCAAAGACAAAGAATACGATATGTTGGAATCTACACTTTACGTCTTCCTCTCATCCAGTACTTAATTCTTAAATTCTTTATTTTAAATTCTCTTGCAACCTCACTTATACAAGGTTGTATATTTTTTTATATATATCTACAGAATCACGTTACATGAAGAATGAAAGCAGTCATGTTTTATGCATCGCTTTGTAGACAATATCGTGTCAAGCTATCATTCGAACACTGTACAATTACCTGAACGACCGTGCCGTAGTACAGAGCTTAATAATCATGTTTTGTACGTACTTGTCTTTTTCGTAACTGGTCTATGGTTTTAACCCTGAAATGGTCGTTACCATTTCGCTCTATTATTTGACCTTTGTGGCAGGCTTTAGTGAAAGGTTGATGATATTTATTGCCCGTTTGGAAATTTTATTCAGAGATAGGCAGAGAATGACTTTGGTAGTTCAAAGATTCGATATAATAACGCACAAAAATGTCAGAAGTTCCGCGATATTATCAAAATACAAAGTAATTGGTATATATGCCTATATATTTAAGCAGTCCTGGGTGAGATTTATAGTTATTTGCTTACAGTGGTTTTGGTGTTATAAATCTCCATAAAATCATAAGAAATATACAATTATATATTTTTTTAACTCTACAGTGATAAGGCATTATTCATTACATAACCTATAATTAAAGTGACACTAATTTAAAAAAAAAGTGATATGATGATAAATTTTGGCGACTCCAATGAGTCTTTAAACTTCTATATTATTTAGAAAGCAACTTTACTTTAAATAGATAAATGTAGTTAAAATTTCATTATTAATTTCACCATGAACAGATCCACATGTAACTGTTTTTGAAGAAAACAAAGAACGAGACGCATCCACAAACGATTTTAAAGAGGACTACCGTATTTTAGCTGTTTAATCCTCCGTGGAAAATTTCAAATAATCAGGGGGTTAAGAAATCATTTGAAATGTCCTTTGTCTGTCTACATTGCCGTGCCTTATTGTCTGTCTGGTCTCCATCGATGCATTTTGTATCAAATATATAATTCTCTTCTTATTTACAATGTATTGGCAGACGTTTTATGATCCATGTGTCATTCCAGTCGGCCCATTTTCGCTGTATGGCACGTTTGTCAGCACCACGCTATCTGTTGAGGCTGTCTGTTAGGCGCATAGCCTTGCCAAGCCTTTCCCATCCGCTCGGTGGCGCAGTGCTTAGGATGCTAGGTTTGCGACCACAGAGTCCCAGGATCGAATCCTGGCTAGGGTATGGATGTGTAGTGGCGTTTTTCACGTGTTACCGAGATGGTAGCAGTGGGCTAGACTGCGGTTGTGTGAGAGACAACATGGTCTAGTCGCTCTCCTCTCCTGAGTTCGAGTCTCAGCTGCGGCAGATGGCAATGTCGCAGGGAATGGGTGTTGTGATGTTGTCTATGTGTGAGTGTCTGTCCTGGTAGAGTGGAAGATCAGCCTACGGCTGAACTCCGCCAGGACATTAATATAAAAAAGGCTAATAATAATATCAGCCCAACACTTAGGGCAGCGTCCCCTTTGCCTTTTACTATCTGGTTTTTCTCGAACTATTTAAGATTTGTAGACTAAGAGGTTGCCTAAACAACACATTTTCTCCATCGAAAATATTATTAGCCAATATAACGTTGTTATTTTCTGGAGTCTGAAGTCCCCAAAAAGAGACAAAAAGTATAGACCGGCTAGTCTATAAAAAACTATATTTTAAAAACAAAATTCGTAAATAAAATAATGGACTTGTGAAATAAAAAAAAAAATAGCTATTTAACAATAACAAAATTTATTGCAAATATAAAAAATAAAAGTAGACCAAAGAGATAATAATAACAGAGCGTAGGCAAATAAAATTGTGCTAAGGATAATTATATTCTACAAACAAATTTCAAATATTAGGTACACACAAAGAGACAGACATAAATACAACATAACAACAAAAGGTAATTTGTAAAAATCGTAAGAAATTGGCCAATTCCGAATGTAATAATATAACGGTACTCATAAACAAATAATTAATTCACCTAAGATAAAGAGAATCACAAACAAACTGTTTACGAATGAATAACTAGATATTTACAAAAATTATACATCAAAAAGCAGTATAACAGACTTAACTAAATAATACAAAATTTTGTGTTTATACCCAGTCTATATGTTACATAGTTTCTTTAAAGGCAAATTAATATGAGCTTTAAACAAATAAGAAGTACCACTCGCGAAAACAATTTTGTCTGTTTGTTTACACGGAAAATAGAGAGATAAAAGGTAAAACAGGTCTAAAGTTTAGGGTGACGCAAATGTAAGAAGAACGCACTGCACTAGCGATCAAAATGTTGAACAGCCAGTCAACGGAAAATACGGACTGAATGGGGTATTTTCCTATTTTTTTTTTTTTTTTAATTGAATAATATCATAGAATATGTACAAAAAGCCTTCCAATACAGATTTCCGCAAAAATAATTATCAATTTTTTGAGAAAACAGAAGTAAAAATTATTGGAGCAACAGGTGTTTTAAATTGGCGACGTAGGTACTTTGGCCGATGACGTAACTGGACGGTTTGGATTTGTTGATAGAATGGTTTTATACAAAACAGTATGGTGTTGCCAAGTTGAAATTCCTTCTCTAGTTCTAGCAAAGATAATTGAAGAAAAGAGGAGTATAAAGCTTATTTATTAAATCAATTTTAATATATTTATCCACGAAACTTAATTTTCTTATGTAAAACGTAATAGGCGTGAATTATTAAATATTTTAAATAATTTTTAATGCCGATTAGATTTTTAAAAACATATTTAGCAAAACATGACAACAATGTCAACGGCTAGTCAAATGACAGATGTGTTCTAACGTCGCCGTCGTGTTTATTTGAAGCATTTCAGTTTCTTTCATCGAGATATCTGCTGTAATTTATAAATAGTAGATAATGTCATTTAAAAGGTATTTTATAAAAGTTGTGAAAACACAAATATAAGTGCTTCGGAAAAAAAATTTGTAACTTCCGAAAAAATTGATATTCGAAGAACTTGGTGGCAAACAACAAATAAATCTAAACAATATATCTCTTTCACTTGTATTGTGACAAATGTCAGCTGGCGGCACGCAAGAAATGTTGCCACATAATCCTCGCCGTTTTGTTTACATATTTAAGATAACTTCTACATAATAACAAATATAAATACCTTTTAATTCCTTCTAAATACAGGTGTATAATATTTATTAATATTCAAGATACTAAGAAAAATAGAAGTGTCATAGGTAAAATAATGTAAAGTAAATACACAATTTGGCATTCATATAAGTTAGTTACAGTCTAAGCGAAAGCTGTCTATGATTGGTTAAATTATTTCCCGTCAAATAAAATCATTTGAAATCTGTGTCTAGACGGGCGTATTCCTATTTCTTATTCTTATTTAAGAAATTATTGTTTTGGTTTAAATTGATTATGCAGTAATTGTTAAAATAATAACTTTACTTGATATATATCATCAAAACTGAATTTAAAAAAAATGGAAAATACTCCATTCTCCCTTGTTTCTATGAATCGTTGACGAGCAACTGGAAGATAATAATTATTTATGTACTTACAAAATCTACTGGGCCTTGAAGTCTACACTAAAAGAAAGACTGCACCACATAGTTATAGATTGGTAGCAGTTGTAGGCACAATTAAAGGCATAATTATATCATTTTAGGTATAATGAACACTTACACTATAATGTCCTTTTACAATTTAACCACTCGTAAAGCAAACAAAATACTTTATCAGATTCTTATTAAGTGTACACGTATTTACGAGACAAATGGTATTGTTAATATTTTGTTTGAACTATTTGGTAAGATTCACCACTGTTCTTTCAAACAACACACAGGTACTTTACTATCTTAACCAGGACTCTGATGAAAAGTCTATACATCACACTAAATTTTCGTTTTGTATTATTCCCTCTCACACACTACCTTCTAGACCAAACGTCCACATTATGTCATATCCGTGAGTTCACATTGGAGGAAAACCTCCATGTTGGTGCTTGTACCCGTTATTTACCGCGAGAATCTAGAATATTAAGAATGTCGCCTCGTAAGCAATAAACCGTAGGGCAGTACCGGCGTTAAATATGTTTTGACAAAAATAACAAATTGGGTAATTTCTGCAATGGAGATATAAAATAATGTACTTTAGAGGATTTTAATAGAAATTTACGAATACTTAAAAAGTTGACCGTTACACCAATGAGCAGCTAGTGTGTAGCACACCACGAAGGAGGGCTGGATCCAAAATATTAGTAAAAATTTGTGTAGTTAATTAAGCAAAGAACTCTTAATTGGAACGGGCTCGCAATAACCTGCTTGAGGCCATTTTCCGCATTTTGAGGCACTTTCTTGCATGGTGGTAATCAAGATAAGTTGTAGAATGTTACGGTCCCTAAAGAGACGGTTGTCTGGTAACTTCTGAAATAGATATGTAAGAAAACTAAATAACTAAATTTTGAATAAACACTGCAAAGAAATAAGGTAAAGTAAAAGTTTGAACAGCGGGTTGCGATAAATATAATTAATTTACTATGCTTATAATGAACAAAATAGAAATTGATGCTTTAAAACACTAAGTGCAATCAGTAAGTAGAAAATTAAAAAAAAAGCTGTGTAAAAATAAAAAACGGAAATAGGTAACTGGGGGCGAGCGTAGAGGCGACTTCAATGTGAATGTCAGTCGACATTCCGTTGAAGCAACGTCGAGCGCGGTTAGTACTTGGATGGGTGACTCATCTTGGGAAATACAGCGTTCTCGTCCTACCTTCTAGCGGCTTGTATATCAGTGTATACGCGGAAGCTACGTAATTTCAGACGAAGATTACGTAGTGGATATACCATCCTTCGGAGGGGATGTAAAGCAGGCAGTAAAGCTTGTCTATTAAATGTTAGGCAAGTGAAAGATCCCTACTCTTCTTAAGGGAAGAGGTTCGGCAAAATTTCCAGGTTTCCTGGCGTCGGTGATAGGCCCTGATAGCGGAAATAGGCCGACGTTAAATAAATAGATAAAAAAAAATAGGTAACTGAATTTTCTTAAAAAAAAAGATAAAAAACGCGATTTCTTTTGATTTTTTAATTGAAATCAATGATATTTTTATTTTTTTTAATGAAAATCATATTTTGACTGCATAAAATTGTACAATATTTTACCATCAGAATTAAAGAAGATAATATACAAAAAGTTCTCAAAAATAAAACATTGCCAGTGGTTAATTTAAAACAAACTTACGCTTTTATGAACGCTTACCTGAAAGCAGATCTGCTTCGTTCTTATCTTATATCTTTCTTCGGTGGTGCTAAATACATATTTGACAGAATTGTTGTCGTTTTTTTGTTTATTCCTTTTTACATAAAATATGTGTAATATACACATGTTTATGTATTGTATAATAATTAAGCGTCACTTTCGTTAAGTGATTATTTGATTTTTTAATATTATTATTATTTTAGCATTTTATTACAGTTAATACAGCAATAGTGTTGGAAAAATATATCTCACTCTAGTATTTCGACACCTATATTAAAGATTTCTTGAAAACTTAAGGAAGCCTCGGACATCTACTTTTAGTAACTATTATCTCTCTCTCTCTCTCTCTCTCTCTCTCTCTCTCTCTCTACCGATATTCTAAACATTTATTTATGTTGTTGTCTAAATAAGGTATGCATATGTACTAAGTAGTTTAAAGTAAGTAAATATTACTATTATTATTATAATTCTGATTCTCCCATATTTTTCGTTCAAAAATAAAATTACCCCACTTTACCAAATATTCCAGCTCAATGGGTACCACGGATTTCCATCCCGTAACTTTGAGGCCCAATAATCGAGAGCCGTAGGAAAATAATTTACATGATGTACTGCTACTGTTTTTACCTCACATCTACATGCTCCTGAATTACTGATATGGACCACTGGGACACCCTTTATAACCGAACAAATCTGAGGCTAAAAGAAACACAAGCCCCAGGCTAAATTTAAATTAGTCATATAAAATTATCACAGAAAATACTAAGGGCGCTTCCATGGATATTTGATGAAAAAAAAGCCATCAAAACCGGCACTCGTCTACACTGTACGTATATATTTTTTGTTCGGTTGTTGGCCAATCGAATGGCATGGTAGAAACGGCAAATACGTGGCGGGGAATGATAATCGAATTTAAAATAAAAGGTATTAAAAATTAAAAACAACCCTCGCTTCAGGGGTTGCATGTGTACAAGGGGTTGGCGAGAGAGGATCATTCTACGCTACTCGCAAATCGATAGCGAGGCCTTGTGCAGACTGTTGGCTGCTGTTTACGTGCAGAGGCGCAGTAAGTGGGAATGGTCGTATAACCGTATTAAACGGAAAAATATCCGATTACTTACTCAATTTTACACCAACTAATTATACTTAATGAGATAAATTCGTTCGTTAACTAGTAGCAAATTGGCGCAAATCAAAGATTCTAAAGGATATACAGGGTGATTTATTTAAGTTAAGAAGGAAATATTACGAGAACAATGCATTTTCGAATAAAAATTGTTTAGTTTCGAGCGAGAAAAAACAAACCAGCATTCTTATAGTCTTTACCTACACGAAAACGAAGAGAATATCGCATTTGACCAGCACATTTTTTAAACAGTAAATATCACTCCTAGATAAAATATATTTATATCAGAGTGACCCCAAAATTCGCCTGTTTTTGCATAGTACATAGCGGGCCAAGGGAAAGAGCAAAATAAATCCTATAGGGCTCAAATTAAACTTTGATTTTAAGGTGAGCATATTTTTTACTTTTTTGAAAAAATGCAAAAATCACCCCTATTCAAGGGTAGAAAATATTTAAAAAAGGCACTATATAATGAACATTTCAAAAAATAAAACAATTGTTATTACTCAGATTTGGTAGGACTTATGAATTTTTTCGTTTTCTGGGGTAGGTATTTTAATTATTACAAGGGGTTGGAGGGTTGTAGGACAATTTCCTAAATTCTTCCAAATACGCTACAGAATAATCCGTAAATAATTCATACAATATAAAATCTGAGTAATAACAGTTGTTTTATTTTTTAAAATATTCATTATATACTGCCTTTTTTTAAATATTTTCTACCCTTAAATAGGGGAGATTTTTGCATTTTTTCAAAAAAGTAAAAAATATGCTCACCTTAAAATTTCTCAAAGTTTAATTTGAGCCCTATATGATTAATTTTGGTCTTTCCCTTGGCCCGCTATGCAAAAACAGGCGAATTTTAGTCCTTTTTTGCGGTCAGTCTTTGGAAAATGACTTAGTGTTAGCTCTTTTTTAACAAAACCCATCAGTAAATAAAAAAGTTATTAACTATTTAATTTTTAAAAAATTGTCTGCTTAACTTTTATGTTTCGTAATTGAATATAAATTTCGAAATGTTATTTGCTATCACTATGTATTCATATATTTTACTAATATACATTTCATAGTAACATAACAAAATATTGATTTTTAGTTAGACACATTATATTATGGCATTAACGCCTTTGAAAGTATGGAATGACAGTCTAGTGGCCATGCTTTAGACTCATCACAAATCGCTCAAGATACACCTCCCGCAGAAACATCTGTGCACGTTTTCATGACATGACTCCACTAGCGGATTACATTCAGTAGATCTCCCAAGAATGTTACTTTCAAGTTGAGTGCTAGTCTGCTAATAAGCAACCTGACCCAAATTAGACAGCATAATGCGCCATGCCGAGTAAAACACACCCTGCCATATCGGGCGTTGCCTATCTTCCAGCAACCTCCTTAGCCATACGCCTTTTAACTACAATTTCTGTATATGCCATCATCTGCTACTTATAATTTTCACTTCTTTCTGACACTTCTTTGTTTCTTTTTGCCTGTTCCTGTTCCTTCGTACACATTAACTTCTAGAAAATTACAACTTTTTCAAACCAGAACATTCGAAATTAGACTTTGAGCAGCTAATCCAAATCTAATCCAAATTTTGTACTAGTGTATGATACTCTTATTATTTTTAAGTATCAATGTATTTTATTCCCTTTGAAAATTTTAACTTATATTATCTTTTTATCCTTGGGAAGAAAGAAGTTACTTTTACTTATGTATTATGTTAAGTTTATCTGTCTCTTAATTGCGGCTTTTATTTTACAAAAAAAAAATCAGCCAATTTTCGTTTTTACCATGCCTCAATTTTGCAAGAGATATATGTTAACCCTTTGAGGTCTAACACTAGATGACATAATATAACAAGAGTTATTACCATAGCCCATGTGATCAATGCTCTTGCGCTCAATACTTCGCCGACGAAAGAAGATTGAGTAACTTTCGATTTTCACTAGCAAACCTTTTGCGCCTTTCTAATTTCTATAGATGCCCTTACGACACACGCTGCAATATAGGTAACAAAGCCCACCATTTCTATGGATATCATTATCCAAATCGTTTTCGCATATATAGTCTGTAAAATTAATATTTCTACCAGTAGATTTTGAGTTATCTGTACCTCTACAGGTGAAACACTGAAACACAAACAACTCTCGATGGATAATTTTTTTCAAATAATGAAAAATAACACATTTTTTTTCCCATAGTTTGATTTACATTTCCATTTCAGACAAAAAAGGGTTAATTAAAATAAGCAGAGATTTTTGGAGTTTTTATTTAACATTACTACAGACAGAAATGTTTATTTTAATCTATTAACACTTATTATTTCAGATTATTTTTATCAACTTTTGGTACTTTTACTCAGCAACATTATTTTGTTCAAAGAAAAAACTTTTTTTCGTTTGAAATAATTTTGTATGTAGAACATCCCTAATTTTAATAATGTGTTAGGTACATTACTTTTATTTTCTTTAACAAAAAAATTACAGGAAAAAATCTTTGGCTCCTTTGTATAATATCACGCAAAATTGAAGTCAGATAAGAAAACGTTTCAGACAAAAGTTGCTTGTTCTTTTATTTAGCATAATGCTTTTTAACTAACAAGAAATGTGGATTTCCATTTGAAAAAATTTAGTTAATATTGAAATGAAGTTGAAAATATATACCGAATTAAGAATAAACAACTAGAGTAAACGTTATATTCTTCTTCATTTTGTTGAACTTTTTATATAATTGCTGCACAATTGCACATTCTATAGAAAACTCTTCGCAGTTTTCTTGTAAATAATGTTAGTTTCTGGATATTTTAAATTGTTTGATAACAACTTAGTTGGTGAAACATTCGTTAGCATAAAAAAAAATAAAAAAACAACTACATCCTGTCTGTGTCTCAAACCAACGACCCTTGGATTTCAAGGCAAAATTTTAGCCAACAGACCACCGTTCGTTATTGCGAAAACCGTTTAATGTCTGTAATATATATTATTCGAAAACCGTATGTCAATAATTACATATTATAATATTATGAAATGTGTATTGGTAAAATGTATAAACAAATACCGATAGGAAATAACATTTCGCAAGATTTCTATTTAATTACAAGCCCTAAAAGTTAAGAAAACCATTTTTTTTTTACTTAATAACTTTTTTATTTACTAGCTAACAAAAACTTCCAAATTTGAATACGATCCGACTTTTTCTTTCTTAAGCTATCGTGCTTTCAAGAAACGTGATGGACGAACAGACAGATGGACATTTTGAAGTTGTTCAGAATTCGTTCACTAACACAATGACATGATTTTTTTTCGTCTACGAACGATACCTACGGTTTTAGAAATGAGTGATCAAATGTTTTTACCTTCGAAACAAAAAACTTTTATTTGAAACATTCTGTTCGAAAAAGCGGTATTATTCAGATGTTTTGTTGGGCCAATTTATATTAATTACCCTGTATATATGGAAGAAATTGTATGTTTTATATGTTTTAAATACACATAAAAGACCCTGTTTTATACGGACTTATTGTTGAGACGACAGCAACATTACTTCATTGGTTAAATCACTATTATTTTAATTTGTGGTTAATTTGCTCTTATAAACAATTTACCAACGGTGAAAGAGAGGTACTATTGGACATCGAGGTTGAAGATATAGTTAAACGGTGGAGAGACTATATGCAAAACTCGTGTAATGATGAAAAACGTGGAAATCTAGTAGCAACTAACTGCAGCACTGGGCTACCAATTGTCAATGAGAAAATCATAAACTCACATTCGATTTTCTCGAAAACCGCTAATCCTAAAAAAAAAATCAAATAAAAAAATTTCTTCCACATTTTGTTTTTATTTTTTTCCAAAACACTTGGTATCCATTTCCAAAGATAAAAAGTTGTCCGCTAGCCTTAGAAAAAAATCATACTTTAAAAAAAAATGTGACACTGATATTAACACATGTTGTTAATAAATATAGGTATAGTAATAATGTTGTAGAATCCAGGAGAATCGATCTAAACAGAAAAATAGCAAAAATGGACTAGAATTTTTCATATCAAAAGACATTGCATTGCAAAACAAAGCGAATTTTTGGCATCTAAGCAAAGATTTCAACATTTTAAAAGTACGACGAAACTTGACTTGTCCATTAAAATTCTTATGCGGATATTTCCATAGGGGCAGCCCGAGAGCGCAGTCGAAGTATACTACCCTTACTGGGTTACATGCCGCTGTTATGTTTGTAAAAAGCTGAAAAGTCTCGTATATATTACTGTAAAAAGCCTTTTAAATGACAAGTTCTAGTGAATGATAAAATCACGACAATACCAAGTCAAACAGCCAACCATAATCTTCTAAAAAAATGTGAATGGTTTTGTGCCCGTCAATTGACACTTTACTCTGCATTGTATGTAGTTCAGATACACGTCCCCTAAGGGAGGCGTTCGCCTTTGCCATGTCTGGTAGGCAGATTCTTACATTATAATTAGATAGGCTCTTTACCAACATTTGTTTGTACACCTCAAACTGTATAGGTACAATAAATTGTTTTATTTAAACTTTTGTATTTTCTTGATTCACTTCAGGTTTAACCTCTTTGGCGCTTTTCTGTGTTACGTCGACAACTGAATATATCGGATCCTTATAAGGTCCTCAAGTTTGCTAATCAGGACATCGATCAGATCACAGAAACTAATGGGAAGAATTCTATAAAAGAAATTAAAACTTGATTGGAGTAATACGGTGAGCAGTGTTTAAAGATAAGACAAGTGCATCGTAAGAAGGAAGACTGGAGAAAGCAGTAACCAATCCACGGTAGGTACAATGAGATTATTACAAAACAAATAAAATATGCTCTTTGGGAATATCTTAAAAAATATGCTTTTTAAAGTTAAGCTGATAAAATTCAACAGATATAAACATACCTACTATTACTTCATAATAAAATGTCAGCTACACAGATTATTTTATCCGTATTGGAGGTATTACGGTGTCGTAAGTACGCCACTGTTCTGGATAATAGCAGGACTATATAGCAGTAGGCGTCGGCGAAGCGTTTTAGAATCTCATTGAACGTGGAACATTGTACTGCATTTGATACATTTTGTTTAAAATGAAACGATATTGACATTTATTCACGTACATTACACAAAGACCTGTCCTGAACATGATTGCAAATGCAAAGCGTTACAGAAGAACGAAATGTGTACAAAAAGGGCTTTAACTATATTTTATAAAGATGGCTTAATATTGTACCTATATTAATAATACTCTACAACTCTTTGATTTTTAAACAATACTGATTATTTCATTTGTATGCACCTGAGTTTGTTTTAATTAGAAAAAATGTAACATCAAAGTGATGGTGACAATGAACTTGGCATCAGTGCTTTGGTAATCACCAGGAGATGTTTCAATTATATGAGGTTTCGAAATGCTACTATATATATATATATATATATATATATATATATATATATATATATATATATATATATATATATATATATATATATATATATATATATATATATATACATATATATATATATATATATATTGACATGTATTTCAATATCACAATGTAAAATAAACAGAAAAGTATCAAAACTACCAAGATTCTTAAGAAAACCATAAAACATATCGGAAAAGTCAAAATCACAAGAATATTGTAAACTATTTAAACATGAAAGCAAGTCACAAAGCTGGTTTAAACGATGATCAGCAATTCGTGCATGACTAACAAGCCAAATATTAAAAGTTGCAAAATCAAATAGCATAAACGATGACTAACGGTACAGCATTTCTAGTACTTGTGAATTTTACCTAGTAAGTTCATGAAAATTCCATCGAATGTTTGTGAGATGCCTGGTTGTATATAAAGAATATTTTTCAGTCATTTACTCAATGGGGGCCTTTGAGTTTTCTTTATAAATCTCTAAAAAAGGGAAATAAACCATGTCAATTAAGTTAAGCTATTCATAAGTAGTGAAAAACAAAATAAAATGAGTCTAAAACAGTGTAGTATGTAAGAGTGAATATCTGAGATAAGACCCAGATGCATAAAACAAAGGGAAAAGGGGACATAAGTGCGTGGGGTCCACCAAAAGAGTCATGCGACAGTGTACGAAGCACCTCTGTTAATAGGGCTCGTAGAGAGCTCTGGCATATCTCAAAATAAAGCTAATTTTATGGGGAACAATATTTCAACAGAAAACATTCACAAATCAAAGCATTTAAAGAAAAAGTATATTTATCTGCCAGTTTGAAGCAAGAAAAAGTCAATCTAGAAGCCCGTTTTGGCTAAAGTATAAATAGCTTTGACAGGTTCCATAGAAGGGGAGTCGACATTTAGATAGCGGCGAGTCCACATCAATTGGCGGAGAAAACGTCATTGGTCGAAAACTCCAACATTTTGGGGTTAACCTAAAAAAGTCAAGAAGACGTTTATTAGAAGACAACGCGAAATCGAATAAAAAATCAAGCAAAAGGGTATTAAGAAGCCATAAGAGCTCTTAATAAGCAAATATTATAAGGCAGAGCAACAAAAATCACGATACTTAAGTAATTTCCAGTAGAGGTTACTTACCAACTAAGATTAGCAGATCTCCAGGTGCTGGACCCACTACGTAAGTGCATACAAACCACAAGCATCAATAAATAAACGTCACTGAACATTACTATTCGTATTTGCATAAACATTTCGTAATTTTAAGTATAATTTGTCGTTTTGTTGTCATTTTCTGCGGTACTGTAGGTTATTTTAGTAGTGTGCATAGTACTTGCATCAAACGTCAACGGTTGAAAAGATCGGTTTACACTGCTAAGGTAAAATAGAGTACAGCCACAGTATTCATTAAGTTAATTAGCTAGGGATCAGGTTAATATTAATAACCAAATAAAAATCTATAAAGAAAACGGTTTCTGAAATTAATAAAACACTCATAAATCAGAAAGTCAGTTTATTATTTGTGTGTATGCAACCAGGTATACGTAAAGTACATTTGGAAAAATATCAGTAAAGTGAGTTATAAAATCCAAAGCCCATATGAACCTACCCGAGCCCTGAGATAAAAGAGAAAACCCTGAGCTAATAGAGTAAGTAAATGTTGTGAGATTTTTCAAATAGAGGAACCGCGTCTGAGATTATTGGAGTCTCGACGTTTCGGCTCCCACTTTGGAGCCATTTTCAAGAGAAAAAGAAAGAAGAATCGATAATATAAAGGTATATAGGAAGTCTAGGAAGGGTAAGGAATGGTTCGAGTCCGGGGCCTCAATCTGCCTACTCCCCAGGTCGAACCTTGGTTCTCTTTAAGAACTGAGATTGAGATCTTAGAGGCGAACCAAGGTTCGACCTGGGCAGTAGGCAGATTCAGGCCCCGGACTCGAACCATTCCTTACCCTTCCTAGACTTCCTATATACCTTTATATTATCGATTCTTCTTTCTTTTTATCTTGAAAATGGCTCCAAAGTGGGAGCCGAAACGTCGAGACTCCAATAATCTCAGACGCGGTTCAACCCGTGAACCTAGTATTTCTCATGAAACAAAATATAAAACACAATTATTATACAATTTTAACAATTAACAAAAAAGACGAGTATTTTGTAAAAATGTCAAGAAAATAATAAAATATGATAATTGGTCACTCGAAATGATCTCTATATAAGAATTATCAGATGTTCCCAATCATTCTGTGTAGACTATTAAAATAGATTAATGCGTATGTAGGTGCACCAGTTGGTACTGATCTTATCTTTTATTAACAAATGTTTGGTTAAACCTTTCAAAAGCCATTTTCAATATAAACTCGATACTTAAATATCCAGAAAAAACAGCTCTATCGGGTGTAACTGAAATCAAGCTAGATATATCAATACTCATAAATAGGTAAGTTTAAATTCTTTTTACATTGAAAGGAATATATTAACTTGATGTAGGTATATCCTGGAATTATCGGTCTTTATAATAAAATTACTGTTTCCTTACGTTTCGGTTTATTCAAACATCGTCAGAGAAATTAATTAATATTATTGAATTGCATACTACAACTATTTACATCTTAGGTGTATTCTGTTTGAGTGTTTAAAAGTAACTCAAGAGTTGCTTTTAAAAAGAAACAATTTAAAAACAAATCGTTGATTTCTACCATTTAGGAGCCAAGACACCTTTACGTGAAAAAATGCATTTCTTAAACATAAGTAATAATAAAAAAAAATTATGAAAAATATAATTTTAAATAATTGTTTGTTAAAAAGGTCTACAGACGATTCAACTTGCTGAAGCCAACCATGCCGGTACGCTTTGAAGATTGCTGGAATTCCAGCAGATCAGCTCACTTTTACGAATGAGTTCAAAGCATTCCCGACAAAGTTGGCTACAGTAAGTTGGATCGTCTGAAGACCACTTAATAGTAAGAAGGCCCGTGATACTCCAAGTCTCCGTGATCTTCGATACGATCAAAACTTCATTCTAGGGTAGTTTTGACCTTGCTTCATCCGAAAATGAAGAGGTTGTCGGATATTTCCGGGATGGGGCGGAAAAAGGGAGTCAACCACCTATGTCCTTAAAAAACTGCTTTTACCGTCATCGTTTATCAACTCAAATTTTATTTTATCAATAGAACTCAGTTTCCCGAGTATGAAGATACCGAGGTTGGCAGGCTAAAATCGGTAGAAGCCCTTGCCAACCCCATATAAAAAGGATTGCGAAATTACGTGTTTTTTTTTTTTCCTGGAGGCGGGATGACACCAGGACGAAGGATGTCATTAGCTCCAACGGGTTTTTTCGTTGAGTTTTCCCCGTATCAGTAATCAGAATTTGTAAATAGTGAAGTGCAATGCACCGTAAATAAAAATTTTAATTTTAAGTTTTTTAAAAGTTCTTTTATGACCTATACATAATTAATTGTCAGCTTTAAGTTTTTAGTATTTTTAAGACAGTAGTGCTAACTCACAACTATCTGCCGTTCCAGCCGAACCGGACCCGCTCCGCCCAGCCGCGCATTCATCACGACGCTGCGCGCCGTGGTTGTACGACTGGCTTCGGAATCCGGCTAGGCCGGTAAGACGAGAATAACTGAATTGAGGATTCCCATGCGGGAAATCCGCGGTTCAAATCCTTAGCATATAGTTTTTTTCTTCTAAAATGGATATAAAAAATGTACTTTATCACCGTTGTAAAGCACGTTCAAAAAGCTAGAATTTAAGAAAGAAAAAGTCTTAGCGTGACCGAACGGCAGTTTTTATAAAGCTTCAAAAATTTTTCAGAAATCCCGTTCTTCAGGGAAAATAATGAATATTAATATTTGAAATTTTCCATAATAGCTTACTCCTACAAGAAATACTATTTGAAATTTCACTGAAAAAGATTAATTATTTTTTTAGTAATTTCGGGTTATGTAAAATTAGAAACTTCCTTAGCTTTTTTTTTTTGGAAACAAAAAAAAGAAGATAAGCTTTGGGTTTATACAGGTTTATTCATAAATTATTTACAAACATTTTGTACTTAGTTTGGCCTGATTCGTCGAGCAAAACTTGAGATATTAAAAATAAACGGGATGAAAACAAAATTAAAACTTAATTTCCAAGAAATGCTCACATCCCAGATTGTACAAAACTTTACTGTAACTTCCTGATAACATACAGACTGCATTTTCCCCCAAACAATCGTTGAAATCGTAATTTTAATGCTTAGTTTTATTCGACTACAAAGGGAATGAATGTTATTATTGATTACATTAAAAAAACCGCTGCCCAAGGAATCACTACTTCCACATCCAGATTTTCTATCCAAGTCACTCACAACGAAAAAATTTTGTATGTGGAAATAATTGTTTATGGAACTTTAATAATATAATATTTGAAATCCTCAAAAACCCATAAAACGATACCGCACATCGGTAGTGGGGTGGGGGTGGTGATAGGGGGTAGTAGTGGGGGTGGATAAAGTAAAAAAATATTTTGAGGTTTCTAATTCACAATTTTTTTCATCCCCTTTAATAATGGGGGTGGTTATGGGGGTGGTTATGGGGGTGGCTAATGCCAAAGTTTTTTTGAGACCTTAGCTTCTCTTGTATATACTAAATAACAATTTTACCTGCTTGATTTACCTATTTACCCCAAATTTATCCCAATTTACCCCCCAACCCTCGATGGAACAAGATGAAAATATAATCTAGTTCCAGATGTCGTTAAAGTACATATGTGTACCAAATTTCAAGTCAATATCTCAAACGGTTCCAGAGTAAACGTGCGCACAAAAAAAAGTTACAGACCGACAGACAGACCAACAGACAGAATTTTTTTTTTTCGCTTAAACTTAAAATCTCGACGACGTTTCATGACATTCTAAGCCTATTTGAACAATAAAAATTTTTAAAAAATTTTTTGTCGTTGACTGTACTTCCACTGGATGTGGAAGTAATTAATCATTTCCTTCAACACAACTTGTTTCATGGCGCAAGAACTCGGTTATCTGTGCGCGGAATTAAATTGCTATTAACAAATGATGTGCCGCCAACCTCCCGCCAATCTAGTGCGAAAATGAAAAGAAAATGATAGGGGTTGGTAATTTGCACTTTCGGACATAAGAGAACCCTTTTTTATGCGGCAAGGGCTTCTACCGGTTTTAGCCCGCCAACCTCGGTATTTTCATACTCGGGAAACGGAGTTCTTTGTGATAAAACAAAATTAGAGTTGATAAGCGATGACGGTAAAACAGTTTTTCAAGGGCACCGGGAGTAACCCCAATTTTTCCGCCCCGTCCCGGAAATATCCGACAACCTCTTCATTTACTGATGAAGCAAGGTCAAAAGTACCCTAGAATGAAGTTTTGGCCGTATCGGAGATCACGGAGACTTGGAGTACCCCGGGCTCTTAAGACTATAACAGCACTCAGAAGTATGTGAAAAAACCTAAACTCTAAAAGAAATTGTTCTACAACTTGGCGCACTTACACAATCGACGATTCCATTTTCCACTTGGTTATTATCTTTCAGGAGTTGTTATAAACATGATTTGAAATTTGGTTTGATCTATATTAGAAGCAAATTTTGCTAAATTTTCATTAGAGTTTCATTCAAATGGGTTTCAGTTGTTCTATTTTGCGCCAAATAAAAGTGCATATTTTATAAATTCATTTTAATCCATCCTTTTGCGATATAATATGCATATCAGCTTTTAGAAATTGGAAAAGCAATTTTGTTTAAGACATAACGGTAAAATATTACTCGGGTATTTGGTACTTATTTGATAAATATGTGAACATCTGTAAAAAAAAAATCTGTTAGTAAATATAAAGCCAACTTCGATATTTTTACCACCATGTCCGTGCCCGCCTGGCCAGTGAATTAACTATTGTTAGACATAAAGGATCTGGCACATTCTATATGGGAAATTACTTTAGGTCAAATTTGCTGAATTTGAGTTGGGTCCATGAAAGCTTTTGATCAGAAAGTCGAAATCTACAACATATTAAAAATTCAGCCAATTTGACCCAAAATAATTTCCCATATAGAATATGCCAGGTCCTTTAGACGCTATTAAAATTTTTAAGTGCAATTAACACAATCAATGAAAATTGCTGTTTAGGTAAAATTGATCATTACAGTTAACAATGAAAAGGCTTATCCACATTTTCTCATGGCTAATAATATCTAACTGATTCTTTAAATTAGGTAGGTGGTAGGTACATTTTTAAACCATGTTGGACAAGACAAAATAAGCATATTAAAACTAGGAGTTTATTAAGCGTCACACAAATTGAACATAAATCTGGTTCAGACCACCCTCAAACATTGAAAAAAGTTTGTCTGCTGGAGTAGGTGTGTCTTTGAATGCGTCAGCCGATCGATTCTGTAAACACGAACAGTTTTGTTACATTGAAAATCTCTCGTTGAATAAATTGTGCTACAGAAATAAAAATTAGTATCGTAATGGGCAATGTCTGACTGTAACTTTAATTCGTCTTATTGTGACTTGTATTAATATTTTTAAATAATTTACTCATGATGCAAATCGACAACACCATCGAATGATATTTGTAAACTGATTGAAACTACTGAAACGCAAGCTATCTTTAACAAAGAACGCATTTTATCGTAACAGATATACACCAAAATATTCGCTAACTTCATTAAAATGCGGCAATATTCTAACAATTTTAATCGACTTAAGTTACCTTCGGAGGGGTAAGTCACAGAGCGATTTTTCGTCCCTTACTGAGGCGATCCAGGGCGATCTAAGGGTGATACAAAGGTGATCCGGGGCGAATTATAATAAGGTAATAGGGGGCGATCTGAGGCGATCCGAGGGGCGATTTCATCCTGCAGTTTTCGCGTGAGTTGCCTCTCGTTACCTTCTAACTGGTACTCGTATGTATGTGTAGCCCCCTCGTGTACAAAGTGACTTCCAGTTTTTAGAGATATAGGGGATGATATTTAATAATTAATGTTTGTGTATGGTGGAGTAAAAAGCTAACATGACATAAAAAGTAGATACATACAGTATGTCCACAGTTAGAGAGGATATACAGTATCGGCAATAAGAGCAAGCGAGAGCGAAGCAACTAGGCTATTATTTTTTATCATACTCGTGTAGGGATTGCAATACCGGTTAACCGGTTAACCGGTTATTAGGACAAAAAACACATGATGATAATTACCGGTTATTTTAATTTTTTACCGGTTATTTCGGTAAATTCTAAACGATATGTCACGTATTCAACGTTTCTATTTATGTCAGTGACTAGTATTCACTAAATACAGAGTGACTGTCCCAACACTGAGCACTTTTAACAATAAATAAATAATATTATAAAAAGTAAAACCCAGACACCAAGCTCTAAGAAATACAAGTAAGAGAGACATTGACAATACCGTGCGATAGGAAATTGAATATTTCACTGCCGCAAATATCCGTGGAATACATTTAGAAGTATGTTATCACCAATTCTTATTAACTTATCGATCCACCAATATCGATTGAGGAAGGACATCTTCAGCTGGTGGTATTCTATGCACAAATATCAGACGAGTAACAGATATAGCTTTGAAAAACTAACCCTTTTAACAGGCCGTTTTTAAAAAATATTGTATTTTTAGATTAGGTATTCAGTAAATGCCCTATTTGAGTTTGTTTATAATTTTTGTTATTTAAGTTGATATTTTTGTTATTTACAGAATAATTATTTATTTAAATTTATTTCATTTATATTTTTTCCTTTTGATAAAAAACCTTTGGTTTGTTCATTATATTAAATATATGTATATAATAGTATATTATTCAACGAACATATAATGATGATGATATTCACGAGGGTGAAGTTTAAGACACGAGCCGTAGGCGAATGTAGTAAATCACCAGAGTAGCCATTATATGCGAGTAGAATACTATACTTTGTCCATGACTATTAGATATTTTTGTTAAATTGTTTACTGAAGAAATTAATGAATTATTTATATTATTCTTTTTGAGTAATATGTAAAATTATTGTAAATAACGTTGACGTTTAAATTTAATTTGACACATAACGGCCTACTCAATCAAATTTAAAAACGAAATTGTATGATAAAGGAGGCTTTGTTTCTGAAACGCTAAATAGTTATCTATTCATAAATTTGATAATAACAGTAAAGTTGTTCACACAATTGTAGCTATGACAGTTAACGAATAATTATATTTAAGGTTTCAGAAACTAGCCATAAATTCTACTAAAAAATTGCGAGATTGCACTCGAATTGAAAAAATATCTGCCCGTGACTTCTTATAAACAACTGACTGTCCTTATTATTCACTAGTGAATACTGAAATCATTATTCACTGCAGGGAAAAATGGATAGCATTATCCTCGAGGAAACACATACATAATGAGTACATTATTTAATAGTCGTGGGCAAAAATTTTTTTTGTCAAATTTAGATAATTTTGTACATGGAAAAAATAATTGCCATTTTCGCCACCCTAATCATTCATTCTAAAAATTACCGGTAAATACCGGTTAACCGGTTATTTCCATTTTTATTTACCGATTTACCGGTTATTAAAACTTCCGGTAAATTGCAATCCCTATACTCGTGCCACCTGTTTTCCCCACCACATATGCGTGGGTAGCTCCGTCTGCGGAATTTCAATTTGTTTCTGTCTTGCACCCTTCATTTCTTGTTTAGCCTAATAAGCAAAAGTTCGATTTGTTTTTATTTAGTAGCTACTCAAAATGTCAGTTTATAAGCCCGCTGATACTTAAATGGTCAATGATGTACATATGATTTCCTTGATGCGCGTGTCACTATTTGCCCCTCTTCTAGAGCACTGGTAGACGCCTATATTGTGGGCGGTCGGTTAAGTCGTTGAAACTATGCAATACCTAATCCAGGACTTTCCGATACTACATACATTTCTCATTTTACACGGAAAATTTATTCCTCATAAAAAGTTTTGCTTTTGTTAAAAATATACCTAAGTAATATGGAGTAAGTTAACATGTCATCTACAGGGTGTTGTTTAGAATTGAAATTAATGTCAGAATTCTAATTTGTGGATAAATCTGCTTGATTCGACTTTTTTAGTGGTATCGTGCGATAAAACTTACGGTAAAATATACTCGTAATTATATTAAACTACTTTTATTTTAAACAGCATTAAAAAAATGTATTATGAAAATTTATTAGAAAAATGTATTTCAGAATTCCAATTTGCTTATAAATCGATATAAAATTAAAATGAAACAAAAAACTGTATAACTGAAGAGTTTGTGGTTGACAGTGTCATTTATTTATCTTTGATTTGTCATTTTACTGTACATCATTTTCTGTTTCATTATTAATAACTACTGTAAAAATGCTAACTGGTTTTAAATAATAAAACACAGCACGATGTATTTGCTTATATAATATCAATGTGTTGTGTTTTATTATTTAAACCCAATGTGACCAAGGAAAATTCACCTAAATGTAAGTTAATAAATTTTTCATTAGTTGTTTATTTTATGTCCTCAAAGTTTAATTTCATTAGATAATTAAAGTTTTTAATCCTGATAATTTTACACGAAAATTCACTTCATTTTTACTTTCCAATATTACTTTTTGAATTTAGTATCTTTCCTTTTTATAAGTAACATTTTTTAGGGCAAAATAAGGATTAATGAAAAAAGGATAAACCTTTATTTATTTGCTTTGTTTAATTAATTATTACCTATATATTTTATTTAATGATAAACAATCACAACGTTTTTTATTAATAATATGATACTATCCCACACTAACTACATCAATATGTTTAATTGTAGAGTCCCGAGAATGTTAACAAATTGTGACGAAACGTCGACTATTTAAAAAAGTTATTTTTCTAACACCTTTCTGGTCTATATCCGTCAGCCCGTACCATCATAAATTGTAACTTCAAACAACTTTTCTTAGTGACAGTTTTTCATGTCGTTAAAATTGAACGTAGTTTATTCTTACAAAATTTTCAATTTTTTAAATTGTCTGAACACCCTGTACATGACATGTTAACTTACTCCATCGCAATCATATTTTTAACAAAAGAAGAATAAATTTTCCCCGTAGAATGAGGAATAAAAAAGTTTACCCTCTTATTCACTCTAACTGTGTACATACCATACTGTACACGGGTCAAATTGAGATTCCTCCTTTTTTAAAACTTTTGAGAAAGAAATTGCTTTACTACAGCAATTTTTTGGTAGACATAAACATTACAAGAAGTCTAGAAGAAAGTTTTTGGTTAAATACGAATCACGAAGAGCATTGAATCGAATAAAACTGCCTTTTTCAACGATTGTTTGGGGGTGGGGTAATTTTTGTGTGGAAATATAATCTGTATGTTATTATGAAGTTACAGCAGTGCTCAATCTGGGAGGTGAACGTTTTTTGGAAATTAAGTTTTAATTTTGAAAAACGTGTTTTTGTCTCTTTTTTCTTTAATATCTCGAGTTCCCTTCATCAAATCAGGCCAAACAATAAAATCAAAATGTTTGTAAATAAATTATAAATAGAAGGACATAGGTCCAAATTCAATCCGCCATTTTGTTTTTTCACAAAAAAATAAAAATCACAAAAACTTCTAATTTTACATAAACCGAAATTACTAAAAAAAAAAAAAATAAATCTCTTTCAATGAAACTTGGTGAAATTATAGGTCTTATAGATGTAAATTATTATGAAAAATTGCAAATAAAAATATTTATTATTTTCCCTAAAAAACAAGATTATTTGAATATTTTTGGAGCTTCATAAAAACTGCTATTTGGCCATCTCGTGACACCAAGACCTTTTTCTTAACCGTAGCTTTTTGAATGTACTTTATAATGGTGATTAAAATAAATTTTTTACATTATTCTAAAGTTACATTTCGTGCACTTTTTAAAATGTCCTTTTTTGTTATGCATTTTTTTAATCGAAAAAATGTGTCCAGCCAAATACTTCAAAAAACGAACAATTAGAAAAAAAAATTGACCCTTCTACATTAATTAGAAGCTGAGATATCTTATCTTTTGCGCTTTATGCATAAATACACATATAGATATATTTTGAACTGAAAGTACTGCCTATTCTTTAATGTGTGAGAACTTTAGTGAATAAATAAAATCCATTTTAATCGTAAATGTACCTACAATTACGCAAATGTACGCGCGCTCATTCTTCAAAATCACGACACGAGTAATGCCCAGACAAAGTCAAACGCGTTTCGCGAAACATCAGAAAATGTCATTTTTCGTACGTTCCTGCTGAATCGCATTTTCGATTTGGCGTATGCAGTTAGAATGCTATTCTTGATATTGATATCGCACGGGCCTTCCCACTCATGTATTAACGAAGATCTGACCGAACTTTGCTTTCTCTGTCATAATTCATCGAATTCGCAAATGTTTTTCTTTACGGCCATAGTCCAGTGGTTAAAATGAGGTTTCCCATGCTGAAATCCGCAGTTTAAATCCTGAACATGTTTTTTTAACTTTTTTTAATATAAAAAATTGCTTTTTACCAGCTACAAGTTAAGAAAAAAAGCCTTGGTGTGACCAAATGGCAGTTTCTTATGAAGCTCCAAACATTTTCAAAAAATCTCGTTTGTTTAGGAAAAATAATGAATATTTTTATTTGTAATTTTCCATCAAGTTTTCATTTACAAAACTTATAATTACATCAAGTTTCTTTAAAAGGGATTTATTACTTTTTAAGTAATTTTGGTTTATGTAAAATTACAAATGTTAGTGATTTTTATTGTTTTGCAAAAAACAAAATGGCAGATAGGATTTTCAGACTTACTCATAATTTATTTCCAAACAATTTGATTTTTTGTTTGATCTGATCAGATGAACAGAACACGAGATATTAAAAAAAAACATTTGCATTTTCACAACTTCTAAACTAAAACTAAACTAAAACTCCTGATATAATTGTAACTAAGGTTTATTTTACTTAACAAATTTTAGAAGTGAATTCTAGCTAACAGTGTAAAACTATTTTTTGTGGAAATGCACATGTTTTTTTTAATATCTCGGGTTCTGTTCATCTGATCAGATCAAACAAAAAACCAAATTGTTTGGAAATAAATTATGAGTAAGTCTGCAAATCCGATCTGCCATTTTGTTTTTTGCAAAACAATAAAAATCACTAACATTTGTAATTTTACATAAAACGAAATTACTTAAAAAGTAATAAAATAGTTTTACACTATTAGCTAGAATTCTAACCTTAATATTCACTTCTAAAATTTGATAAGTAAAATAAACCTTAGTTACAATTATATCAGTAGTTTTGGTTTTCAAGGTGTGGCAGTTATTCTAATAACGCAGCATTTGATTTGTGATATAAAATTACTATTAATGAGTCACATTTACCAGAGTTAATTGGTAATGTCAGCAGACCAGAAAGGTATGGTAGTGAACTTTAGAAATAATTCATTAAAGGGAAACATGATATCCATTTTTTTATATTTATATGGTTCTTACTTATTGCACATATGATATATCCACTTAAAATCTTATTTAACTTGGCTATAACATGCTGTTATTTTCCTACAAAAAAGGGCAAAAAAATTAAATAACACATTTCCGATCAATCACTATCATTTGTAACTTTGGCAAAGCGTTTGAAATTTTACTGCATAATTGCATGTATCCGCATGATGAAAACAGTCCTTCCACTCAACAGCATGGATTTATGAAAGGCCACTCCACAACAACTAATTTAATTTGTCATATGCAATACATATCTGACTCCATTGACACGCAACTTCTAACACATGTAACATATCTTTATTTCACAAAAGTATTTGACGGACTTAATATTCTTATTAAAAAACTGTCTAATATTGGAAATTCAAAGAATCTAACACAATTTGTTAAATCATACTTAGCCGACCTAAAACAGTATGTTGCATACAATGAATTCGGGTTTAGTGATTACGTATTTTGTGTATTTTGTTACGGTGTATTTCAGTTAGACCACTTAGACCACTCTTGTTTAACATATTTATCAGTGATACAGAATGTGAGCTGGATATTAATTACTTCCACATCCAGTGGAAGTATAGTAACGCAAAAAAAATTTTTGAAAATTTGTATCGTTCAGATAGGCTTAGAATATCATGAAATGTCGAGATTTTAAGTTTAAGCAAAACAAAAAATTCTGTCTGTCGTTCTGTCGGACTGTCTAACTTTTTTGTGCGCACGATTACTCTGGAATCGTTTTCAGATATTGACTTGAAATTTGAGACGAATGTATTTTAACGAGATCTGGAACTAGATTATATTTTGATCTTATTCCGTTAAAGAGTTGGGGGTAAATTGAGGTAAATGTGAGTAAATAGTTAAATCAAGTAAAGTCGATAAAATGGGTATTTAGTATACACGTTGCGCCACTTAAAACTCCCCAGGCTTGTAACTTTCTTATTTTTTAAGCGACGACCATGTTGGCACATCAGATTGTAGATATTTTTAAGGTGTTTAAATATATGTACAGAGTGATTTTAAAAAAATTGAGAAAATTGTCAAGAAAGAAAACTGAACTTCCTTGAATATTTTTTTTACCTCATCCTGTACATGAACTGCTTCAATTTATGTTTTTACGTCATATTCGAAATTTTTCTTGGTTTTAAAGAATGAAATTAAAAACACTTTCCAATTCCAAACTGATTTTTTTTTTAATAACTTTGTAAATAATAATTTTATGCTTTATTTGTAAAATACATATCACAAACAATATTCAACGCAATAAAACAGCAATAATAAACAAAAGAAATAAATATTTTTAAAAACGAACATTTAAAATGTACTAAATAGGAAATTGCAGTTTTTATTTTTAA
This sequence comes from Rutpela maculata, assembly GCA_936432065.2. Classification (NCBI taxonomy): domain Eukaryota; kingdom Metazoa; phylum Arthropoda; class Insecta; order Coleoptera; family Cerambycidae; genus Rutpela; species Rutpela maculata. The sequence continues at coordinate 63,537,130 of OW386290.2, forward strand.
AATTTTTTAATTTTAATAATATGAATTGAAGCTAATTAAAACCTTTATAAGAAAACACAGTTCGTGTACGGGGTGAGGTAAAAAAATATTTAAAGAAATTAAGTTTCCCTTCTTAACAATTGTTTCAAAAAACTTTTTTTAAATCACTCTGTATGCATGTTTAAAGGCTTTAAAAATGTCTACAACTTGATGTGCCCAACATGGTCATCGCTTCAAAAATAAAAAAGTTACAAATCTCGGGAGTTTTAAGTGGCGCACTCTGTATATACAAGGAGAAGCTAAGGTCACAAAAAATGTTTTGGCATTGCTACCCCCATTACCACCCCCACCCCACTATTAAAGGGGGGGGGGGGGCGAAAAAAATAAAATTATGATTTAGTGTGTGCACAAGAACCAAAAGCTTCAATATTTTTTTTATTTAGTTCCCCCACTACCATCCCCCAACTCCCACTATTGATGTGGCATATTTTTTTCGTTGAGAGAGACTTGGATAGAAAAATCTGAATGTGGAAGCAGTGATTCCTTGAGCAGCGGCTTTTTAGTGTATACAGACGATATTAAATTGTTACGTAGAATTTTTACTCAAACTGACTCACCAAGTTACAAAATAATAGATTCATTCAGACAGTTGCGAAATTCAAATTTTTCGTGCGGAATTATTTTTAAAATTTAAATTTTCTTTCAGAGAAAACTTAATTTGCTTATTTAACTCCTCGTTAAAGGATCCCGCAGAGTCCTTATGGGAAATGGCTTTCTGTCAAACTCTGAAACATTGGATGCAGACGAGCAGATCGAAAGTCTCTATGGGCACTAATTCCTAAAAACTCATGGTTTTAAGATACAGTCCTCTGAAATTTGTTTTTTGGTGCGTTCTGCAGTAGCGTTAAGCTACTCTAAGTTGGTATGTCTGCACGTATGTCACTATGTCCATATTTATACATCTGTGTATGTATGAACTCTACCAAGATTATAGTGGCCTTTACCGTGACCTTCAAGGTTATTCGAAGATCAACTTTAGAATTTAAAATGGAAACTCTTATTTTTGACACCGTAAATAAAGAGCAGAAGATTTTAACTTCGGATATAAACTAGACTTTGAAATACGGATATTAAGGGTCAATACTGGTTAATGCTGGTTATTGCTTAAGGCAAGATCAATAAGAGATCCGATTGGACAAGGGAAGATCAATAAGAGATTCCGCCGTTAGAGACTACTGCGCATGTCTAGACTCATATACATAGATATACGATGATAAAAAAAGAGATATAGCAGTCTGCATTAGTTTGGCCCGTTGTGTACCGCGGGGAGGTGCGAGATCGGGCTTAGCACATCATGTATCCCTGAAAAAGGTCGATTTTTACTCGTTATATATCACGAGAATTCATAAAGATATTTTTCATTATATCACTTCAATGTTAATATTTTCTTCAGTTTCTTGTTGTGCTCTGTTATTTGTATCCCTTGTATCCAGCGTTGTATTTAGCAGGGTGTCATCTGGATACTTAACGTTATTTTGACATCAAAATAATCCAAAGGACAGCCTGCTAAAGCTGAAGAAAATATTAATATTGAAGTGATATAATGAAAAATAGCTTTATGAATTCTCGTGATATAACGAGTAAAAATCGGCCCTCTGAAGGCCACATGATGTAAGCATTAACCAGCATTGACTCCTAATATTCGTCGGTCAAGGTCATATCCGAAGTTAAAATCTTCCGCTCTTTCCTTTCGGTGTCAAAAATACTCCAGTCGAATTAGACATAATAAAAAATTTTGCGTACTGCGGACTTTTTTTTGTGAAAGTTGTATAAGAGGGCATAATAAGCAAGCACAGAAAACTACACCCTGCTACACCATGTGCGTCCCCTGTTTTTAGAGGTTGAAACTTTGAAATTTTACTTATGTGCCCATATCTTTTTCCCTATTGCCCGAAGGGCTCTTTACCAAGTTACACTTTTTGAAGATTCATCCCTCCTCTACATAATATATATATATTATACATTTGCCGTAGGACAAACGGTTTTGGCTGTACGAGGCCGGAAAGGTCGCGCTGTCCGAATTTGGGGGTCTTCTGTACAGGACAAATGGCTATTATTTCCAATCTACAATACTACACATACTAATGCCCTTAAGGAGGGATGACGATTTGTGAAAAAACTTTCATCGAATACCGCGCGGTTTCCATGATACGGGATGTTGAAATTTTGAAAACCCCTTTTTAAAAAAAAAGTGAACCTACTTTTTTTCGCTCATTTTTTTTTCATGTATGTACGACCCTAATATAAGAAAATTTACGTTGGTTTCATTATAACACATTCATTGGTTTAGGAGCTAGACAGCAAAATATGCCAAAAATGGCTATTTTGGTATTGTTGCATTAAAAAAACCAAAACCAGTATAATTCTGGTAAGTGTTTTTGTTAATCCTGAAAGTCCAATTCTTTGGGCATAGAAAATGTGTTTTTGTATTTAAGTAGGATCAACACTTATTGTGTAATAACGATTTATGTCATGTGTTCTCCAGTCTCCTTCCTCACATTATTTTTTTTTGCGGCCTTATGGTTCATAGTAGGGCAAAGCAATGTATACCTGAACAGGGCACATATTAGGGTGTTAAAATGTTACCGTTTTTGAGTAAAACGCACTTGTTTGCAAAAAATTATTTCAGATCACACTTTTCATCGACTGACTAGTAAATACTCACCGCTGACTATGAAAAAATAAAACTATGTGTCGCTTCTTCCTTTTTCTTTTTATAAGGGACATTGCTAATGAAAAAATGAAGGGACTCGGACGGAATAGGGGGTTCTCACTCCCCCATTTGAAGGTTTACGCTTGTCTCGAATCATCATTGCAACTTATTTTGTGTCTATAACAAAATCCACAAGTAATTTTACCTTCCTCGAGAAACAGCTATTATATGTCCATTTCATCGGAAAATGATTTAAAAAACAAACTCCTAAGAAAGAAAACACCAAAATGTAGAATTTATTTATCAGATCACAATTCAGAACACAATGAAAACTCAAAGCAAACATAACCAAACAAGTGCGTTTTACTCGAAAACGGTACGTCCTATCGCATTTTAACAACAGACCCATTTTAACACCCTATTATGTGCCCTGTCCACGTGTATAATGCATTCTGTCCTACTATGAACCATAAGGCTGCAAAAAAAATTGTGAAAAAGGAAACTGGAGAACATATGACATAAATCGTTATTACACAATAAGTGTTGATTCTATTTAAATAAAAAAAACACATTTTCTATGCGCAATGAATTGGACTTTTAGGATAAACAAAAACATTCACCAGAATTATACTGGTTTTGGTTTTTTTAATGCAACAATACCAAAATAGCCATTTTTGGCATATTTTGCTGTCTAGCTCCTAAACCAACGGTTGTATTAAAATGAAACCAACGTAAATTTTCTTATATTAGGGTCGTACATGCATGAAAGAAAAATGAGCGAAAAAAAGTAGGTTCACTTTCGTTCGTTTCAAAATTTCAACATCCCGTATCATGAAAACCGCGCGATATTCGATGAAAGTTTTTTCACAAATCATCATCCCTCCTTAAGGGCATTAGTATCTGTAGTATTGTAGATTGGAAATAATAGCCGTTTGTCCTGTACGCGACCTTTCCGGCCTCCGGACAAATGTGTAATATATATTATGTAGAGGAGGGATGAATCTTCAAAAAGTGTAACTTGGTAAAGAGCTCTACGGGCAATAGGGAAACAGATATGGACACATAAGTAAAATTTCAAAGTTTCAACCCCTAAAAATAGGGGACGCACATGGTGTAGCAGGGTGTAGTTTTCTGTGCTTGCTTATTATGCCCTCTTAAACAACTTCCACAAAAAAAAGTCCGCAGTACGCAAAATTCTTTATGATGTCTAATTCGACTGGACTAAAATAGGAATTTCCATTTGAAATTCTAAAGCTGATCTTGGAATTACCTTGAAGGTCACGGTCAAAGTCACTGTTCAAAACCCTGTAACCTTGGTAGAGGTGATACATACATGTATAAATACGGACATAGTGACATACGTGCATCAGACATACCAATTTACTTACAGTAGCTTAACGCTTAATGCTACTGCAGTAAACACGAAAAGCTCAACTTCAGAGGGCTATATCTTAAAACCATCAATTTTTAGGATTTAGTGCTCGTGGAGACTTTTGATCTGCTCATCAAGGACTATCAGAATCTAAAGTTTCAGAGAGTTTGACAAAGAGCCATTTCCCATACGGATTCTGCGGGGTCCTTTACATCAATTATTTTGTGAATATTTCGCTGCCTCTACATGATTAAACTGTTTGGAAATAAATTTTACGCAAATTTCGCACGAGAAATTCGCATTTTTTCGCAACTGTCTGAATGAATCTTAAAAACGCTGTGCTGATGTAAGATGAATTGTAATGACATTTTCCAAGAAGGATATCAATTATTCATTTAACTATCCTCCAGAAAACGAATCTTTAACACGACCGCTCACGGTTTAAGACCTCGGAGTAACTTTTGACAAAAAACTGAGTTTTTTTAACCATACTAACACACTAATACAGGGTGTCCCACGACAAACTGCGGCGATCGATATCTCTAAAAGTAGACATTGTAAAATTTTGAAAATTTGGTAGTAACTAATGTCGATGAAGGCAACTCGGTTAAAATATTCTCAAGATAATGGCACTTCCGGTTATACCGGAAGTAGATGTCAACTTGCTTATTTTAAGTGGGACACCCTATATATTATTATATTTTTGAATTCTACGCAAAATTCTAGGCCGATCCCATCCAAACTTAGTTAAAATTGGGTGACTAATAACTGAGCTACAAAGGTGTTACCATGAAAGTCACACACTGTATAGCAGGTTTCTTTTTTAGGAATGGTGATACCTACATTTCAAATATGATTCCGTCACATTTTTTTTATTAATAATTTTTTTTGGGTGCCACTCTTACGTTCTTCATCAATCCTATATGAGACTTTTTATGGCAATAACATCAACTACCTGCCAGTCATTATTTTTCTCAGTCAAATAGTTTCTTAGATACCGCAGCCCCAACAGACAGATGACAGATAGACTTGCGGAATTAAATGACTTAATGGGCTTGTTACCGATAATTTCTTTTCGTTATTTTTTTATGGTACTCAATAGAATTCAATCATCTAGATAAGCTGTTAAAATTTCAGCTTCATAAGTATATCCAATCCTTAGATATTTTCTTATGTTTTTATGCTATAGAAATAGAAAAAAAAAAAACCATTTGAAATCCTTTCATTTTTGTTCTTACCGCTTTTGACGTAAGTGTCATAGTTTCTGAGATATTTGACATTTAATTTAAATACTTCGTCTTATAGACGTTCGGACGCCACCTTTATACGTCCATATTTCCGAAACCATTAACTTTACAGAAATTAGAAAAAAAAAACAAAATTCATCTTCAATTCAGTAGTTTTCTTGTCTCTAGCATGTTTTCGCTCAATGTAATACCTTTCGAGTTATTTGACGAATATTGTTTTGAAATACCTTTTTTTTTGAGCTAAAATCCCAATTTTCAAGTCGTTATAACTTAAAGACTATCAATTTGTATGAAAAGTTGCATAGAACTTTTTCTTCTTAAAATTTCATTTTATTTCATATCCAATGTTTTTATTTATTAAATCTCGACTATCGCCTGAACAGCATCTATAAAGTGACATCATGCGAAGCTCCACCCCGTTTTCGCGCGATCCAACTTTGGTAATTTATTTAAGGGCTTAAATGTTCGAATAAAAACCTAAAAATTTGGGAATCGCCTTGAAATGTGTTCTACTTTCGAGTACTAAAATAATAAAAACAAATGCTGAACGGGCCCATTGCAGCAATTTGAATCGTAAAAATTCGAATAAATCTTGACGATTGATTTTTTCACGTTTATAATACTTCATTTCGGTAAGGGAGCAAGGAAGGGAAGTAAAAATCGTACAAATAAACACAAATAAATAAAATAATGGAACTTAATGAGTTTGGAATACATTAAGCCTATCTATATTTTTTTATATTCATATTCTATTCATGATCTCAATTCATTTATAGCTGTAAGTAACATAACATTATCGATTTTTGATTATGAAGTTAGCATTAAATGAACTTTATAACAAACCCTCTTCCAGAGTTTTTGTGTATTTTTTTTATATATTTTTTTTATTTATTTAAAGCTTGTTACCATTTATTTTGTGCTTATGTGAAACATTTTTAGTTCATTTCAAAAGTCAATTTCTAGTTTACCATTTCCAATATTATGGTATATTTATATATTTATATTTATTATTATAATGACATTTTTCAATACACCAGCTTCCGATACTTTAATAAAATGTTTAAAAGTTTTATTTGTGACACCTGTCGTCACAGAATTTTAGGACGCCCTTTACACAAATACAATTTTTAAACGATCTTGATCCTATTTAAAAATTCTTGAAAAATACCCGCATATCATATGACACTTTTAACTTTCGATAATTATCAAAAATATACTTTTTTCTTAATAAAAATGAGCCAAAAACATAGAGCAACCACATTTTGTCTCCACAAAGTATATCAATAACAATTTATTTATAAAAGATTCAATATTCTTCTAAAACTATAAACTAGGAGCATCTACCGGTGATACGCCAAACTATTAACATAGCCATAAGAATATCTACTTTTAATTTTACAACCAGTACCTATATCAATCTGCAAATTACCACTTTAATCGTTTATCAATTTAATAATTCTACATGCATACCTTACATAGTTAAATGATTATTGATTACATCTTCAGATCTAAATAAATGTATTTAATTTCTCTTTAAAACATTGTAAAGTAGATTAAAATACACCAAGGGACTAACTAACTCGAGGGTCTAACTACCAACCGCCAGATGGCGAAAGGTGTTTATAGAAGTTTCTCTCATCAATAGCTAATAAACAATTTGTGTTGAGATTTGGCTTTTACCTTTAATATTCTTGATGTTGACGTTTCGTATGTTTAAATATACTTACGTCAGTAAACACTTAGGTGTAAAGTATGCTAATAAGAGCTTAATAAAAACTTCAATTAAATCACTTTTGATTATGATTTAATCATCAGTAATTTTATTTGAAGAAAAAAGTTGTTATTTTGTCGTCAGAGGTGGCGTTTTATTTACACAATTTTTGGGAAACTCATTCAAGATAAGTATTAAATAGGTATAAGTACATATTGTTCATTGCAGTATTTCTGTATTCTGCATTCTTGGAGCTGAGTGTATGTTTGGTTGCCTATTAATCAAAACGGATGAAAGTGGTCTAAAGACAACTAAAACCTGAGAAACAATAAATTTGTCCCTTTAGTCGAGTGAAATTAGGATTTTAATGTGAATTGTCTGGTCAGGGCAGTTTTCTGTTTTAACTTGTTCAGGGGGTCAACTTAAGTTCACAGCTCAGCTTTGCAGTTTCTGCGTGGTTGGCGCGGCGTATTGTTTATTTTTACAATTTAATTTTTAGACCGTGTTTGCCATCGGTTTTCTTTGAATATCTTGAAATCTATAAGTCCTACGGAAAACTATAAAAAGAAGAAAAATGTTCGTTTTGAGTTGTACAATAAAAGTACATAAACTATATAATTCGTTCCAATTGTTATTAGTGTTTAAAAAAAAATTGGACATTTTTAAATAAATCATTGTTCTTTAAAAAATAATGAACAATATTCAATGAAACTTTGGAAAAATATAGCTCTTGTAACGTATAATCACCACTTAAAATTTCAAATCAAAATGATTATTAAAACAGCTCTAATATACAATTGTTGCTAAAACATTGCACCCTTGTGAAATCCTGCCATCAAGATCAAGAAATGTGTACGATGGCTCAAATTGTAGCATTCTATAATTACTTCAAGATCACGGAGAAAAACATTTTTTTGCAGTTGTTTATAGTTTTCGAAATTCTAGTATCAAACAAATTCAATTTTATGAAATCAAAAACGGTAAACGAGTAATGAAAGTAGATTAAAAAAGCCAACTTTAAAAAAAAAAACTAATACTTTACTTGCATTTGGAGCTGAGATATGTTAGTTTTTACGTTTAGATCACTTATAAATAAACAAATCGATATTTCTTCTTGGAATTTGGGTTGTTATTCTTCAATGCTCATTATTTTGTTTCTGCTATTTGAAGATAATCCAAAGCTACAATTGTTAAAATAACATCGAATAAAGCAGTTTTGAGAACATAATGCACATTTTCAATTTTTTTAGAACTTTTTAAATTTTTGTCACGAAAAATGGTAAACCAACCTAACTTGAACAACTACCCTTATGTTCATGTATACAGCTTTGTAAAACTTTTAATATTACTGATAAAATAAAAAAAAATTGAAAAAAAATATTTCGGGAGCAGGATTTGAACCCGAGATGTCCGCATCCTGAATAAAGTGCCCGTCGCAAGAGCAAGCAAGAACAAATTTATTTTAAATAAAGAATACATATTGTCCTCTTACCCAGTGGGGTTAAAGTTCGGTTTGTAAAAACATTATATAACATCAATAATAATAATAATAATAATAATAATAATAATACTTTATTAGTCCCTTAGATCACAAACATGATATTATAGGATAAGTCACAATAGTTTAGAAATACATAAATAATAATTTAAAAATAAATAATAAAAAATTACACAAACAAGAAAGCTGCATACGCATAAGACAAACATATCTACCTATTTAAAAACATGTCGACATTATAAAAGGTACTCTCTACTAAAATATTTTTAACTTTTGATTTAAATGAATTAAAGTTTTGTGTGGTTTTTATCTCTTCAGGCAAAGAATTGTATAATTTGATACATGCGTAAGATTTATGCGGTGGTAATGTTGTAGAACTCTCCAAAATCGTCCTAAGTTGAAGACATAATCAAAATTCGACTTAGGCAAAAATTTCATTTAAAGACATTTTTGGGAGTCTGCAGAGGCGCAGATCAGTCCATAAGGACCGTTTTGGGTTCTATAAGGCGTTGGAAATGACCAGGTGAAAATTCGAAGAAACACCGAATTTTCACTTAGGAAAAATGTTTTTGGTTCAGAATATGAGAGTAGAAGTATATAATGACAAAGATTTATGAATAATATACTTTTTCAAAGGTACCATAAATTGGACTTTGAAAAATAATATTTTTGGAAGGGCGTCAAAATTTGGCCCAGGAATCGATTTATCGAAAGTACGCCAAAGTTTCACTTGCAGACTAATTTTTCAAAACTGCGTTGAAATTTGGCTTGAAGATCGATTTTTCAAAAGTACGCCAAAATTTCACCCGCAGATTAACTTTTCAAAAGTACCTTGAAATTTGGCTTGAAAATCGATTTTTCAAAAGTACGCCAAAATTTCACCCGCGGATTCACTTTTCAAAAGTACCTTGAAATTTGGCTTGAAAATAGATTTTTCAAAAGTACGCCAAAATTTCACCCGCAGATTAGTTTTTCAAAAGTACCTTGAAATTTGGCTCGAAAATCGATTTTTCAAAAGTACGCTAAAATTGGTCTTAAAATGGATTTTTCAAAAGTACCACAGTCAGTTTAAAAAGTACCACGAAAATATAATTTAAATTATTTTTTATTTTTTATTCCTCAACCAAAGACATTGACCTTTGAGGTACGGTCATTGAAAGCCCAATTCTAAAGTATGAGCATAAAATTTTAACGATGCACTGCATCCGAAAGGCAAAATAGAAGATTTTGTCAAAGCCGGCGTAGTGCCGATAAGCAAAAATTGATAAAAATCAATGCACATGTACAAGGCCGGTTTCTCGCATAGAAAGAGTTTGGATTGACCCAGCGGCTCGCAATTTGGTCGAGCGCGTTGAGTGGTCCAAACAAAGCAATGGTAGAAAAGCCAATAACAGGGCTTTTCAAATGACAAGTTATAGAGGAAAACGCCTTGTGCATAAAAATCCAAAAATTCAATTTTGCCTAAAAGTCGCTCGAAGGTGAGACGCTGCCAAATCGATAATATTAATCGACTGTGATAAGGGTTAGTAAGTCGTGGACTGATCGAACGCCACTCAACTTATGCAGTAATAAGTCCTCTGAATGTGTTTGAGTACGTGAATCTCCACGATACAAGAACTTTAAAGCTAAGTAGTCTCTAGCGAAACTAAATTCATTTAGTAAAACTTTTTTAAGTTAATTTCAGTCAGCCTTAATTATTCATTTACCCAGAGTCTGAAATGATTCTAAAAGCTCGCATTTTGATTCTGAGAAGGTATGTATGAATCTTTTCTACCTAATCGATCGTTAGCGTGAGCGCTCTCGCTTGTATGGTCTGAAAGTCACTACCTTGATTGGGGAAGGCACGATTCTTTTCTTGAGAATTTTGTATAACCAATTCTGTTAAATAAACGGATTCTTTGAACTAATATTTCTTAATTGATCTTGAGGCCTGTTGACGGTCTATAATCCCTGGAACTTTCGTATAGAAAACCGGATGTGTCGAGTTAATTCGCATTAACGTTCGACCTTCTGGTTGCTTTACGGAGGTTTGATAGGGATTTTTTTATGCGTTTTTTGAGAAATATATTCCGTTATTAATGGACCAAAACGTGATTTTCGCGTACCAAAACTAATCCCTCCGCAGAGAAATTCTTCGGTTTTTTATGCAAAAATTCAGGAAATTAAGAGGTGCCTAAAGAGGGAATCCGGGTCCAGAGAGAGCGTAGTTTCCGATCTGTGGTAGTGCAGCCTTGGTCCCATTACTCGGCTACCGAAGTGCATCTTATCTCGAACCCGCCTGGGAGGTAGAAGAACGGGGTAATACGCGACTGGCGCCCCCTGAGAAATAAATTGGTGTCGCGTCATTTTGACGCCCGGTAGTGCGTTCTTCTACAGTAACTCCAGACTCTTACTCCTTGTGTTATAATTATGATTGGAGGAGATAGTTTTCAAAAGATGTAATTTCTTTTTGCAAAGCAGACACACTTATAAATATAAATGAGGGGGTAGTGAGTACTTTAATACTTTTAAAGCTTTGAAAACAACTTTCCACCGGTTTCAAGTTAAACATCAAACGAATCATTTTTTTTGACAGATAAAAACCCTGTTCCTTCCCGCAGCTGAACTCCAATACAAAATACTAAAACTTATATGTGAGTATGCAAGCGAATAGTAAATATTTAATAACCCCGTTTTATCTAATACATTTTTCATACATTTTTTTTGGTGATTTTTAAATCTCTAACAAAATCCCTAAAGACCCCACTTTCGGGCTTCTCTACAGTATTTTTTATCAGTTGTAGCTTTGGATTATTTTCAAGTAGCAGAGATAAAATAAGAGACATTGGAGAATTACCAGTCCAAATTTCAATAAGAAATATCGATTTGTTTATTTATAAGTGACCTAAACGCAAAAACTAACGTATCTCAGCTGCAAATGTAAGTAGAACATTAATTTTTGTTTTTTTTTTTAGTTGGCTTTTTTAATCTACTTTCATTACTACTTTACCGTTTTTGATTTCATAAAAAAACCAGAGAGTTATTTGACTTTACTTATAACCACAATTTCGAAAATTATATACAACTGTAATAAAAGGGTTTAAATTTTGAAAAAAAAATCTCTCTCCATGGTCTTAAAGTATTTAAAGAAAGCTACAATTTGAGCCATCGTACATACTTCTTGGTCTTGATGGCAGGATTTCACAAGGGTACAAAATTTTAGCAACAATTGCATATTTGAGCCGTTTTAATAATCATATTGATTTGAAATTTTAAGTGGCGATTTTACTTTATAAGAGCTTTCTCCAAAATTTCATTGAATATTATCCATTATTTTTGAAAGAGTAGTGATTCGTTTAGAAACGCATAATTTTGCAACATTCAATTTTTTTTTAAATAATAACAATTGGAATGAATGTACTTTTAGTGTATAGCTTTTTAACGAACATTTTCCTTCTTTTTGTTGTTTTCCATGGGATTTCAAGATATTCAAAGAAAACCGATGGAAAACACGGTCTAAAAAATTAAATTGTTTAAACAAACAATACGCCGACCTCGCTGAAACTGCTGAACTGTGAACTTAAGTTGATCCCCTGAACACGTTAAAACAAAAAAATTGCCCTGACCAGACAATTCACAATGCGAATTTTTTAGTCCTAATTTGACTCCACTTCTGCAGTTTAAACTGCAGAATTATTCTTTAAATTTTATCAAAGTTTTTTAATAACTTTGGGTTAATATAACTTCAGATCTTATTTTACATCAATAAGCAAGTATAACAAAATATGATTGGACAAACAGCATGAAAACTCCAAATGAAAACTGCAATAGTAATTCTTTAGGGTATGGACATGCCAAAGATGCTACTCTGACTAGTAGTGCAGGTCGCTGTCTCAGTCGATACATCGATACCATCAATTTGTAAAACAAACCTGTACATTTAAATGTGACTGTAAACACCGAGGATGCTAGCAGCAGTTCACCCTGCTAGCGTTTTTCATTAAAAAATACTATCTACATAAATTTTGTCATAAATCTGTCATTATTGAATAATCTTTAGGAAATCTGAGATTTACTCATTCGGGGGATTTCTGAATGCAATATCAATAAAAAAAAAAAATGGGATAGTATACAAATACGTTGCTCCAGGGTACATTAATTTATAAAATTAACTGCTTTTAAGAAAAGAAAACAATCGTATCAACGAATTTACCGAATTTGTTCCAAACCTCACACTCGCACTGCATCAGTAAGGAAAAAAGGACATCTATTACGTATAATACACAGAATTTTAATATATTTATTTGAAGCATATTATATTGATACTAGATATCATATCTGTTTACGTAAACAATGCAAAATTGTAGTATTTACTTTAATATCATTTATTTGTTTTTTATTTAGGCTGTTTTACGAAAATAATAAATAGGTGATTTGATTATTATCACTGACAGCGACGAGATACAAGAATAGAAATTAAAATGAAAACGAGTAACTTTATTGATATCCATAAAACTTTACCCATCTGGTTTGAAACGTAGGAATGCCTTTTTTAACTCATTTAAAATCAGAGAGGTTTCTCAATAAAATATTTTTGATATTTAGTATAACTGCTTTTTATTCAATGGAAAGCGATTTGCTTAAATAAGTTTACACCAAATGCGTAATTCTGGTCGTGATTTACGCGATATATTTCAATAGAGTCACTACATTCACATATAAATCAGTGAAATCACGTGAAAAATCACGCATAAGAACGTTGTTGTATAAATAAATCAATAAATCAAATTTATTGCCAAAGGTTACATACAGGTCCTATAGCACGACATTATGGTTCAAGGAAATTTTTTTCGTTATTATTTATATATTACTAGGTATTTACGACCACAATAAATCACCCAGAAGCGACAACCTGCCTGCTGAACTTCACATAGATAGTGACGAGGAATTAAGCACTGCCACGCAATAACTTTTTAAAGATATTTGGACAAAGAATCCTTCCAGAGAAGAAGAATGTATTGTGCTGGCTAGGGAATGCAGTGCCCCCAGAGAAATAAAGATTTCCCGGCTCCAAAGAATTCCAAGTAGTCTGTTGTTGCAAGGATATGTGAATGGAAAAAAATGCGTGTTTACGATTGACACCGGTGCTACGTCATCAATAGTGCGGCCAGGGTTTATATCAGGCTTGCAGATTAACAAGAAGCAAAATGGAGTAATCATTCGGACAGCCACAGGGGACAGGGCTGCGGTCCATGGAGAGGTCAACTTGGAACTGCAGGTTGGACGGTTGAGGTTCAATTACAAGGTCATTGTGGCTGACATTATGGATGATTTCATTTTGGGTCTAGACATCATGGGAGAGCAGGGATTCATTGTTGACGTACGGGAGCGAGTCTTAAAAATTGGAAATGAGGAATTTATTCTGGCAACCGCAGACGACCAATTACATAAAGCGAGATTGTTAACAACACAGACGATCAAGATTCCTACTCATTCAGAACAAATGATCGATGCTGCCGTAGAAGGAAACCCTGGAGGGTACCGTGTTGGCCTAGTTGAAGACGACGAATCGATTAAGTCCCTATCCAATATTATTGTGGCGAGAACTTTAACCCGGACTAAAGACAAAATCCCAATTAGAGTTGTTAATTTAAATTCCCACTCGGTGACAATTAAGGAAGGCAAACCGATTGGCTCCTATGAACCGGTCACATGGGTAGCGAGGTGCGAGGAACAAACAGAGGGAAGTTCGTCTACGAAAATAGACCAGGAAGTTTTGACCTTGCTGAGTACCCAGTTGGAGCATTTATCTGAGGATGAACGAAGGGAGGCAATCAAGTTCCTAGAAAAGGAAAGTTCAGTATTTGCCAAGAATACAGAGGCCCTTACAAAAACAGACATAGTCCAGCATCGGATAAATACTGGCGACTCACCCGCTATTCGACAACCACCTAGGAGGCTTCCATTAGCAAAACAAGAAGATGCCTCGGCAATGATAGACAAGATGCTACAAGATGGAGTCATTGAGGAGTCGACGAGTCCCTGGTCATCGCCAGTAGTTTTGGTTGCCAAGAAGGATGGAACATTAAGATTTTGTGTCGATTATCGAAAATTAAATGATGTCACGAAGAAAGACAGTTACCCATTACCACGAATTGACGACACGTTAAGCACGTTGGCAGGCTCACGATGGTTTTCTACGTTAGACCTTAGGAGTGGATACTGGCAAGTGGGGCTTCATCCTGATGATAAGGAGAAGACAGCGTTTTCAGCAGGCAGTGGTCTTTATCAATTTACTGTGATGCCTTTTGGACTTTGCAATGCGCCAGCTAACTTTGAAAGATTGATGGAATTCGTCCTGCGAGGGCTAACCTGGAGGATGTGCCTGGTTTACCTTGACGACGTGCTTGTTATGGGACAGGATTTTACAGAACATTTGAAAAATCTTCAAGAAGTATTAGGGCGAGTCAGGAATGCCCATCTGAAGTTGAACCCGAAGAGGTGCCTGCTATTCCAGAAAGAAGTCAAATTTCTTGGTCACATGGTGTCTTCGTATGGAATACAAACAGACCCCGACAAAATTTCTGCTGTACGAGATTGGCCAAGACCATCTAACGTTCATGAAGTACGGAGCTTCCTTGGCCTCTGCACTTATTATAGGCGCTTTGTGGAAGGGTTTGCAGAAATTGCGAAGCCACTACACCGGCTGACAGAAGAGAAAGTGCAGTACCAGTGGACACCGGAATGTGAAACGGCATGGAGAAAATTGAAGGCAGCTTTATGTACTGGTCCTGTGCTAGCATACCCACAACGGGAAGGACTTTTTATTTTAGACACGGATGCCAGCAATTCTTTGGTCGGTTGTGTACTGTCCCAAATCCAGAATGGGCAGGAAAGAGTGATCGAGTACTTCAGCAAGGTGCTGTCCAAACCGGAAAAAAATTATTGTGTAACTCGGAAAGAGTTACTGGCCATCGTTAAATCAGCGACCATTTTCATAAATATCTTTATGGACGACATTTCAAGATTCGGACCGACCATGCTGCATTAAAATGGCTGTTGCAGTTGAAAACCCCTGAAGGTCAACTGGCTCGTTGGATAGAACGGCTGCAACAGTATGATTTCAAAATAGAACATCGACCTGGAAGATCTCATAAGAACGCAGACGCTTTATCTAGAAGACCATGCAAGGAAGATTGCAAGCACTGCCGCCACGTTGAGAAATTGCAGGGTACGGTGGCCGTCAACACTATTAAAATAGAGGTTCCGGACGATTGGACAACCGAAGCCCCGAGACAAGAACAACTGAATGACACAGAAATTGGGGATATATTGAGAGCAAAGGAGAAAGGAATTCGACCAGCGTGAAAGGATGTTTCGGATAAGGCAGTTGGATTGAAGGCTTTGTGGGCCCAATGGGATTCACTTAAAGTCATGAACGGGCTGCTAAAGAGAGCTTGGGAAAGCCCGGATGGCAGGGAAGTTGTTATGCGTCTAGTGATTCCCAGGTGTCGAGTACCGAAAGTACTTCAGGAAGTGCATAATGGAGCATCCGGTGGGCACTTCGGCGTTAATAAGACCCTGAATAAAGTACGAGAACGATTTTATTGGGTAAATAGTCGTCAAGATGTGGAAGCTTGGTGTCGCAATTGCAAAATTTGTGCAGCCAGTAAGGGACCACAGACTAGAAGTAGGGGTGCAATGAAGCAATATAACGTCGGAGCTCCTTTCGAGAGGATCGCGACCGATATAGCCGGCCCATTCCCAGTAACCAAGGATGGGAACAAGTACATACTGGTTGCCATGGACTATTTTAGTAAGTGGCCAGAGGCCTATGCAATTCCAAACCAAGAAGCAGTCACTGTCGCCAAAGTCTTGGTAGATAATTTAATATGTCGGTTTGGTGTACCCCTGGAGCTGCACTCAGATCAAGGGAGGAACTTTGAGTCAGGGGTGTTTCAGCAAATCTGCAAGTTATTGGGGATACACAAAACACGGACAACAGCCCTTCACCCGCAATCAGATGGAATGGTGGAACGACATAACAAGACCATGAAAGAACATCTCTCTAAAGTGGTTCATAAGAATCAACGCGATTGGGATCTCCACATACCGTTCTTCCTCATGGCATACAGAGCTGCTATCCACGAGTCTACGAAACAAACACCAGCCCGTGTAGTATTTGGACATGAGATCAGACTGCCGTGTGATTTGATTTTCGGAACACCAGGCGGAGAACAGCTTCCTGTGAACAGCTATGTGGATGAAATGAGTGAACGGCTAAGAAATGTTCATGAGCTGGTTAGAGACCAAATCACCATAGCCAGTGACCGAATGAAGGCTCGATACGACCGTAAGGGTAGTTCAGAAGGGTTCAAGGCAGGAGATCTGGTTTGGCTGTACAACCCACAGCGGAAGAAAGGGAAGTCACCGAAACTTCAACCTCCTTGGAAAGGACCTTATACTGTTATTACCCGAATTAATGATGTCGTCTATCGTATTCAACGAAACAAAAAGTCCAAGATGAAGATCGTACACTTGGATAGACTGGTGAAGTATGTGAAAGAGGCTGAATTGCCTGACCGGGACGTTCAAGCTTAAGGAGGGGGCAGTGTAATATGTTGCAACCCCTTAAAATTTAAGGTTATGTTGGTTACTAAAAAGTAGGCAGACTTCAACAGATCGAATGTCTGAATGTAGTGTATTTGCACCTACTCGAGAAACCTACCAGAAGTTAGTTCTGGTGACATCTGGAATTATCTAGAGAATGGTGGCGTCATCACAGAAAAATCGAGATCTGTCATTTTTAGGTATAAAAGACCGACCGCATTCTCAGCGAGTAGTTCAGAAAGTTCAGAAAGTATAGAAAGTGAGGTTAAGACTTCAAAGATAAACAAAGTGATAAACATTGTGATTTTTAGTCAGTAAAGTGTATTTAAATTAACAATAGTATTGTGAAGTACCCAGTAAATATTTAATAAAGTGTGTTAGTGGACATCTCTAGTTATAATTTTTGGAACCCACGGAATTTGCAAGGGGTAGTTTCCTAAGGGTGGTAACACGTGACAGTATAATACTCCAATATACTCTGTACTGTCTACAAAAACTACTCAAACTACCGAATAATCACCTTCTTGAATACCACATACAAAGCATTCTCAGTAATACATTGTATGCGGTATCGAATGCGAATCTATGCTGAAAGAGGATAGGAAGATACCATGATGGATTCCGTGGTGGTAAGTAAACCATATATGAAATATCGGCCCTCCATAAATTCTTGAAAAAACGCATGAATACAGAATCGACACCCACCATACCTTTGTCGACTTCAAAGTCGCCCATGACACCATAAATACAAGGAAATTCTATGGGGGGGAGTTCCAAATACCAAATCACTTACACCGTTTTCCAGTGACTGCACATTATGAAACTGAGTTTAACTTTTATATTCCACTGAGAAAGTAAAACTCATTTTGGAAGTTCTTTACGTTCCACTGGCAAGATTTATTTTTGTGTAGTGGGTACTGAGTGCAGATTTTTTAAACGAGCTCTGACAGCTCGTGCAATTGTGGAGTGCAATATGGCGCGTATGATTAATTTTGAACGAATGAGAACATTTACTATAATCGATGAATATTTCGAGGGCGAGATTATAGTAACCAGCACAATGAAAGATAAATAATATTAAGACACCACGGAGAACCTAATACAAATATGATAAAAGATTTGATTTAAGTTTACTTTATTTTTTGTGCTTTAAATATAAACACAAATTATGTACTTAATGAATTTTCATTTCATAAACAGAAAATACAATTTTTCTTACTCTAGTTATAATAAACGAATTACTTATTACCTATAATTGATATTAACATTTACCTAAAATGTGGAATGTAGATAAATACAAAATTAAACAAATTTTTCTTAGGAAAATAAAATTTGTATCTGTAGCTAGCCCTCTTCTAAATAGGTAGTAAATAAGAGTGTACTAATAATATACAAAAAGAAATAGGTCAATAAATAATGTAAAATGAACTAGGACTTTAGAATGTTTATAAAACAAAATATGCTGATATATAGAACTAAAATGTGACTCTGAAGTATACATAGAAATTAAGTTACAGTTAGTTGTTAGCTATCTGGTGTCCAGAGTTGAATAAACATAACGTTTAATCCTTGTTTTTAATTTATTAAATTGCTTACGCCCTAACAACCCAATAGGTTATGGGCCCAGACGTTACCGTATAGAACAATTTAAAAAGGTAATGGTGTAAATTTCGAAGAGATTTTGAAGTTCTTTTGTTTTTGTGAGTGTAAAAAAAATAAGTGACTATGGAAAATAAAAATAGACGAAATATTCAACAATTTAATGGTGAACGGTATAGTATATGGAAATTCCGTTTACGAGCTTTACTCGAAGAAGAAAATGCAGTGAAAGTGCTGGATCAGGAACCTACCTGTTGAACAATGGCAAAAACTTAACGCCTGGCTAAGAGTACTATTGTTGAATACCTTAGTGATACAATGGTTAGTTTCTTGACAGAAAAAGCAACTGCTCGGGAAACTAAAGAGAATATAAACAAAATTTATGAAAGGAAAAGTTTAGCAACCCAATCGGCAGTTCAGAAGAAATTACTAAGTTTAAGATTCACAAAAGATAAATCATTTCCTAATATTTGAAAAACTGATAGTTGAACTATTAGCTGCAAAAGGATATGATACAGAAATATCCAAAATTGCACATATTCTCCTCACTTTTACACCATCCTATAGTGGTATATTAACTTCAATACATACACTTACAGATTCTCAATCATCGTCTTGAAACTTTAACCGTCGGGAGTCTGCTTAGTGTTTTTGGTTAAGTTACATTTGTACTTCTACACCGACTTCAATATCAATATTAGGTAATAACGTAAGCACGTTTTACAACCACCAATCTGCTGTGTTCCACGCAATTTATTTTGGGGTCCATTGACGATTAATCCCAAAGTGGCATAGTCAAGCTAATTTTTCCAAGGCATTTGATAGACTTGACCATACTATATTCCTTAAAAAACTAAATGATGTTCAACTTAGCGACATAGCGGACGATTTAACACACAAGGTTAATTATTTAATGAATGCTGATGATTTCAAGCTTTTTTCTAAAATGATAAAATACGCAAATTGGCAAATTCGCAACGTAAAATATACAGAAACCCTGTAAAACTAATAACTTTAAATACATTTTACATGTCATATCGGTGAAAAACTTCAGCAATAATGTTAATTCATTCGTTTTGACACATCTTCTAAGGGAAAAATAACGCAACTATTGCACCTGCTGTCTCAACAACACCATGTCATTTATCGAAATCGACCAATTATGGTGGAAAATCTATAGTCGTTTCTTTTAATATTTCATAGAGCACGAAACTTGTTAACTTTGAAATTTCACGAGCATTGTTGTACATGGAAGTGTAATTTTGGTAAAAGTTCGTGATTGTATAATATATTTGGCTTCATTTATCTTCTATCCGTGAGTCCGCAATATTTCATTATAATGAAAAATACGTTTCGTTTGGTACTTCTACTCAATATTCCAGAATAACAAAAAGTTCAAATTTTTAGCCAACTGCAACGTTGAGATTTTAGGAAAAACTTATTTTCGGTAATTACTTCACTTTTTAACCTCTGGACGCGGTTTTAAAAATCCACTACAAAATGGTGGATCTATTATTATTATAGCTAGATAAAAACCAGTCACCTTTCTCTGTGGCTCCGACCCCCACAGAGGGGAGCTGGTAGTACCGGCAGCCACTCCCCACGCCCGTGGGGTGAGTAACTACTGAGTTTGAGAATCGTGTGCCCTGAGAAGACGTAATGAACCGAGGATGACGGACTTCTTCATTCTGCCGGCTAAGACCTCTGTCGAATTTCGGCATGCCGGTATGATCTTAAGTTCTGAAAGCAGTGTGTGTCTCTTCCACCGAGGGCTCCTGTAATCAGCACCACTATCTTAACAGTATGGTCTGGATAGAGTCTGCGGAGTTCGAGGAGCAAATCTCGATATTTTGTCCGTTTTTCCCCCTCTTTCCAGACAATGTTGTTCTCCGAGGGAGCCGAGAACTCCACAACAAACATTGTCTTAAGTTGGTGGTCCAGGAGGGCTACGTCAGGCTTGTTGGCTTGTATTTGCCTGACGGTGCGAAACGAGTAGGATATCCCATACGAGTGCCTTAGGTGATAATAAAGCACTCGTAATGCTCCGTCGTGCCTCTGGATATAGGCCGAGACTGCATATGTCGGATAAGCCGACGGCAAGTGCATTAGAGTCTCTGGCGCCCTGCGGCAGGTTCTGCAGCTAACATCAGGGACCTCTATACCCATGACACGACTACGATAGACGAGGGTATTGAATACACCATCCTGGCAAGCTATTATGAATCTCTCGGTCTTACACTTCAGCCCGGGTGACCTTAAGAAGGCAAAGGTCAGCCTTTCGGATAAGCCAAGGTTTTCTATATTTTTATAGAAAACTCCATGCATTGGCTTATCCGTGTGAAGCTGCAGAAATATGTCGTGTTCTGCAGCTTTAATTTGGGCTTTTCGCCGAGCATATTCCAACTCGCTGACAGAGTCGAGATTTACCCGCTCGACGTCGAAGAAGAGACCAAGTTCATCGGCTGCTCTCTGTGCTGCCTTAAACCATTTTCATGGTCCCGGACCATGCAGAGGAGAGGATCCGAACTCCTGATGACCTTACAGGCTCCACCCAGAACCTTCCTATTATGGAGACTCTCCAAGCTCAAGAGTCCACGGCCTCCCCGATGTCGCGGGAGGTATATCCGTGAAACGGATGATTTAGGATGCAAACTCCTATTGAGATGCATCTTCTTGCGGGTTCCTACGTCGAGTTGACGCAACTCCTATCGTGTCCATTTCACTACTCCAAAGGAGTAGAGAAGGATCGGAACGGCAAGCATGTTGATAGCAGACACCTTGTTCTTCCCCGACAGTTCTGAAGACCAGATCTGTCGGAGTTGGTGCTGATAGTTGGCGCGGAGAGCGTTTTTCACAACACTCACTTCTTGGGTGGAGCGTTGTTCGACACCCAAGTAAGTGTACGACTCTCCAGCATCTAGATGATGTAAGATGCTTCCGTCTACGAGCTGCGCGTCCTCTCCGTAGTTCCCACATCGTCTTCTCTTGAGATGGACCAGTGCAGATTTGTCCAACCCGAACTCCATACCGACAGCCTGCGTGTACTTCTGTACCACCCTGAAGGACTGATGCAGGTCCCTCTTTCCGGCGGCATAAAGTTTAAGGTCATCTATATAAAACAGATGGGTGACTTTATGCCTCCTACCGCCGGGGGTACCGCAGTTGTCTCCACGGGTTTTCCGGAGCGAAATGGATAATAGCAAACGAATAATGGCAGTAGTGAGATGCAAAATAGAAGGGGGCTGAAATACTCCCCTTCTGAATGTTACCGTTTCCGTCTGGACTCTATCGTTACCCGATGTGATGGTAAAGCGAGTCCTCCAGAGCGGCATCAGTTCTTCGATGCATCTCACTACGGGACCGGGTACCGCAAGACATCGGAACAAGTGTAAAATAAGCTCGTGCGATGTCATGTCAAATGCCTTGCGGTAGTCGATCCAGGCCACAGAGAGGTTCCGCTTATACTGCACGGGGTCCTGCGTGACACATCTGTCAATCAGCAGGTTCCCCTTACAGCCAGCGACACCTCTATTCGACCCTCGTTGCTCATATATCCGTTCCTAAACCGGTCCAACTGCGTGGAGCACCCGCATGTTCAAAATGCGCGTAAACACCTTGTAACATGCGTTCAAACAGGTTATCGGCCGGTAGTTGTTTGGGTTGGACAAATATCCGTTCTTGGGGATCAGCACTGTCCGCCTTTCAACCATCCAAGAAGGAATTTGCTGCTCCCCATTTAGCCAGGAATTAAAAATTCTGGCCAAATGGTGGTGGGTACTCGATAATTTTTTCCACCAAAAGTTATTTATCCCATCGGGACCTACAGCGGCAAAGTTCTTAGAGCCCTCGAGAGCTCTTCGAACCTCTTGTGGGGTTATTGGTTGGCACCCTTCCTGTGGTTGCTGAAACCTTTGACAAAAGGTTTCAAAGTGTGCAAGGGCAGGAGAGTTTCGGTTGAGTGAAAGCTTCTCCCCGTAAAGCATTTTCCAGAAATTTTCCACCTGATCTACGGTCGGCGGATTCTCTGCAACACGTGGGTGTGGTTCGAAAAGCCGAGAGGGCTTTTGGCCGAAGAGTTTATTTTCCGCTAGCCCACTTGCCCTCCTCACTAGTGATTTTTTACAAACCACTAGGGTCCGTATCCCGTCGAGGCAGTGCTGCTTGGTGGTTCGCAGCACTGCCTCATTGAGTGTGTGATGGACGCGTCTTAAGCTGGCGGCTATTCGACTTTAAGCGTGAACGGCCTCTTGGCCGCCATATAGTCCATCACACATTGGATACGGGATGAGTGTTGCCTCGCCGACCGGATCTTGGCTTCCATCTTTTGTATACTCTACTGCGTCCTCTCCTGTGGGGAGGCAGTATTACGCCTCTCCACCTGAGAAAAGTGTTGAGCAGCGGCATACACGGCACAGTTTATGTGCCAGATGTCAGCCCGTTCTGATAGCGCTTCACGAAGTTCTTCATCCACTCTGAACAGGTCTTGTGGCCGGGGGGCTTTTATGTGGTGTAACCCCCGTCTGGTACTGAGGCCCTCTGGTATTGGTGGAACGAGGAGAGCTACTTCCTCAACCGTCTTTCGGCCACCTCATTTACCGGTCCAGTTATTATTATTATTATTATTATTATTATTATTATGAAAAATTCCAGGAGATTTGTAATTAATGAGAGTTGCAAAAGTGATATTGCTGGCAATTTGACTTTTTAGAATTTATCTAAAAGCCTGCATTGCTTTAGTTTGTGAAGTTGATCAAATTTGATCAATTACAATTCGTATATTTACATTTTGTAAGCAAGAAATAAGGATTTACAGTGTTGCAGGTTATATATTAGCATAAATATTGTTACAATGTCTAAAGTGCCAGAGGAATTATTAAATAAGAGAAAATATTATAAAGGTAGAATTACCCATATTGAGAATTTGTTAGGTGACACTGAATCAAGCACTCATGCTGCTGATTTACAAAGCTCTTTGGATAGACTTAATGATATTTTTGCAAAATTTGAGGAAATAAAAATTGAATTGGAAATTATTGATGAAAGCAAATATAAGCCTGAAGGTCTCGCAATAGAG
The DNA here is from genome assembly GCA_936432065.2 of Rutpela maculata. Lineage (NCBI taxonomy): Eukaryota > Metazoa > Arthropoda > Insecta > Coleoptera > Cerambycidae > Rutpela > Rutpela maculata. The sequence continues at coordinate 63,560,912 of OW386290.2, forward strand.
GATAAATACTTAGAGTTAGTAAAAGTTATTAGCAAAGTTAAAACAGTCAGAAAATGGTAACGGTAAAGGGGATAATCCTAAACAAGGCGAATCAAATAATCACCCTTCTCTTCCAAAAATTAATATACCCGCTTTTTCCGGGGATTATAGCAGTTGGCTTAATTTCAAGGATATGTTTATTAATTTAGTTCATAATAGAGATGACTTAAGTAATGTGACTAAATATTATTACTTAAAGTCAGCTCTTAAAGGAGATGCTGCGTTATTAATAGCAAACATTAAATGCTCTGAGAAAAACTATGATGAGGGCTGGCGTGTTTTAGTTGAACGCTATGACAATAAAACGTTGATAGCGAATAGTCACTTAAATGCCATTTTTGAGCTACCTAAAGTAAACAAAAATTCCGGGAGTAATTTGAGAGCTATGTTAAATTTATTCGCGCAACATTACAATTCTTTAAAGGCTCTTGATTTGCCAAACTTGTTCGACAGTTTTTTGATATTTTTCATTTCTCAGAAATTAGATTTTGACACTCGTAAAGAATTTGAGCTTCAACGAAAGGCTGAGGAATTTATAACAATTAAAGAATTCCTTGATCATCTTAATAAACGATGTCAAGCGTGGGAAATATTGCATCAAATCTGCCCTTCGGCGCAGTCCGATATGTATGTACACTGATTTCTTAATTCTTATTAAACCGTATTAGGAATTGAGATTTATGTTACACCTCGTATGACACACACAAGTAATGCTGAATCGACGAAGACGAACGTTTTGCACTGCGCGTTTAATCTTCGAATTTAATTCATCTGGCAACGCCGCAAACAGTTTAATTATATTCATCCACCGACAAATTTCACATGAATAATTCATTTTAATATGGAAAATATGCTTTAATAAAATTTAAATTACATCACGGCACCGCAAGATTGTGATTTATGAAAATACACTAGAAATTGGCGGGTATAGAAGGAATAATGAAAATTTCATAAGCTTGGTGTTTTACTTCATGATAACGTAAATGAAATATGTATCACGAGGTGTATCATCATCATCAGTAATCACTAAGTAGGTAAAACACGGTTTTTAGTAGCGTTTCTATATAATTTGTGTACAACTACAATTTTTTGTCATATACTTAATAATATTTATTTATACCAACATATATAATACACTATAGAGTAATTTATTATATCTAAATATACCTATGTACTATAATTTGGTATTTGCTATTGGTGCGAAATAATGGATATAAATAAGGAAGTTCGCGTGAGTTTTTAATAAAAACTTGATTGCGAATCACTATTAGTCGTAGCCACGTATTTCGGAGAAGATTTTATAAATGTTAATAGATTGTTTTTTTTTTCTCATTTAGAAAATTAAAACATAAATAAAAATTTGAATAAATAGCACACCACATACCACAGAAATGAATTAAATAAACTCTTTAAGCCCCCGAGACCTATATATTTTATTAACACCATACAAAAATAGTCAAATAATACCCCTGCATACACAGGATACACCAAAAGTGATAGTACAGCAACTAGAGGTTTTAACTCCGGAATAATGTCATATGAATTAGATTTTGTTTTTTTTTTTGGGAAATTTATAGTAAATGCAGCAAAGAAAAGTTTCTATGCTATGCGGGGGCTTGATAATTTATAAGGGGTGGATGCCACCCATTTTTAGATGGTAGCACCTAAAAACAAATGGAGCTGAGAAGAATAAAATTTTGAGAACAAAAGGTTGTACGCAACTTTTCACATAAAGTGATAGTCTTTAAGTTTTAACGGTTTGAATATTGCCATTTATTGCTTAAAAAAATAGGTATTTCAAGACGGTTTTCGTTAAATAACTCGAAAAGTATTACATTCAGCCAAAAAATGCTATAGACAAATACAAATAGTATTCTGGAAGTTTAAACATGACGTCCGAACGTTTATAAGTTGAAATATTGAGTTTAAACGTTTGTTTTTTTAACTATTTATTTAATGTCGGCCTATTTTCGCTACCAAAGCCTATCACTGACACAAGGAGACGAGCTACCTTCAACCTGGAAATTTTTCCAAACCTCTTCTCTTGAGAAGAGTAGGGATCTTTTACTTGCCCAACATTTAATAGACAAGGGACCGCCTGCTTTAGGTGGGACGAGATCGCTGTGTTTCTCAAGATGGATTTCACCCATCCAAGTACTAACCGCGCTGAACGTTGCTTCACTGGAGTATCGGAATACAGCACAGTCAAGACTCCTCTACGCTCGCCCCTGGGTTTAAATGTTAAATGTCTCAGATCTCAGAAATTATGGCACTTACATAAAAAATGCTAATAACCAAAATAAAAGAATATAAATTAAGCTTTCAAATGATTTTTTGAATGTTTCTATAGCATAAAAATCGGCAGCTACGGAAAGCGGCTGGAACCTCCCCACCATATAATTCTTTGTGGGCAGCTTCCCTGCCAGCTGTGGCCGGTGAAGTGTTCATGGAACCGTTTCAATTTGAGCTGATAAATATTATTTTTCATATGTCAAACTGACAGATGTCAAAAGGTTTCAGGAGAAGAATATTTTTTGACCGCTGTCAAACTCACAGCTGTCAAATTTTTTGCCGCTAAACTTTGTTAGTTCTAAATCTGTCAAACTAACAGCTGTCAAAAATTCTGGTGCTAAATTTTGCTGAGGATTTTATTTTTTGACAGTTGTCAAAACTGGTTTTCAGGTTATGTTAACGTTTCTTAGGTTGTGATTGCGTAGCTCTATAGACTGTTATTTTGTTTTTAATTTTTTTCACGGAAACCAAATCGAAAGGGTGCAAGTGTCGTTGAAATCGGAATTTTTACTGCTTTTCAATGGTTCGATTACAAATTGTAAGTAATCATAAAATAAACAACTTGTTGTGCCAAAACGGCATCTCAATCAAAACCTTTTCAGATCCTCTGGAGCACTAAAGCAAAGTTCCATCCAAATCAGTTCAGTAATTTCGCCGCTATCGTGCTAACATACATACACACATACACACATATACACATACAGACACACAGACATTTTTCAAAAACCACTTTTTTGGGTTCCTGGAACCTCAAAATGTAAAGATTTGATGTGATCTCAATTTTCGATCTTGGACCAATTTCAGTAACCTTTAATTTTATTGTGGAGAGGTTAAAAGAAATAAAGAAGTTATGACAGAAAGAATGGGCTTCTGCACATTTTATTAATAAAAACGCCATTTTGTTACCTACTAAAGTAGTCAGTAATTAAAAAATATAATTCTCAAATGTTGTTTTTCGATAACATACAGAGCATGACCTAGATGCTCAAATTTTTTCGTCCGTTTATAGCACTTACTTTAGAAAAAAAATTGCATTTTAAATTATAAAGGAATTTAAAAAAAAACGTAGTTTTTGTTCTTTCGCAATTAACTCAATAAATATTAGTTGAAATGAATTTGTTTTTTAAATTTAATGTGGAATATCTTAGAAACTATGGCACTTCCGTTAAAAATTTTAAGGACCAAAATTAAAGGTAATTAATCAAACTTTAAAATTATTTTTTGCTTGTTTCTGTGTCATAAAAAACAAAAAAGTTATGGCCAAAACAATGTGCCTCTTTACGTGTTTTTAACAAATTGTCGTCATTTTGTTACTGTAATGGGTTTATTACCGATAATTTTTCTTCGTTATTTTTTTTATAGTATTCAGCAGAATTCGATTATCTAAATAAGCTGTTAAAATTTCAGCTTCGTAAGTATATCCGATCCTTAGATATTCAATGTTAAAGATTGGGTTTCAGTACAGAGCGCTTCGCCGATTCGTGACGTCATCTTGCATAAACAAAAATTGAAAAAGTACATTGTTTCTGTCATAACTTCTTTGATTTCTATGCTATAGAATAGAAAACCATTTGAAAACCTACTTAATATTCTTTCATTTTTGTTCTTACTCACGTAAGTGCCGTAATTTCTGAGATATTTAACATTTAAACTAAATACTTCGTCTTATCGACGTTCGGACGCCACCTTTATCCTTCCAGATCTCCATTAACTCTACAGAAATTAGAAAAAAACAAAATTCATCTTCAATTTTGTAGCTTTCTTATTTGTCTCTAGCTTGTTTTCGCTCAATGCAATACTTTTCGAGTTATTTGACGAATATTGTTTTGAAATACCTTTTTTTTAAGTTAAAATCACAATTTTCAAGTCGTTATAACTTCTAAGACTATCAATTTTTATGAAAAGTTGCATAGAACTTTTTCTTCTTAAAATTCTATTTTATTTCACCTCCAATGTTTTTAATTATTAAATCTGGACTGTCGCCTGATCAAAATCTACAAAGTGACGTCATGCATAGCTCCGACCCGTTTTCGCGCGGTCCAACTTTGATAATTTATTTAAGGGCTTAAACGTCCGAATTAAAACCTAAAAATTTGGAAATTGCCTTAAAAAGTGTTTTACTGTTGCGCTTTCTAAAATAAAAAAAAATGCTGAACGGGCTTATTGTTGCTTTTTATGTAGAGAAACTCCTGTTCAAAATTTTTCCCCACTTTTTTTTAATTTGAATGGACTATACTGTGAACACAGAATTTCTAAGGAAGGCCTTGTTAATATTGTATTTTCTAACAATGATTGTTAACGATAAAAAATTTCAGATTTAGCATTATTTTTCGAGTTTTAATCTTAGTAGAAGATGCGTGGACAATTTTAATTAACACAAAGAAAAAATGATACGTGGAAACATTTATTGCATGTAAAAATTTGTAAAAGAAATTCGTCTGCACGTAAAATTCCTATCAGATGAAGTCAAATTTGTATATTAACAATAATTAACGGCACAAATAATTCAGATAAAATGAGAATTCACAGATAAAGCATGTTTAATCTCTATTACACGACAGCACGAAATAGTACAGTGACTAGAGGCTTTAACTTCGGAATAATGTCATATGAAATAGATATCGTTTATTTTTGGCAGTATAATCCTTCACAAAAAAGTATCTATATTGCGCGGGGGTTTGCTAATTTATAGAGGATAGATGCCCCCTTCTCAGGGTGTAGCACATAAAAATATATATATATTGGAGCTGAAAAACAATAATATTTTAAGAAGAAAAGGTTCTATGCAATTTTTCACACAAATTGATAGTTTTTAAGTTATAACGACTTCAAAATTGAGATGTTGGTTTCAACAAAGGTATTTCAAAACGGCTTACGTCAAATATCTCGAAAAGTATTACTTTAGCGAAAAAATGTTAGAGACTAATTACAAAAAGTATAAACTGGGAATTAATTCTATTTTCTGTTTATTGATGTAGGATTAATAATTTCGGAGATATTTAAGTTTATATTTGACATCCAAGTGTTCATAAGACGAAGTATTTAGTTTGAGAGTTAAATATCTCAGAAACTGTGACGCTTACGTCAAAAATTCTAATAAGCAAAATAATAGGTTCTTAATGAGTTTTCAACTATTTTTTTATTTGTTTCTGTACCATAAAAGACAAAGAAGTTATGACCGAAACAATGTGCGTCTTCACATTTTTTTAATAACAACGTCGCCATTTTGTTACTGTAATTAGTCAGTAATTAAAAAAATCATCTCAAATACAGTTATTCGTTAATAGGTAGCTTTACCTGGACGCTCAAACTTTTTTGCTCTTTTAAAGAACTTGTATACCCGTAGCTATAATAAAATAAAAATTTCGTGGGAAATAGATGTATATTCCAAATATTATAACATGTTATTTTATTTGATTTGTGTAATATATATTTTGTTTTCTTGTTGTTTTTCTTTTCATTTGTTTTCTCGTTTCCAGAAAACTCCTGACTTGGTAGTAAGCGAGTGTCGCTATATACACCCCCTCGTTAAAAAAGAGAACAGTCAATCAACCAACGAGTCGATCGCGAAACGCACTTTTTTAATCGGGGTAGATAAAGTGTCAACTAACACAAAAGCTGGTTTAACCCTATCAATATTGACAGTTATGACTTTGTTTCCTTTATTAAAGGTAAATAACTTATCTGTACGTGATACAACTTTAAAGGGTCCTTCGTATAAAGGAGTAAACGAACGTTTAAACCGTTCCTTGTGAACAAAAATAAAATCACAAGAGGAAAGGTCTGAACTAACAAAAGTTTTGTAATTGACGTGAGAAATTGGAGGAACAAATTTTAAATTATTAAAGTAAATGCGTAATTTGTCAATGAAATAAGGGACATCTGGGGAATTATACGATTCAACGAAAAATTCGCCAGGTAAACGAAGGGTTTGATCATATATAAGTAGTTCATCTATCCAATGCGATGTATTGGCTCTAGTCAACAAGGAAGTTTTAAGTGAGCGATGAAATCTTTCAATTAGAGAATTCGATTGAGGGTGATGCAGTTGTACGTATTCTATGAAAACCTAAGAACTTTGCAAATTCATTAAATAATCTTGACTCGAATTGTATTCCCTGGTCTGTCGTAACCGTCAAGGGGACACCAAATCGACAAACAAAATTTTTAGATAAAGTACGCGCAACTGTTTCTGCTGTGATATTGTGAAGAGGGTACGCTTCCGGCCATCTAGTGAATCGTTCAATCACTGTAAAAATGTAAGAGTTACCTTTGGATGGAGGTAATGGTCCTACCAAATCTATATGGAGTGAACGAATCTGCTTTTTGGGATTTCGAATTTATCTAGGGGACTTCTCGTGTGGCGACTGACTTTGACAGCTTCACAGTTAATGCACGATTTTGACCATAAATTGCAATCGGTACTCATTTTCGGCCAAAAATAATTATTTGAAATCAACAGTCTAGTGGATTTAATATCAGGATGAGATAAGTTGTGAAAAATATCGAATATCGTTCGTCTGTAAACAAGTGGAACAAAAGGTCTAACTTTTGTACGAGAAACATCACACCAAATAAATTCATTTGAATCTGGAATTTGTATCTTTTTTAAAATGAAATTGGTTTTAGTTCGTGATGATTTATCTGACAATAAATAGTTGAGATTTGAATCTTTCTCCTGAGCTTCACTAAGCAACTTTAGGTCAAAGTTAACATTAAGGAAGGGAGAATTTTTAAGTTGAAGTGGTAAAATATCTTGTTTTAAAGAAGAAGTGTCGTAAATACGTCACAAGCTGTCAGCTATTACGTTATGTTTTCCTTTAACATGTTGTATTTTACAAGAAAATTGAGATATGTATTCTAAATGACGTATTTGACGAGGAGATCTTTCTGCTTTTGTGAATAAAGCGTTGATTAAAGGTTTGTGATCTGTAAAACAATTAAACTTTCGGCTTTCAAGTATAAATTTAAAATGTTTAATTGCAGAATATAATGCTAAAAGTTCTCTGTCGAAAACCGAATATTTGGTTTGTGCTATGGTTAGTTTACGGGAAGAGAATGCTAATGGAGCAAGAATTTCCTTATTATCTTTTTGCTCTAAAAATCCACCCATAGCAAGGTTAGAATAATCAACTGAAAGTGATAAGATAGTATCGTCATTATTGCAAGGATAAGCTAAAACTACTGCATTACTTATAGCGTTTTTGGCTTTCGAAAATCCATCTAAACATTCATCAGGCCAACTATTTATCTTTGTAACTTTATCTTGAGATAAACTGTTACAAAGAGAATATAGGGGAAGTAAAATTTCAGCAAAATGAGGTATGAAACGATGGTAAAAGTTTACCATACCTATGTATTGTAGTTGTTTGAGAGTTATCGGTAAAGGGAAGTTATTAATGACTTCGATTCTCTCAGTTGATGGTATAATACCTGATGAAGAGATGTGATGACCTAAAAAGGTTAAATTGTCAATTCTTAAGATACATTTAGATGGTTTAATGTTTATTCCGTATGTATCTAATCTTTTAAAAACAATTTCTAAATGTTCCAAATGTTGTACATCTGATTGACTTGCGATTAAAATATCATCCAAATAGACGAAAACGAAAGGTAAGTTGACAAGCATTTCATTCATAAAACGTTGGAAAGTTTGACCGGCATTGCGTAGGCCAAAAGGCATGCGGGGAAATTCGAACAGTCCGAAAGGAGTTGTTATGGCTGTCTTATAAACGTCATTTTCAGCGACAGGTATCTGATAGTACGCTCGCACTAAATCAATTTGGAGAAAATAGTGCAGCCGTGCAATTGAGAGCTAAAGTCGTGATTATGAGGTAATGGCTACTAAATGAAGTGGTGAAGAAACTTGAGAAGATGATGGTTTACAGATACCCAATTCCACCATGTTGTTAAATTCTTTTTGAGCTATTTTAAATTTAAGATTGTCTAATCTACGTGAAAAAGGTAAATGACCTTCAGTAACTATATGATGTACAACAGAATGTTTAATAGGTAAATTGTAATCTGGTGAACTGGTTAAATTAGGAAACTGTAAAAGTAATTTGCTATATTTATCTGTTAAAGGAAATAATTTAAGTGTATCTAATCTATAATTGTCTAAACGACTATTTTTAATAAAACAATTAATTGACATATTAGTCTTGTTATCAATTATTCGAGCTCCTTTAAGATCGACAACTAAACCAAAATGAGACAAGAAATCCGCTCCAATTATCGGAATGTCAATGTCTGCAATATTGAAAACGAAAGGAAATAATCTGCGTAAGTTTAGATTGACTTTTAACTTCTTTCCGTATGTATAAATAGTTGAGCCGTTAGCCGCGGTTAATATCGTATCAAAATTCTTTTTTAAATCTGTGAAAACATTACGTGGCACTACAGATAAATCGGCCCCAGTGTCGATTAGGAAGTTCAACTTGTTAGATCTGTCATAAACAAAAAGCCGGTGTTTGCTGCCAGAAATGTCAAAGTCAGACGTCATAAAATTATCAAACTCTAGTCATTTTTGATGATTATCAAATTGTTTACAACTTTTATTAAATTTGCAGCATTCAAAACCACAACGATAAGCTTTGGTACCGTAAAGTTGATGGTAGTAACAAATAGTATTATTAGTACGAACAGTATTACGGCTGGGTGAACGATTGCGATTAGTGGTACGAGTTTGGGAACTGTTTCTACTCCTACAATTATTGCAGAAAGAAGTAGAAGGTTGAGGTTCGAAAGATTGATTAGGTAACTTAGATTCTAAAGAGTTTAATCGAGAATTAAAAATTTATTGTCTTTGTAAGCCTTGATTATTTGAATCATGGAAGGTAATTGAAAAATTTGATAATATTAGCTAAATATGAAAACGGGGTTGATTCGGAGTTAAGAGGATTCTTAGAGTACGATGCAACCATCGAATTTTGACAAGACTCCCATATCCGATCTGCAATATCGAAAATCTCTTTGGTGTCCGTTTTCCCGGAAGCTGTAATAGCGATGTACACAGTTTGAGGCAAACGTCTTTTCCATAATTTAATCAATAAATCTTGACTAACCATGCTGAAACCTCCAACCATATTCAGCATGGATCTATAGAAGTCTGACGGCTTCAGATCACCCATCTGGGAACCTGAGAGCAAATCGTTGAGACGTTTCTCCTCACTCGATGATAAACGTGAAATTAAAATATTATATCGTATATGTTATCTATCAGATCTAATGGCAAATTAGCTATAACCTGGTCATACTTTTTTTTGTCATTGACAATCTTTGCAACAGAAAACTGTGATTCGATTTGGGTAAACCGAACTTCCGGTTTTGATTTCCAAAACGGGGGTAGCTTGACAGATGTGACATAGTGGGTTTGAGGAAAATACTCGTCTGAAGGTTGTATGGGCATAATTCCTAGATTGATGATTGACTGTCCGACTGTTCTCTCTAATAAGGAGGAAAATGCAAGCTAACTCACTTACCAGTAAATGACAGCAATTTAAAAGTAATGTTTCCTTCAACTTCAATGGGGATGGAATGAAATTTGATAATTTGATTTGATAATCCAAAAGTAAAAATTAATATCAGCCAATCCTCTGCATATTCTTCTAATTAAAAGGTTAGTATCATTTGGACTCTGACCATCGTAAACTAAATTTGTATTGTAATAATAGTAATAATTTCTGGCTTCCTTTTATTGATTTATACAATTTTAGTATTCTTGGAGTCGGTAATGTATAATGTTTTATTGATTACGAGTTCTTCTTGGTTGATTATGGATAATCAGGTGTTCTTCGGTCTTTAAAATGCTGTTTATATTTCTATCTGTTTAGTTTTCTCAAATTGGTGGTTTTAAAAATTTCTTCACAGGGAGCATGAGTATAGGTATGATTTGCCTTTAATTTATTTGATTATATCTGGATAAAAAATCATCATGTGTTCATCGCGTCACTAATTTATAGGAACCTTAATACTTATAGTTCCTCGTTCGGAGTCACCAATTTATAGGGACCTTAATACTTGTAGTTCTTCGTTCGGGGTCACTAATTTATAGGGACCTTAATACTTGTAGTTCTTCGGTCGGGGTCACCAATTTATAGCCGTAGCTATAATAAAATAAAAATTTCGAGGGAAATAGATGTATATTCCAAATATTATAACATGTTATATTATTTGATTTGCGAAATATATATTTTGCTTTCTTGTTGTTTTTCTTTTCATTTGTTTTCTCGTTTCCAGAAAACTCCTGACTTGGTATTAAGCGAGTGTCGCTATAACTTGCTTGATAAAAAATGCATTTTAAACTATAAAAGTAATTTCGAAAAAACGTAAAATTTGTATTTTTTACAAATATCTCAATAAATATTTGTTTTAGCGAAAAAATGATAGAAACCAAAAATAAAGCCTATAAATTGATGATAACGTTTGATATTACTAATGCTTTAAGAATATATTTCAGATGTCTATTACCTCATAAATGTATAATTTAGTAATTGTTAGTTCTTCAACAAAAAAATCGGTTCGTGATAGAATCCCGGTCGTATAGTGTAAGGAATATCGTCCGGAGCTATATCCTTCCTTGTCTTTATTGAAATATTGTTTGTAACCTAATCTGTAATGTAAGTTTTAATCTTTGTGGTCAAGTTATGACCGACATGCGGCATCTCTATTGTTCGACAGCAAACTAATTTGCGTAACGCGTGTCATCGTCGAATGCGGCCGGCGATTTCAGAGGCGGGTCGATTTTCTCGGAAGTCGAGTATAGCGGGTATAGTGCACTTATTTCAATTAGTGCCAAAGAGGGCAATTTTAGTCTTGATCTATTGTCAAAATAGTAAACATGCATCCTGGTGAATTTTTAAATCCGCAATCACAGCAGCTAGTTTTGAATTTGTTGGAATATTTTCAAAAGGAAAATGAAAATGGTGGTCCTTTATTGTAAATAAAAGCTGTTCAAAAGCCAGTGGGTGATGCTTTAAAAATCGATTAAAAGACTGTAAGAAAAATAGCTAAAAACGACAAAGAAAATGTGGAACCTTAAGCTTAGTATTAAGTAGGTATATATTTTTATTTTAAGATTACATATACTTATTTGACAAAATTCTCTTAATGAATAAAACAGATTTAGCTGCAACTATTTAACTGTATTTATTTTGTATATTTGCACTATCATATTTTTTACTTGAAACCAAAACAATTCAATACCTATTATAATTTATTTATTTAACTTAAATTACTATAAATTTACAATAGATGTATTATATATGCTTATAATTCAATTTTCTTTAAGTTAATCATCAAGTAAAATATAAAACAAAGCGACGCCACTGTGCATTCGAACACACCAACGAGCCTACGGCATCTTAGTTCAGACGTTCGTGACGTCACACCGGGACTCCATCAGCGAACAGACTTTAGATAGTTTTGTATGTTATTTAATAATGATACATGTGTAAAATGCATAAAAGAATATTTTGTGAGGTTAATTGGTGATATTTGTGATAGATATATACACAAAATTTCGATTGTGAATAATTATGATCCTTACACGTTAAATCAAACATCACTTTTTTTTATAAGAATGGCGGGACTCTACTGCACAAGATACTTGCGACGTATTTTTGAATACATAGTAATAGCAATAATAACAGTAACAGTAATAGCAACAATTGTTTATTAACCATATTAGATAAGTGTATGCATAAATGGTAAATCAGATGATACGAAAAAAAAAGGTCATGAACATAGGTAATAGAAAAAAGTAATTAAATTAAAAGATACATAAATCAATAGACAATGGCTAAAAGTGACATCAATACATGAAAATATAAATAAACAATACAAATATATTAAGAAAAGTAAACAAAGTTCAACAAAATGTCAGATTATAATCACATCTCTAATAATTGTAAAAATGGAATAAGTAGAGAATGGGATAAAACAAAAATATAAAACTTAAAAAAATCAAGATAATAAAAAAGATAAATAAATCAATAGACAATGGCTAAAAGTGACATCAATACATGAAAATATAAATAAACAATACAAATATATTAAGAAAAGTAAACAAAGTTCAACAAAATGTCAGATTATAATCACATCTCTGATAATTGTAAAAATGGGATAAGTAGAGAATGGGATAAAACAAAAATATAAAACTTAAAAAACCAAGATATAAAAAAGCCAACTAAACATATTGCAGTTATGATAATCAGAACATATTTAAAAAAAAAACCGCTGCCCAAGGAATCCCTACTTCCACATCCCGATTTTTTATCCAAGTCACTCCCAACGAAAAAATTTTGTATGTGGAAATAATTGTTTATGGAACTTTAATAATATAATATTTGAAATCCTCTACCCCAAAAACCCAAAAAACGATACCCCATATCGATAGTGGGGTGGGGGTGGTGATAGGGGGTGGTAGTGGGGTTGGTTGAAGTAAAAAATATTTTGAGGTTTCTGGTTCTTGTACACACACTAAATCACATTTTTTTTCATCCCCTTTAATAATAGGGTGGGGATGGTAATGGGGGTAGCTAATGCTCAAATTTTTTTTGAGAACTTAGCTTCTTTTGTATATACTAAATACCAATTTTATGGGCTCTTACCTGCTTGATTTACCTATTTACCCCAAATTTACCCCAATTTACCCCCCACCCTTCGACGGAACAAGATGAAAATATAATCTGGTTCTAGATCTCGTTAAAGTACATATGTGTACCAAATTTCAAGTCAATATCTTACACGATTCTAGAGTAAACGTGCGCACAAATAAAGTTACAGACAGACCGACAGACAGAAAATTTTTTTTGCTCACACTTAAAATGTCGACGTTTCATGACATTCTAAGCCTATTTGAACAACAAAAATTTTTTTGTCGTTACTATACTTCCACTGGATGTGGAAGTAATAAATGACAAAATGTTACGGTGAATTATCTATTTTATTCCTTTTTACTCACCAGAAATAAAAAGAGAAATTATTATTAACACCTTACTCCATTTACCTATAAATTGAATTTTTAAAATCAGACTTCATAAGCAAACAACGATACCAGAAACTAATATGCATAAATTAAAATGCGAAATCAAACAATTTCTTACAATTTACTCCATTTTCATACGCTATATTAGAGTAACTATTTTCAATTTTTTAATTTTGATTTCAGATGCATTATTAGCGACCCTAAAAACCTATATAACATAAAACACAAACAAAACATAAATCAAAACCCGAAATTAAGCAATTTGTTACATTTGCACCGTTTCCCTCCGCCATATTGAAGCCGCCATTTTGATTTTTTTAATTTTGACTTCAGATTTGTAATCAGCGACCTCAAAAACATAAACATAAGAACTGCGTTTCAAAAATAAATAGTCAATACTTTTCCATATATTAATTTTTTTAATTTAGGGATGGAAACCACCCGCAAATCAAATCAGAGGTAAGAGCAAGCGTCGGACCCATAAAAAAAACTATCATTGCAGATGACATTATTCGGAAGTTTTTCATATTTTTTACCTCCAGGTACTGTACTAAAATACAAATGTAATGAAACGAATTTCAACATTTTCCGCTATCTTGCCTATAATTAAAAGATGTCTAGCCCCAACCGATTATTTGTCTTTCGAAGGTCGAATTCCAAACACTTAATTAGTGCGGAAATCTCAAGAATTTTTTCTATGGGGGATTATCTATATATTGTGTGAATCACGCTTTAATCAACAAGACTTGGCCAATTTAACAAAATTAAGCGATTAAACACCTAAAATATTAAAAAATAAAGCACTGATTTTTGTTTTTCAATAATTTTAATCGTAATGTTTGTTTATGGTACAGAACTTCAAGTTTTAATAAATTATCAAACGCTTTTTCCATCTTATTTTACGTAATGTTATGACAGGAATGAATTTATACAGTTTATCACTGCGGAGGCGGACTGGGCTGAATTGCCCCCGGTGGCTATGTAGCCCGGTGACGCCGGCCACAAATGCAAATCAAAGTTTTCCGACTTTTAATTAGAAAACAGGAAAAATAAAAACAAACATACAAATATATTTTTTTCAGATATGTATCTCCTACATATCAAAATTTTAAAAGTGAGGAGAGAAATTATGATTCAGATGCAACATCATTAATTTCAATAATCTTCCAGTAACTAAAAAACGAAATCCCTTTCCGTCTTTAACATTACAAAAGACACTAATAGCTCATGTCTAAGAAGATATCTCAATCGTTCTTTTATTACTAAGGAAAATAATCGCTGACAGGAGACTTGTGTGCAAGATAAAGTTAGTATAAACTTGTAAGTGATATAGGTACACGGTGGTGTACAAACCATGATTATTTAACTTACATGACTATCTATATATTTAAAATACAAGCCGTTTTCTTTTCTGCCAGCGGCTCCCACAGGACCGACTTTGATGAATTTTCTTTTAAACAAAGCTCTTTATCCACAGATGTGTCGTTAATTTCTATTTTCATAAATTGTTATTTTCATACATAAAACGAAATAGAAGTTGGAATAAATAAACGAACCTCAGCGCTCGAACTATAACGTAACGTACTGATGGCCCCTACTATATCAAACTGCGCATGTAGAGGCCGCAGTTGACAGAAGAGTCCGAGTAAATCAGTCAGAGTTTTCATCATGGAACGACATGTTATTCCCATTTTAGGTGACAGAAATTGTTTGTTAATTTGTTTATTTTTTAATATTACGTTACACAGCCCATTATGTTACACAGCCCATTAATAACACAGGTTTAAAAAAAAGTGATGCCTATTTGGCCAGGCCAAGTAATTTTTATGTATTCTGACGCGCTGAATCCGAATTCGAGCTCCGGTTGCCTGGGTCACGTCAGAATTTTGATATAAATCCGTTTTTATGTTAAAAAACGCGTTCTTTCGGAATAAAATTTTTAAAATTCATTGAAAACGATCTCGTGACGGGAAAACCTTTCAGCATACTAAATTTTTTTCCAATATGTTATTAAATACTTCACGAAGAGGACTTTTCCACACGAAACCTCATGAGACCAGTTGACGCATGCACAGAAGAGATAAAATTCCAAAAAATCATCTGAGTGTATTTTCAAACGATTCGCTACAATTAAAATTTAAACTTCGCGCAAGGCAGTTCCGTGTTTGGTCTAAGATGGATGGTCTAAAGAAAAACCGCTGCCTAAGAAATCACTACTTCCACATCCAAATTTTCTATCCAAGCCACTTACAACGAAAAATTTTGTATGTGAAATAATTGTTTATGGAACTTTAATAATATAATATTTAAAATCCTCTACCCCAAAAACCCATAAAACGATACCCCATATCGGTAGTGGGGTGGGGGTGGTGACAGGGGTGGTAGTGGAGGTGGATGAAGTAAAAAAATATTTTGAGGTTTCTGGTTCTTATACACACACTAAATCACAACTTTTTTTCACCTCCTTTAATAATGGGTGGGAGTGGTAATGGGGGGGTGGCTAATGCCATTTTTTTTTTTTGAAACCTTAGCTTCTCTTGTATATACTAAATACCAATTTTATGGACTCTTACCTGCTCAATTTACCTATTTTTCACAAATTTACCCCAATTTACCCCCAACCCTTCGACGGAACAAGATGAAAATATAATCTAGTTCCAGATCTCGTTAAAGTACATATGTGTATCAAATTTCAAGTCAATATCTTAAACGGTTCCAGAGTAAACGTGGGCACAAAAAAGTCAGAGACAGACAGACAGAAAATTTTTCTTCGCTCAAACTTAAAATCTCGACGTTTCATGACATTTTTTACGAACTTACGAAACCTCATTACAAGAAATTTGTATAGTCCAGTCCGCGTCTTTATTACTGTGACTTAAATGTAATATTTCGAATTTTAGCTTGAATTATTTTTGACTATTGAGTAATTTTCATTGAATTTTTATTTTAATCTGTCTGATGAAATAAAAAAACAAATGCTCGAGGAAATTTTCCTAGCAGTTTTTGAATAGGCCCACACCAAAGTCACCGTTTAAAATGTTAATTTGCTCAACCATTCCGAAACTAAGGAAACATTTCTAAAAACTTGTTCTTTGTTCCGATGAAAGAAAAAATGTTCCTCTAAAGTTCCTCTGCAGTTTTCGACTCTCTAGTTTTCACTCTAAAATAATAATAATAATAAATGTTAACTCGCTCCACCAATTTGGAACTAGGTACCTTCAAATATAACAAATGGTTTCCTCTGTGTCACCTCTGTGTTTTTGAAATTGAAAACAAATTTAAAAAAGGCGATATAAAATTTTCTCACAATATGCCAATAATATAATACGTTAAAAATTGCCACAAGTCAATAAAGAAACGCTGGCAGGTGAAGCAATTTTGTAATTAAAACTATCATGAAGATGATGCAAGAAAACAACTTTATTAAAATATGCAATATACAATAGCCGGAAAGCAACAAAAAAAAAAACCTTATAAACATTGAAATATGCAATGAAGAATTTTAATTTGTTTTCGTATGATAAAAGCTCATCGAGTTACAACATCTTAAAGCTACAAGCAAGTTTTGATTTTTTAAGAAAATTCAAACTTACATTTTACTCTAAAACAGAGGATGAACGTAAAAATTACGATGTAAATTTCAAAAGTACCACCAGTGGTACCTTTTCATATTTGGCCATCATAACTGATGGTCCAACTTTCCAAAACAAATTCAGAGGATATATTAGGTCAACGCATTACATGACGAAGTGAAGATACAAATGCCCTCTGGGATTTCCTAAAAGAACGTCTCACGAGCACAAAGTGAGATACGTAGAAATGTGATAACTGCCGAAACTCTAACTGAAGTACAAAGCCAGAACAAACCTAAAGGCTTAAGGTGCCAACGCTGCTTTGGAATCCGAAGAGTATAACAGACTGGTGCGGAGAATTCACTCTTTAACGAAGAGATAAGAATTACTATCTACATGTAAAGAACTGAAGTTGCATGCTGACCACAATATTAGCAAAGATTTTTCCGAACAGTAAGGATTCCTACAAACCTCACACAGTAGGCTAGAACCACCTTTAAATGAAATACCTATGCATGCACTCTCTCAATTCCTACGGGAAATGGTAGCTTTATCTGTCCTGAAACAATTGCCGTAAAATCTAAAATCATTCCCTTGGCCGTTTTCTAAAATTCACTTTTAACTTTTTTTTTTTTGAAAACTGATTTTTTGCATTGATAAGCTTGTTAAAATGTCAATCAAGAAAGTAAAATTGAACATTCTAATACAAATTTCAACTTAAGCCAAGTTTGGGGAAATAACATACAAGAAACCTTCATGCTCGACAACTCTAAACGTTTTGATAATAATCGGGTTATATAAACTTTCCAAGTAGTCAATTTAGACAAAATCATTAGATCTATTCCAGTTATTTTGAATGACAGCAATTTTTGTCTACCAATATATCCGTAACCAATGAATAACATTACTATTTGCGTAACTGGATTTACTATAGGGAAATCCGAGCGCCTCTATTAGCCATCTGAGTAGACTTTCCATTGGCTCAGTCAGATAACGGATGAGTATGAGAACTATACCACCGCCGATGAAGACAACCCACAGAAGAGACATGACGGTAACCCAACCACCCACTCACTACCCTGCAGGTATCGGACGAAATGCCATCCAGTACCCGTAGTCACCTAGCTCCGTGCAGATCGAAAGTGCTACCAAAGCACTTAGGTCTGCACTTTCTCGAGCTACATAGCTCATTCCTACCTAATCGATGGTCCGGATGGCAGGATGTCAATTGACATTCTGCATACCGGCAGCCAATCCCAGCCAAAAATACCCCAAAGTTTCCGAACAGACAGATGACTGGCGAAGAAAGATCATCAAGACAGAAGAGCGCCAGAAGATAAAGGCCTTAGCCAGCAAGGTCCAAAAGGCCAGGACCCGGGGAGGTGGGCCGAAATCATCCACACCGATCACATTTGTGAGTGGGGTTAATGTAAAGTAAGCTCGCCCACTCCGTACGAGGCCGGTCCAGGTCTACAGCGATGTACTAGGGTAAAGAGCAGTAGTCCTGCTCGACCTAAGATATCTGAGACCGTCATCACTGCCAAGGAATATTGGCGTCGCTCGGTCAGTTACTCTTTAGACTTCACTAGGCAAACAATCCAAGACTCCAAGAGCGAAAATTTTCTGTGACCATGATTAAAATCAAAGAAATTATGCAAAATGCGAATACAATGCAAATCATGCAAGAACGCACGATGAAAATAGATATTGTCTTTGTCTATTTTATAAACGTAAGAATCACTGATACTTAACTCATAGGTTGTTTGAAATATGTCCGGGTATTCAGAGCCTTCAAAAATGTAGTAGATTCTTGTTTTTATCAATGCAAAAAATCAGTTTTCAAAAAAAAAAATAAAAGTGAATTTTCTAGAAAACGGCCAAGGGAATGATTTCAGATTTTACGGAAATTGTTTCGGGACAGATAAAGCTACCATTTTCCGTAGGAATTGAGAGAGTGCATGCATATTTCATTTAAAGGTGGTTCTAGCCCACTGTGCTCATTCCTAAACATATACTTTTACAAGCCATTTTTTTACACTTTTGGAGGTGTGCCCCATATCCCTGTTCCAAAAAAAGGGCTGGTATGGGTATTTCTGTGCTCTCCTACCCCAAATTAACAACAATTCATGCATTTTGGGCGTAAACTTATTATACACAATAAGTGGTAGGTAGGCGGGCTCCTGGTCTATCAAGCAAAACAATTATTAAACAAACTATGCGGAACTACGGTAATATGATAGAATACGTTGTACATTTACATTTTCTTAACACATCAGTGTGATATTGTATCTCTAAAATAGGCGCGCCAAATTAAATTCAATTTGTCAGATCAAATTAAAGCACATATTTACATTTGGAAAGCTCTCTGATATAATTGCGCATATGAGTGTTATAAATTAGTATTGTTACTATTGTGATTGGTAGCAATATATATTTAGCTATTATAACAATAACAATACAAATGCAAAGTATTTAATTTCTCTTTTCCATTTTAGGATCTGTTTTAATTAAATATATCAAAAGTTGCGCATATATGTCACATGTGTAACAGGTTTTTACTAGAAAATTTAAAATACTTTATTGATAAATTATGCATCCAATATGGTTTAAGGTGGAGTCTTTTGTAATGTCTTTAACAAATGGACTAAAAAAAATGGAATTTGAAATTAGAAAACGCCTTTGTTTTTTACGGTAATCGCGGGACAGGTGAGATCTGTATTTTAATGTTATTATTAAATTAAATAATTGTGCAATAATTGTTTGAGTATTTTATTCAGAAGACCTAGTGGGAGTTGTTTAAAAGTTAATAATTCAAGAATTTTTAGTTACAATTATGCAGGATGTTTTTTTTTAAATCACATCTCCGGAACGGTCAGAAATACAAAGGCGGGGAAAATGTCGATTTGTAACGTTTAAGCAAAGTTTTTTTATTTGAGTTTCAAAAAGGTTGCGACCTCAACTTTAAAAGTCGGCATCAAGGTCGCAAATATAAAAAGTGATTTTTCTCAAAAAGAGTAATTATGAAAATTACGAAAAAAACTGTGTTCCTTATAGTCATGTCTACCATTACATCAAAGTGGGCCAACAACGGGAACATTGTACAAAAAATAATGTTTTAGGACCATGTGCACTTTCAACGCACTAATCGCAATTTTTAATATTTCATTTTGTGATTTACAATATTGAATTTACATATATCAAAATCATCAATTAAAATTTCAAGACTAGTGTTTTGAAATTTTAAAAAATAAGGAAATAAAAAAACCGCTGCTCAAGGAATCACTACTTCCACATCCAGATTTGCTACCCAAGTTTCTCAGGAAGAAAAAATCTTGTCGGGTATTAATACACAAGAGGTCGATTTTTTACCGGGTAAATTTTTTTTGGACAAAAACCTGTTTTCCCATGAAAATTATTCGAGAATTAAGGGCATGGAAAAATCGCGACACGAAGTGGAGCGATTTTTCCTATGTCCCTTAATTCGAGCATAATTTTCATGGAAAACAGGTTTGAGTCACTCAAAAAAAATTTACCCAAGTAGAAAATCAACCTCGTGTGTATTACAGAAGATTAATATATGATTAAAAAATATTATCTAAAATAATTATTAAAACAAAACTGTTTATTTAATGTTTTAAAAATAACGATTTATAATATTTTTTATCATGTTATAACCTCAATCAGTCAAAATATTTGCAAGTTCATCATAGTAGTCGTATCTTTTTCGAGGGAATAATTCTCTTTGCAAAAAACTTTAAATTGTTTCCATATAAAATTTTTAGTGTTTCTCGTTTTAACTGGGACACTTTCATTCATAGCTTCGTTAATATTTTCTTGTGAAACACCACCAAATCGCTTTTTCTAATTCATTTTGTGTACAGAAATCAAGATGAAAACGTGAAATGTCAGATTTTAATAATTTCAATGACTTTTAGTTTGACACATGGGTACTACGAAAAAAGTAACATACATTTTTCTCGATTTTTTCCACTTATCCACTTTAAACAAATCCTATTGGTCAATTTTTTTGAAAATGTACGTTTTTTGGTTAATAAAGAAAGAATATATTAATCTGTGGAAATAATTGTTTATGGAACTTTAATAATATAATAGTTGAAATCGTCTACCCCATAAAAACCCGTAAAACGATATCCCACATCGGTACTGGGGTGGGGGTAGTGATAGAGGTGTGTTACTGGGGATGGATGAAGTAAAAAAAATATTTTGAGGCCTTTGGTTCACACTAAATCACGTTGTATTTGGCCCCTTTTTATCATGGTAATGGGGGTGGCTAATGCCAAAATTTTTGTTGAGACATTAGCTTCTCTTGTATATCTATACTAAATACTAATTTTACGGAGTCTTACCTGCTTGATTTACCTATTTACCCCCATTTGCCCAAATTTACCCCCCAACCCAAAATATAATTTAGTTCCAGATCTCGTTAAAATACATACGTGTACAAAAAATATCAAGTCAATATCTTTTTAAACGGTTTTTGCCCAAACTTAAAATCTCGACGTTTCATAACATTCTAAGCCTATTTGAACAAGAAAAATAAAAAAAAAATTGTCGTTACTATACGTCCACTGGATGTGAATACATTTTTTTATTAAAAAAAAAATCCTTTTTTTTTATTTGTTATTTATTCCCACGGATGACTAAGATAAGTTTTTTTTGATAAAAGTACGGTGGGTCAATTTTTTTTATGTCAAAGTTACAAACGTATTAAATTTGTGAACAGTAGCTATTTACCCCCACTTACCCCAATTTTTTTAAATTTATTTTTTTTTCCAATAGGAACAAACTTTCGTCCATAAGCTACAAAACGAGGGCTTACACAAAAAGTTTATTCTTCGGCTTCCTAGGATAATAACACAGCCAGACAAAAAAAAAAGTGGTCTGGCCTGCGGACCAGACCAGTGTATCCTCATGTAATTGGATCCACTGAAACCGAATCCGAAGTCAGAATTGTCAGATTGGTTCACTGTTCACCCCCAACACCCCAAAACACGCACCCGAAAAATGGCCCGTCCGAAGGACCATACCAGTGGCAGTGTATCCTTATGTATTTGGTAAGGATACACTGGTCTGGTCCACTTTTTTTTTGCTTTGGGGCTGGAGTTAAGGGTAAAAAACGAGCGAATTTGACAATTCTGACTTTGGATTCGGTTTCAGCAGATCCAAATACATAATGATACACTGATCTGGTCCACAGGCCAGACCACTTTTTTGTTTGTTTTGGGGGTGTTTTTAGGGATTAGAGGTGAAAAACGAATGAATCGGACAATTTCAACTTGATATTCGGTTTCAGAGGGTCCAAATACATAAGGATACACTGGTATGGTCCGCAGGCCAGATCACTCTTTGGAGGGAGGTGTTTTCTTGGGGTTGGGGTGAAAAACGAGCCAAACCGACAATTCTGACTTCGGATTCGGTTTCAGTGTGTCCAAATATATAAGGATACACTGATCTGGTCCACAGACCAGACCACTTTTTGGGGGGTGTTTTTGGGGTGGGGTTAGGAGTGAAAAACGAGCGACAATTCTGACTTCGGATTCGGTTTCAGCGGGTCCAAATACACACTGGTCTGGTCCGCAGGCCAGACCACTTTTTTTTTGTGTGGCTGTGTAATATTAAAAATACCCCGCTGTAATAAAATGTGTTTTTATTCGTTAGAATCTTATACGTAGAAACTGATAAAAAAATAAATTCTGGATTTTCAATGCCTTGAAGAGGTTCACCACGCATACCAAAACTAATTAAAATCTGAGTGTTGAAATTTTTTTGCTTGGTTGATTTGATATGGAATTATTCTATATACCAAGAGCTGGTTTACTGAATCTGATACCTTTCTTGCATTATGAGATACTTGAAGTATAAGCAAAGACCAATACAGTGGACCTAGTGTAGGCACGGAATCGGAAGCAAAATGGCATAAGACCCGTTTTTAAAATTCATTTTTTTCAGATTTGATACTCTTCTTATGCCAAGACAAAAATGAAAGTTTGTGTTTGCGTTTTTCCTTTAGGTCAAATCAACATAAATATTACTTACTTAAACCTCAAGTAGAGTGTCATTATACACATGCAAGAAGTTTTTATGGCAACAGGGGCTGTAGCAGGAAGTTAAAAAAAAGCATAACTGATAACTCATTTAAAATTATTTAAAAAAATTGATTTCAACTTTAAAACATAGGGAAATAATTGTACAAGAAAATGTCTTGGAAGCAATTAATAGTTATTCGCGTGTTTTTGTAGTTGCATCGTGATTTTTCGGCATATTTCTATTCAACTTTAAAAATTTTGGTACAAAACCTTTTTCAAGAGCAAGAAATTTCAGAACAGCCTGCGTCCCCTTGAAGAGGTCAAAAATTATAGCTCCAATAATATTGTCGCGTGTTTCCACCCTTAGGAAACCACCCTCGCAAAATCCGTGGGTTCCAAAAATTATAACAAGAGATGTCCACTAACACACTTTATTAAATATTTACTGGATACTTCACAATACTATTATTAATTTAAATACACTTTTACTGACTAAAATCACAATGTTTATCACTTTGTTTCTTTTTGAACTCTTAACCTCACTTTCTATACTTTCTGAACTTTCTGAACTACTCGCCGAGAATGCGATCAGTCTTTTATACCTAAAAATGACAGATCTCGATTGTTCTGTGATGACGCCACCATTCTCTCGATAATTCCAGATTGCCACATTGGAATCTTCTGGTAGGTTCTTTTTCGAGTAGGTGCAAATACACTACATTCATTCAGACGTTCGATCTGTTGAAGTCTGCCTACTTTTTAGTAACATAACCTTAAATTTCAAGGGGTGCAACATATTACACTGCCCCCTCCTTAAGCCTGAACGTCCCGGTCAGGCAATTCAGCCTCTTTCACATACTTCGCCAGTCTATCCAAGTGTACGATCTTCATCTTGGACTTTTTGTTTCGTTGAATACGATAGACGACATCATTAATTCGGGTAATAACAGTGTACGGTCCATCCCAAGGAGGTTGAAATTTCGGGGATCTCCATTCCTTCCGCTGTGGGTTGTACAGCCAAACCAGATCCCCCACCTTGAATCCCCCTGTACTGGCATTCTGATCATAACGAGCCTTCAAGCGGTTACTAGTTCTGTTCATCTGCTCTCGATCATTCTTTGGCTGTTCTCGACTTCCATTCCTGTAGTTGCTCATCGAAAATGGTTCTCCACAGGCAGCACAATTTTTACACTTGTGACACCAGGCCTCCACATCCTGGCGACTATTAACCCAATAGAACTGTTCCCGTGCTCTACTCAATGTCTTGTTTATGCCGAAGTGTCTGCTGGATGTTTCAATATGTGCTTCCTGGAGTACTTCTGGTACACGACACCTGGGAATCACTAGACGCATGGCAACCTGCTTCCCATCTGGGCTTTCCCATGCTCTCCTCAAAAGTCCATCTACGACCATAAGTGAATCCCATTGTGACCATAAAGCCTTCAGCCCCACTTCTTTGTTGGAAACATCCTTCCATGCTGGACGCGTTCCCTCTTCTTTTGCTCTCAACATGGGTCCGATTTCTACATCGCGCAATTGCTCTTGCCTCAGAGTTTTCTTTGTCCAACTGTCTGGAAGATCGACCTTGACAATGTTGACTTCAACCATGTTCGACAATCTTTCCACCTGAGGGTAGCGCTTGCAATCTTCTTTATCTGGTTTTCTGGATAATGCAGGAGTCTTGACTGCCTGCGTTGTCAACAGCCTGGTTTTCTCGCATTGGTCGTTCACTTTTGACAAAATAAATTGTTCGTTCCCAATCCTTAACATTCGCTTTCCTACGTCAACAATAAATCCATACTGTTCCATAATGTCCAGTCCCAAAATGAAGTCATCCGTAATGTCAGCCACGATGACCCTGTGGTCGAACCTCAAATGCCCAATCTGCAAACCCAGGTCTACTTCTCCATGAACCGTAGCCCTGTCCCCCGTAGCTGTCCGGACGATCACTTCTTCATTTTGCCTCTTGGTAATCTTTATGCCCGATATAAATCCTGGACGTACTATTGATGACGTAGTACCTGTGTCGATGGTAAACAAACATTTTCTTCTGTTCACATATCCATGCAACAACAGTCTGCTTGCGATTCTTCGAAGCTGGGAAATCTTAATTTCTCTGGGGGCACTGCATTTCCTAGCCAGAACAACCCCCCTGGTACTGTTTTCCTGCTCCTCTTCAAGATTCACAGCATTTACTCGACTCTCCGAATTCTGCTGTCGACAGTCTCGCTTCATGTGTCCTACCTTGCCGCAGTTGTAACATTTAATACCTCCGCTCGGCTTTCCTTTATTTTGTTGTTTCTCCTGCTTTCCGAGGCCATCCAATTTATCGAATAGTTTGGTAAACATTTTCTGCATCTCAGTCAACAAGGGGTTCTGGTTCATTTCTGGTTGCGATTCTTCGAGAGTCACAGCTCGCACTCTCGACCTTGGAGTATCTCTGTAGGCGGCTTCTACTTCAAGTGCACGCACCAAAGCTTCGCTACTACTTTGGTGTCTTGTCAGCCTCAGAACTCGCCTGACCTCTTCGTCCCTTATGCCATCTAAAAAGGCCCCCACGGCTAATTGTTCCTGGAATTCTTTAGGTGCACTTGGATACGCCAGGTGCGCCAGTCTCTCTATCGCAGCTTCAAATTCTTGTAAACTTTCCCCAGCTTTTTGCATCCGGGATTTCAGCTGAGCCTGGTATAATTGGGCAAGGTGTTGATCGCCATACCTCAAGTCTAATGCAGCTTCCAAGACTTTAAAGTCCCTTTGTTTCTCAACTGGGATGGTTTGGAGTAACTCTGAAGCTTGGCCCCTTAATGCTAGAACTAATGCCATGGCCTTTTCCTCATTATCCCAGTTGTTCGCACACGCTGCTGCCTCAAACTGCCTCTTGTACGTCGTCCAGGAACTTTGGCCGTCAAAAGAAGGAGGTTTTAGTCGCTGACCTGATGATACCACCTGCTGGCTTCCTCTATCTCTCAACTGTCGTTTAAGCCGGTCTATTTCTCCCTTGACTTCTTCTTCGAACTCACTCATCTTTTCTTCAAACTGATTTACTTTTCCTTTTACTTGACCGACTTCGGTCTTGACTTCACCTACTTTATCTTCGACCTTATCTACTTTTTCTTCTACCTTGCTTATCTCTTCTTTGACTTCACTTTTGACAGAAATGATTGCGTCCTGTTGTATTTTTATTTGATCGCTCAGGATTTTCCTTAATTCCTCCTGGCGTCTTTCTTCCAAGTCTTCCATTATTTTTCTGAGTGCGTCTTTTTCCTCTTGGCGTCTTGTTTCTTCATCCTCTTTTTCTTTCTGACGTCTTCTTTCTTCATCCTCTTTTTCTTTCTGACGTCTTGTTTCCTGATCTTCCATAATTTTCTTTAATTCGTCCCTTTTTTCTTGACGCCGTTTTTCTTCCTCCTGGCGTTTTCTTTCTTGCTCTTCTTTATCTACTTGACGTCGCTTTTCTTGTTCTTCTTTCTCCTCTTGACGTTTTTTCTCCTGTTCTTCTTTGTCTTCCTGCCGTTGCTGCGCCATCATTTTTTGGAATTGTTCGAATAAGTCCTGTATTTGTTTATCGGATGCCATACTTCTTGTTGTTACGGGCATACGATGAAATTAAAATAAAATAAATTTAACTGTCACGTCAATATCGGTAATGGAACTTTCTAGACAAATCTAGAAATAGCACGAAAAAGTCTTATCCAGAGTCTTTTGTCACTATCCAGTTCAGAGAATTTAATAATCTTCACTAATGTCCAAATAGAAAAGTTCTAGAAATTTTCACGCACTAAATGAGTCTTTTTCAGTGTCTCTATCACTTCTCAGTTCAAAGGATTTAATTATCACACTAATGTCCTAATAAAATGTTCTACAATGTCTCAAAAATGCACTTAAACACTATTTTCCTGTTCGAAAACAACCCTCGAACAATGTCCAGTAAATTAGTCCTGTGTTAGCACTAACCCTCGAGAATCCTTCTCGAACACTCCAGCACAACTTCAGAGCTCCTCTTGTCATAAAATTCCGCTTCTGACACCAATTGTCGCGTGTTTCCACCCTTAGGAAACCACCCTCGCAAAATCCGTGGGTTCCAAAAATTATAACAAGAGATGTCCACTAACACACTTTATTAAATATTTACTGGATACTTCACAATACTATTATTAATTTAAATACACTTTTACTGACTAAAATCACAATGTTTATCACTTTGTTTCTTTTTGAACTCTTAACCTCACTTTCTATACTTTCTGAACTTTCTGAACTACTCGCCGAGAATGCGATCAGTCTTTTATACCTAAAAATGACAGATCTCGATTGTTCTGTGATGACGCCACCATTCTCTCGATAATTCCAGATTGTCACATTGGAATCTTCTGGTAGGTTCTTTTTCGAGTAGGTGCAAATACACTACATTCATTCAGACGTTCGATCTGTTGAAGTCTGCCTACTTTTTAGTAACATAACCTTAAATTTTAAGGGGTGCAACATATTACAATATGAACAAAATATTCTACCTAAAAATCGCATAAATATATTTTTTTTGAGAAAAAATATTGGCTTTTTCCTTTTGGACATTAAAATTAATTTTTCTGAAAAGTTTTGTTCAATTTATTCTTTGTCTTCTAGATTACTTATCACTGTTATTTCTGTTTTTGGGCTAAAAGAATGATTTCAAATATCAATTCCTCTCTGTAGACTTATAATTGCTTAATTACTACGTAAAATTAACTTCTGTTATACCCCTCGAGAGGGCAAAAAAATCCACAAGTAGTAACTAGGCGTTTTCAGAGGGCCAAAGATATTTGAAATGTTACTATATATTAGTTATTTATATATTTGTGTAGCAATAGATAAACGGAAGATATTATGTTGTATATTCAATGTATTTGAGAATAAAGTCCAGCAACTACAAAGCTGCAGTCGCAAAAAGAAAAAATATAGTAATATTTAACAAAAAAATGTTGTGCCATTATTTTTGTGACCTAAATATTATGTACAGATTGATGTATACATATGAAATTCACGAAAAATGCAACCAAAAACGCCAAATATTTATGCAAAATTATCATTAGTATTTAAAATTCAGAAAAAAAGTAGTTTTTACCAATAGATTCTTTGAAGAACTATGGGTGTGCCTACTTCACTAAATACCCAAAAGAAAGTCAAAAATGTCTTTACATTTACAAAACTTAAATTTATTTGAAATGAGCAGATATTAAAATACTTAAAAATTGTTTATATTTCCATATTGTTACATTTTATTTTCAACGAGAGCTTTTTCGCATTCTAAATAACTATTTTTAATCCCGTTTTCTTAGTAGTTTTCGTTTTCCCATATTAAAATAAACATTTAATTCAACAATATCTACTAACCTATATTATTAGTCTGAAACCATAAGTGATGAATAAAGTAGATAACTAACAAAGATATGGAAGGAAAAGCTAGGCTAGGTTAATTTCGCAATAAACTATGCGGTAGGTAAAACTCATGGAGAAAATATATAAATTATCATAAGACTAATGCGGTATTATATTAAAAATGGCTTTCATAATTCAAATCAAATAAAAAAAAATTAACATTTGAAAAACTTCAATACAATTTTTGATTATCGGGTTGCTATCATTGTGATGACTGGTACCACATATTTTGTCTAGTCTACTTCTACAGTCATGCAAAAACTATGTATTATTCATTTTTACCTTACCTTATCGGGTTGTAGTTTAATTAAGGTCAAGAATAAATAGAACGGTTAAACACATTTGCAATAATTTTCTACTAGAAAAGATAATATACTGTACATGATGTTCGGTACTTTCGTTTTAAAAACTAGCTCTGAATATTTTTCCATTTAAAGCAAATATTTTTTCGAGTAAAAGTGCACACAGATTTAGTGTTTCCTCAAATGTAAATAGCCTTTCTCATTGGAGGCTATTCACTAATTACATCACTGGTATAGGGGAAGGATCCGCAAAAATATGACATAGAGACGATGTGACGTACTATAATTGGTGTTTTATAAGATTTTTTGAATGAACTTGTCAGACTCAGAAAATGACTTCATTCAGCTGGACAATTGACATTATTGATCTCCCGGATCATCATCCATATCCACGACTGGCTGTTTGTGCAGCTGGATCCTCTACAGCTTCGGCACATGATGCTGCAGTTCAGACCAGAGTTCCTGCACTGGCACCGGGCACCGTAGTCCGCCTTGCAGGCACAGGAAATTAGCCGTAGGTGGCTATCAGGAGCTGGCTGCCTTGTAGTAGGAACATGCACATTAGTTGAGTGCTGCAAGCTTTTCGGGAGGTTAAATCCTCACAATATTCTCCATAACTCCTCTCCTCTCCTCACCTGGAGGACTGGGGTGGAAATCAGGACTCCAGGGCCTGGTTCCGATTCCTGTTCCTACCACAAGGCAGCCAGCTCTTGATAATAATAATAATAATAATAATAATAATAATAATAATAATAATAATAATAATAATAATAATAATAATTTATTGGTCATTGGAAAATACACCGTAGTGTTTTGACACGTCAACATGAATATGTAAAAAAATAAGTAAAAACAAAAAATATAAATAAACACTAGAACATAATACTAGTATGGTCAAAGTAAATAACAAACAAACAACAAACAAACTAACAAACAAAATATGATTGTATAAAACA
Organism: Rutpela maculata; assembly: GCA_936432065.2. NCBI lineage: Eukaryota > Metazoa > Arthropoda > Insecta > Coleoptera > Cerambycidae > Rutpela > Rutpela maculata. Next base: position 63,590,519 of record OW386290.2, read on the forward strand.
CTGGGACATAGTCCTAGAATAGTCAATGTAAATATAAATATATATGTAAATGACATACTGCTAATATGGTTTGCGTAATATAGTACAGGATAACTTAAATAAACTAACAAAGAACAAACATTAATCTAAATTTATACATATTTAAAATCTGACACATTGTAGTAAGCATTGGCCAAAAGATGCTTTCTTAACTTTGCTTTAATGTGTCTGTTTGGCAAAGATTTCAATTGTTCGGGAAAAGAGTTAAATAAGGCAATACCAAAATTGTTTCTTTTTGTTGACTCTAGTCTCTGATAAGGTGTGTGTATATCATTGCAATTTCGAGAATTATATTCATGATTTTCGCCATTTCTTGCATATTCGCTCAAATTCTCTTATATGTGAAGTAAATTACAACAAATAATTTCGGAAGGCAAAGTTAATATATTAAATGTTGTGAACCAAGATTTGAAACTTTCAAGTTGACTCAAACCAGCCAAAGCTCTAACTGCTCTTTTTTGAATGATAAAAATGCTATGTACTTGGTTGGATGTACCCCAGTTTATCAAACCATATGTATACCATGGCACTGTGGAACAAAGCATGATATGCAACAATTGCTGCATCTAGATTAACTTTGTTTTTTATTTGTCTGATGGCATATACTTTTTTGGACCATTTAGTTGTTAGGTCATTAATATGCGGATGCCAACTTAATCTATTATCTAATGTTACTCCAAAAAATTTTATGGTCTGTGGGTTATTACTCTTGGTGGAAAAAAGTAATGTATGCGTTTTGTTGGTATTTAAACATAATTTGTTAGCATTAAACCAGTCAGAAGACTTGGTTAATGTTGGTTTGCAAATCAACAATATTAGTACCGCGTTAATGCTGAATGAGCATTAGGTAAATCATTAATATAAATTAAAAACAGCAGCGGTCCCAGTATACTACCCTGCGGCACACCGTGTTCCACTGCAAGCATACTGCTAAGTTTATCATTATAACACGCACATTGATATCTGTCTGATAAATACGATGACATCAATTCATGAACTATACCTTTAAAACTATAAAATTCTAATTTAATATTAAAATTTCTTTGAAAACGTCAGCTACGGCTAATTTCCTACTACTGCAAGGCTGACTATGGTGCCCGGTGCGAGTGCAGGAACTTTGGTCTGAACTGTAGCATCATGTGCCGAAGCTGTAGAGGATCCAGCTGCATAAACAGCCAGTCGTGGATATGGATGATGATCCGGACGACCCTATTTCCCAGTAGATCAATAATGTCAGTTGTCTAGCCGAATAAAGTCATTTTCTGAGCCTGGCAAGTTAAATTTCATTCAATAAATCTTATAAAACACCAACAATATATAAACAGGAATTCGCAACTGGTATCATCAGCGCAGCAAGGGCAGTTTCACCGGGCACATGATGAGCGCGGCCACCGCGCGGTGACACTCAAAGTGGCGTAGCTCCGTAACGGCTGACGCTACAGAGAAGGTAGACACACTAATGGAAAGCCCAAAGAATGAAGAGAAATATTTATTCGGGTACGTTTTCCCCTCCGAGTCTTCATTTATCCGCAATGGAGCCATTTCGAAATTTTTTCAATTTTTGAAGTTTTGACAGCGCTAGAACGGAAAATTATGAACGAAATATACATGGAACATGTGAAATACGAATGGATATGCTTCTCCGAAGCTTTTATGATCATTCGACCCAAATCGGACCAGTAACAACCTTTTTGCTGCAATTTATAGCCAGCTCTGAAATTTCTGCGACTTAGGCCCTTGTTGCTCCGCAAAAACAGGGAAGCCGACGGGGGAGAGTAGGGGACTTTTTACAATAATTAATTCAAAGTCAAAAACTAAAATTCCTGTGCTACATGGCTTAACCAATATCATTCAATTTTGCCGCACCAATGAACCAATGCATACACTTAGAGAACTGTCAAAGTTAATGAACTAAGGATATAGCTCGTCTTGCGCTTTCTTGATTGTTTAGACCAGATGTGATAGACGCAACAATAAATGCACTTAAATATCCGAGTGTCATCGCTGCGACACTCAGAATGACGTAACTCCGTAACGGGTGACGCTACAGAGAAGGTAGACATACCAATGGAAAGCCCAAAGTATGAGGAGAAAATTTTATTGGGGTACGTTTTCCCCTCCGAGTCTTCATTTATCCGCAATGGCGCCATTTCCGAATTTATTAAAATTTTTAAAAAAATTTTAAAATTTTTGAAATGTTGACAGAATTAGAATGGAAAATTATGAAAAAACATATGCATGGAACATATGAAACATGAACGGATATGCTTCTCGTAATCTTTTATGATCATTTCTATCTAAATGACCTTTCCGTTACACTTTATAGCCAGCTTTGCAATTTTTGCGGCCCTTGTTCCTCCGAAAAAACAGGGAAGTCGACGGGGCAAAGTAGGGGACTTTTTGGTACGTGTTGTCCTGGACCAAAACTACAATCCTGCAAATTTTCAGCTTTACAATAATTAATTCCGGGTCAAAAACTAAAATTCCTCGGCTATTAACATTTCTACCAATTTTCAAAACCTTACGACTTTTGTCCGATATAAACCGTTACATTACTGAACTACTAAGGCAGTATGATATATTTAATTTATTCCTTGGGCTTTTTTAATATTTCAGCAATTTTGTCTCTAAAAGATCAACGGTTCTCAGTGCGATGTAAACAGCATCAAGCATGGGAATCAAAAGATCAACTCGGACTTGAGAAGAATCGAACAAAAGCTGATGGCCAATATCACTTTTATGTGACTGACAATCCTGCGTCCATGTTATGTCTGAGGAGGAAAATGGCTTATTTAAAAACACAGGTGAAGAACTAATGAGTGGAAATCAGCAATTAGCAGAAAAGTAGGAGATTACTAGGAAAGTGGTAAAGGTATTTATTGTTATGTAATCGCATATTATGCAACGACTATTTAATGGTGCTATTAAGACACGAGCATAAGAATTATGACATGAGCTGTAGGCGAATGTCATAATGAATTCGAGTGTCTTAATAGACATTAAATGTGAGTTGCATATACTATTTTTTCTACGACCAGTCATAATAAAATAGAAAATTAACATTTTATTTCTTAAATTTATTAACTATAGATTACAATTTAGGAAATATTATGGATTATTATTTCAATCTCACTTTCACTATCACATGTTCACTGATTTTAATTGCAGGGAGCACAAAGTTTGAAAATTTGCTAGGTAAACAGTAAGTATAACTTGTCAAAATTGATAAACTTTAGATCTGTTAGATATTCAAGGCAAAGGTTGATATTGACAGAATATTGCTGTGTCGCGTTTCTATTGGTTATAAACTTATATCTTAATGAATCTCATTAATGTACAGGTAGGAAATATCTAATAAACGAATTAGTATGGGAGTAGAAAAATATTATTAAAATACAGGGAACATTCTAAATTTAAATTCTATATTTGTGGGGACAGGACAGCCCAACTATGCATGCCCAACTAGCTACGTTCTATTCAAGAGAAGTAAACAAAAGAAGAAATCAGTGTGAGAGCTCAATTTTTTTGACATTACGTCTAGAAAGTAAAAAAATTAAACTAGTGAGTTTGCTATATTCAACGGATTTTCACTGTTATAGGAGTAGATCATAACCGATTCAAAAAATCACAGATAAAGGAAGCAATCAGCATACTTAGGTAAATCATCAGATAAAGATAGGGAGGTAAATCTCGCGAATCCACAAGAAATCGAGGTCCCCAAGAAACGAAACAGATGAACGGAGAGACAATAATAATTAAGTTTACTTTTTATCGATTTTGTTAAATTTCATTTCAGATACATTGAGTTGCTTTTTATTTATGTTTTATTTTATGTATTTGTATGTAATTATCACAATTAAATTTTTATTTGTTAACGTTTTTGCTCAATTTCATATAAATATTATTTTTAAAATTTTCAGATTTTCATTGCGACATTCATTCCAATTGATGCAGGTGCCTCTATGCATACTACCGCATGAATTTCCATGTTAGAAATTTAGACACATTGTGTAGCTATATGGCGCCTATGTTGGTATCCCATATGACGTCAACCTTTCTATCCAATATTATATTATGCCAATATTTGATTGTTATATTGGACGAGTAGTGTCGAAATCTTTCGTATATTGACCCAATCAACTTGTGTTACAGCGGACAGTTCTGAGAAGATTAAAGGAGCTCATATTTACGTCTTAGAAAAGAAAAAGAAATTGTAACGATGGTTTTTACAGTTCTAAGATAACATATACGATAAATATGTAAAACTTTAAAAAATTTGGAAACATTTTTTTCCGGTCAGGAAATAGTTTTCTGGGTTCAAAATGTTTACATAAATGTTTTCCATGTGAAAAAGCTTGTAATAATCACGTACTCCAATACCATTTTTGCAACGTTGGCCTTTCTGGCTGCTCCTACTAATGTAGCATACTTTCTGGAGATCCTATTTTATTTATTTTTGGCATAAAATCTCTACGTACCAAAAATGGGCCTTGAAACGATGACATAATTCCACTGATTTTTAAACAGTGACTGTTACGTATCTGACTGGTGGTGCCCCGCAAGAAATCGATTCTGGAAATCGTTATCATCCATAAAAATAACTCGTAGAGCATAAAACGATGGCGTGTCGAAAAAGCCACCTAGCCTCTGGACTATAAGTTTGTGATTTAAGAATTTTTATTTGTTTCTAGCTGTATACCTGGGAGTGGCAGCAATGCCTACCGCACCCTGATAAATCAATCAATCAATCAAAAATCCTAACCACGTTTATTTCACTAACAGAAAGTTATTGACGCGGACAATGAAATAATTTACCAGCTCTAAAAAAAAATCTGGAATTATCAGATATTGAATCAGAACTTTCCAATAAACGTTTCCAGGAAATTTTCGGGAGTGTCCGGAATGAAGCTTTGCTAAAAATCAGAGATGGGTAAAGGAAATTTTCCATATGAATGTTTCCAGAAAGAAATTTTGATGAAAATGAAAATTTTCAGTAAAATATTTGAAGATTCTGAAAGTTCCCAAAGTAAACTTTCCCGGGATTTTGGAAATTTTCAAATATTCAAATAGGTAGTTCAATATTTTATTAAAAATTTTCATTTTCATCAAAATTTCATTCCGGGAACTTTGAAATAAAAAGTTTCCTTTACCCATCTCTGGAAATTATACTGATGGTAGATGTCAAATAAATTATAAAAAAATATATGCAATTTTTAAAAGAACAGACTATTTACTTATAGGGCGCAGATCATTTAAGGCAATAACCGATTTTTTATTTGAACCTGGATTAAAACTATAATGTATCCATCCGATATCAAATCTCAGTTATTTCTCAACCGATCTTGATGAAATTTAAAATGGTATAGTTTACTGAGGCACATAGTTTCATTTCTGTATTTACTTTTGTACTTGTTATTAATGTTACGTTTATTAATTTTTCAACTCCTTCACAGCTCTGTACTTTCGAGTCATGCCATCCTCAAATGAAAATCGTTAACAGCCATTTTAGAGAAAAACATTCTTGTCTAATTTTTACCGATATTTAGGGGGCCACTTCTCCCCCATTGAATGCAGGACCGAGTTTGCGATGTCGCCTCGACCTGTGACGGTCCTGAACGCGTGGTTCTAGATGCTACTCAAAAAGCACAAGTCCACCAAAAATGCAAAATCAAATTTTTGCACGATCGCACTTCCACTTCGTATTTAGGAAAAAACGTATGAGCTAAATTGATAATCTACTACTTTTATTAAAACCTCTTAATACAATAAAATTAATTATAGGTGTGTACAATATTTGAAGAAATATTTTGCATTTCAGCATATAACCAATTTCGACATGAACAAACATAAAAAAATTAGCCGATTATAGTCCAAAATAGTACGTATTGTCGTGCGTTTTCATTGCAACATTTAACTGCCCATGGCAGTGTGGTTAATTAGGATATTATTTGTCGCTTTTGTGGATAAGTACGACCTTGCGTGGTAAGGAAATATCAATAGAAACATTTATGCGTAATATTTAAAAATTATTTCATAATCTCTAGGATTTATGGATTTCCCAGGTAAGAAATATTCGCCAAATTAAAAATTAATCTATGTATGTATGTAAGAATATTTTTCAGCCTATTATCTTTAATTAGATACAATAGGATTATATTAACTTCTATATATTTATCAGGGACGCTGTGACTAGTTACATTGTATATAAAATACACGGATATCGAAATGCTGTAGGAGACAAGACACGAATTAATTTTGGGAAAATGATTTTTCTGGACTCACAAGCAATTTGCTTACTCGTCCAGTGAAAGACCACTTTCGGAACTTGTTACGTAAATAACTATTACATTATACCGATGATATACTTCGTATTAATATTTATTATATTCACTTAAAAAAAATCAAAAGATAAAAAAGTAGCATTGTTCTTTCGTCTGTAGCTCTTAAACGAAGAATTTTCCGGCAAAATGTCAAGAATAATAAAATGTTCAAAATCAATTTTCTCAACTTTTCTATCTCTTGATATATTTTTGGACAATGCTTAATTTACGAGTTATATTGCAAATATATAGGTATATATGATATTTTGACAGAACTAAGACGTCACCAAAGTACACTTTTCAATAAATACAATTGGTTTGTTTTCAAAGAATTTTTGAGATCTATGCCGCAGTTTTCTCGAAAACGGTTGAAATTATCAAGTTCTATCAGGTGTACCTTTTTTTACGTAGAAATGGTTCCTGCATGAGATTTTCTAGTCAAAAGTGCCACTACGTTTCGTAAACAAATATTCATCATCAGGTATGGCTCATGAGGCGCCCTCCTCGGGCTAGCGTAATGTAATACATAAATTATTGTTTCTTAGCCTAAAAAATGTTTCCTTACCAAATTTGGAGAAGATCAGTCAAGAGGTAGTTGAGATATTGCAAAAAAAAAGAAAAAAAAATTACAGATTTGACACTCTGTATCTTTTTCCACTGCAACAATTTATAGAGCGGGAGCTAGGAGGCTTTTTCAGCACACCATCGTTTTATGAACTTTGAGACATTTTTATGGTTTAATGGATGATAACGATTCATAAAATCGACTTCTGGCGGGACACCTCCTGTCAGGTGCGTCACGAACACTGTCTAAAAATCAATGAAATTATGTCATCGTTACAAGGCTCATTTTTTTTCCGTGTGTACATATTAGGGTGGCCCATCTCTATAGGGGGTGAATTTTTTTTGCGTATTTTTTAAGTCTCACCCCACGAAAATATACTATTATACTAGGAATAATTTATGTCAAAGTTTCAGATAATTCGGTGAACGGTAACCCGTGCCGCATTCAGGTAGAAATTTGTAGATAAGATTTTATTACGGTAATACACTTAAATTTTACTTAAAATACAAATATCTACCTCTTTTCTCATAATGTTTTATTGGTGTAATTATTTCCTAGAAATTATTTGTTTTGGAAGTTTGGAAACATAATGCACCTACGGTAGGTTTTTATGTCAGTTTGCAATTGTGTTTTACAGTGTCACCACTTATAAGTTCTAGCATACGTTCCTTTTTGAAAAAACATTTAACGATGGCTGATGTTAGATCCTTACGAAAGGATACTTTCATTTACTTAGTTGGACACTATTCGTCACAAATCATTGGCAATAAATTGCCGTCTAATAGATAAGTATTACAAGTGCTCTTTTATAACATTCGTGAAGTGAAGCTAAGTGTACATGAAAGTGGTGTCAGTTTTTTGGGATAAAGCTCGCATTCCGACACGTCAGGATTTTCATTGTGTTAAACAACTAGATAAACTTTATGCAGAGTGGAGGAACTTACAAAAATCGGCTAAAAGGGCCAGTGCGGGAGGTAAAGAAAAAAATTTCGTTGAAAAATTGGACGATCTTTTTGACATTTCTCATGTAAATGCATTGGAGTTGATGAAAATAGATGAAGATAAGCAGTTTTTAATTAACCAAAGAAAAAAGGGACGTCCTGGATTTATGCATGGTATTGATTACCAACTTGCTTCTCAAGAAAAATCAGCTGAGGAGAAATTACAGAAATTATCCGAACGAATGCAACGAAGTCAACAAGAAAAAGCTAGATTAGAGGAAACAGTCACCTGTCCATCATCAAGTAGTAATTCAGCCGACTCCAACGAAAATGAAGATGAAATAATCGAAGCCCAAGAAGAGTTGTTACAAGACCAGCCTGGCCCGTCACAGCCAAAAAAGAGGAGATTGTATGGAACATGTAATATCATCACACCAAAAATAGCCGCCGCATTTGATGCTTGCAAAATAAGCGACAGGTATGGAGTCCATATTTTGACGGCAGTTAGCAGAAGCACTAGGACATGACACCACATCTTTGTCCATCAGCAGAACCACACTTCAGCGCTCTAGACAACGCATCCGCGAAGAAAGAGCTGAAATATTAAAAACTGCCTTCGGTAATTCTGAATTGCCGGCCCCAGTCATCCATTGGGATGGAAAACTTTTACCTTCTCTCACTGGAATGGGAAATATAGATAGACTTGCTATCTTAGTTACTAGTGGAGATATTGAACAACTACTTGGAGTACCAGCTTTTCCCAATTCAACTGGAAGAGAACAGACTGAAGCAGTTTATGATGTGCTTTGTGAATGAAATTTGGACGAAAAGGTAATAGCTTTGTGTTGTGATACAACAGCATCAAATATGGGTTATATAAATGGGGCAGCTACACTATTGCAACAAAAATTAGAAAGAGATATTCTATATTTTCCTTGTAGACATCATATTTTTGAAGTGGTTTTGAGAAGTGTGTTTGACACAAAAATGCCTTCCTCATCTGGTCCAAATGTGCCACTATTTAAACGTTTTAAGGAATTTTGGCCTAAAATAGATCAAAATAAACTAAAAACTGGATTTCAGATATCAAAAATTAAAATAGGTATTGAAGATATATGTCTGTTTATTGTAAAGGTTTATGTAAAGGCCTGGTTTACAGCGTCATTTGCTAGTAAAGCACCGCTTCATGACTTAGACTTTTGTAAAGAACTCATTAATTATCAAAATATTGACAAAGAAATATCTCAAGCCGCAAGTAGGAAAATAGTGAACCATTTGTGGTACCTTAATTCAGTAAATGTTGGCTTATCCTTCTTTGATGACGATATTTCAGTTACCACTAAAAGAGAAATGGTTAAAGCTTTGAATAGGAAAGCACCAAATCAAGAGGGTATTAAACGACGTATGATTAGTAACATTACTGACGTTGAAAACAAGGAAATTCAGGACTTCATATGCGAGAACATTAAACAGTTTTTTCAAAAATTAGGTTTGTCTATGGAATTTTTGGAAAATGATCCAACAACATGGAGGGAAAATGAAAGTTATACCCGATGTTTCAATATTGTAAACAAAATTAAAGTTGTAAATGATGCCGCTGAGAGAGGAATCAAACTTTTTACTGACTATAATGACATTTTAACAAAAAATGAAGACCAAAAACAGTTTTTACTCCAAGTTGTAAATGATTATAAATCACAGTTTTCAAATGTAAAAAAAGAAACCCTGTCGCATGCTTTGGCCTAGTGCAAAAAATATTGTTTTTATTACTATATGTCTTGTGGATTTAGGATAATATTTGGTACTATGTATGAAAAAAACGTTTCATAATAAAATACACAAAGATAAAACGAGAGTTTTATTTCAAAAACTTCTAGTCTAGTTTTCTTAGACTACGAATTTACAGTAGTATGACACATGTCATAGTCACAACAGATAATGTCTTTGATATTTGTATGACTTGATTAGTCATTCTAAAGATAAATGTTGCTGATTAAAAAAAAAAAAACAATGCATCAACCAAAGAATGTAAATAATTCCATTTACTTTTATTATTGCATAATAATGCATTCTGCGGCACCCCTTGCCTTCAATTTGCCTCAATAATATTTTGAGGGGACTGTTTTTTCTTCAAATGGAACCATTTGCAGGGGTGAGAAATAAAAAATTTCGATTTCGAAAAAGATGGGCCACCCTAGTACACATTTTATGTTTAGAATGAATAAAATAAGATCGCCAGAAAGTGTGGGCTGTAAGGAGGCGCAGCCAGAAAGGTAATAATGATACAATGCATCTGAGGCACGGTAGGAAGTCAAGTTAGCCGAAAGTGTTAAATTCCTGTATATTTAAGAGCCTATGGTACTTTTGTTGATACTAAGAGGAGGCTATTCTATTGTTGAAGGAGCTTATATTTTCGTTTTAAAAAGGAGCCAGAACTTGTAACGATGAGTTTAGAGTTCTGAGATAAAATAGGCAAACAAATCTATTTTTTTTTCAAAAATCCTAAACATTTTCTTTCTGGCTAGCCTTACTGACGGGAGTATCTCTCTGGGAATTTTTTTCTGTGTTCAAAACATTTCAATAAACATGCTCAGCCTAAAAAAAGCTTGTAACGATCATGTTATATAACTCTGTTTTTTTACATCTTTGACCTTTCTGGCTGCGCCCCTGACGGCCCACACTTTTTGGCGCTCTTGTTTTATTCATTCTATACATAAAATCTGTACACACAAGAAAAACTAGCCTTCTAACAATGATATAATTTCACTGATTTTTATATCTTGAACCATGGCCAACTCGACGGGCTGACATATGCCAGAAGTCTATTTTGTCGTTATTTAAGTTCGATAGAATTAATCAACCTCGCAATCAACGCATAGAAAATACTTGTAATAATGAGTTTCCAAAAACGCCACGTAGCTTCCGCACCATTACTAAAGCATGTTTGGTTATATCCTCATATTTTGATCCAAAGAATCTACCCTTGAACTGTGGCCGTACAGTATATCATACATTTCATCATTTTAAAGAGTAGGAATAACTTAAAATTGCTGATTTTACTTGCTGCATTTTATAAAGTTTATATTGGGGCGGCTCATACTTCTTTGGGGTACCACTAAACTTGAACCATATTAAAAGACAAATTATCCCAAAATTTAGTTATCCTGGGACAACAGAAAAGGGTGCCAACCGAGGTGTCGGCCTTCATTTAATTTCAATAAAATGATGTTTTCAAGTAAATGTTTTTCTGTATTACTAATTATTTGTTCTCATTTAATTAAAATTGAACTATACTCTTCTCCATTATATGCAACCTAATTAAACTGTTTCCACTACGTATGTGTTTAAATCATTAATTACTGTATTTACAGTGCCGGTTTTAGATATAAATTGCCCCTAGGCCCAGGTCAATTTTGCGCCCCCCTCCCGCCTGCTATTAGTGTATGGGCAGAAGAAATTTTTAAATAGCGGTGGGGGGGGGGGCGAAATCCGAGAAAAACTTTTAGTCCAAACAAATTTTTGAAGAGATGAAGAAACACAATAGCGCCCCTAGGTCCGGGCCTATGAGTCCTAGTCAGAAAACCGGCCCTGAGGCAATATTTTGCCTGCTGTCAATAACTGTTTCAAGTATCCCTATACCGGTGACAACAAGATTAGTCCCATTAAAAAGTCTCGTATTTTCTTAGGAATAAAAATTTTAAATTTGGAAATATAATTTGTGATACAAAAAATTGACCTGCCTTAAAATAAGATCGCTAAACATTTTATTTAAGAATTTTTACGGATCTTCTTTGAAGACGGCTCAATTTTTTTTTACCTCTTGTAGTGACCTCTTTATTTAGCTTCTACATAGTAAACTTACAAAAGCATCCATCATTTTGAATTTTTAAGCTTTAACATCAAGCTCGTTATCAGATAATCCTGAAATCTCTTGTAAATCTGCAATAACGTTGCATTATGGCAACCGTATTGGATTTGCCGTTTTGAACTCGTAATTTTTGAGATCGCATTCTGTATCAGTTACTCCGAAAATACATAACAGTTACTAATTTTAATGCAGTTCCGACAAAATTTGCGCGGCGCCTTCGCCAAAAGTTAGAAAATTTTCAACAAAAAAATAGTTTTCAATTTTTTTTCACCTTGCATTGGACGTAGCTTGATGATATTAATAGGGGACTACCGCCGAACCATACCTTAAAGTTTGAAAAATATTTGATAGAAATCGCTTAAGCAAATTCAGAGTAATGTTTGTACACAAACACAGTGTGTCCACGGATGGACTCGAAAAAATCATTCTTCATAATAACTTCTGTTTTCTGTATAAATACAATTAGAGCGAAGGCTAGTGTATACCCTCCCCCCCCCCCGGTGGGGATTTCTGACTCACATATTTTTTTGTTGGTATTGCCATGTACTTTAAGGTTTTAGTTGTTTGCCCCTTGTCAATTACAGCATATCCCGGAAAAACATGGAGAACCACGGAAATACGGAAAAAATTATATTTTACAAAAAAACTTTATTCTTTGCTCCTAATATTCCCATTTAACTTTCATAACTAAATTGATTTTTGCGAAGCCACAGATCAGCTCCTACAGGATATCTATTTCCGAGCGATAGCTGCATTTTTTGCCAAAAGAATCGAAAATGGATTTCTTCGAAAAAAAAGTTGCCTACCAAATGTGTTACTGAAATCGTGGGATTGTCCATTATCCACGCTGCAGAAGCAAAAGCAGATGACAAATTGTTATGTGAACTGAAAGAGGTAGATTTTACAGCTCGTGAGGTGCACTATCATAATCACTGTCGTAAGGAATACACAAGACATCCTGATAGGCGACCCCATGCCGCTCCAGAAAGTGAGTCACTTGCACAGCAAAAGGCGCACAAAGAAGCATTTGAACATTTAACAAACTATGTTCAAGAAAGTATAATTGTTGGTGGTAATGTTGAACGCATGGCAATGCTGCATGAGAGATATTTGTTATTCATGACGGAACATTCACCACAATTTTATAATGAAAATTATAAAACTGATAAAAGAAAAATTAAAAAACCATTTTGGCAATCATATCTCATTTTGGCAGCCAAACTGCAGGAGTGAACTTGTGTACTCATCATGGATAGAACCCGGACAAGCCGTAGAAGCTGCATTTGAAACTGCTTCATCAGATATGCGAAGAATACAAGAAGCTGCAATGATTTTGAGACGGTATGTCCAGCAGACGTACAAAAATTCACTTGCAATGCCTTGGTCTCCTTCAGCCGAATTCCTGGCTTCAGATGAAACGAAGGCTCCTAATTTACTATGTGAATTTCTTTCGTATGTAACGAGCGGAAAACCACTGCAAGTTGCGAATGACAAAGTCAAACGCACAGTGAATTCCTATGCACAGAACTTATGCTATAGCATTACTAATGGTAAATGGAAAATGTCAAAGCATTTGAGTTTAGGAATGCCTATAAGGTACCTTACAGGAAGTGCAGAACTGGTAACTTTGGTAAATAGATATGGTTCATGTTTACAATAAAAGAAATGGAAAAATATGTAACTAATAATTTTATTTTCCAGTTATTTTCCCGGAAAACAAAGGAAACCTGAGGAAAGAATTTCTGACAAAATATTGGTTATAAATATACCTTCTTTAGCTTAAAATTGAAATGAAATGGGAATTAATTCAAAAAGTCATTTTCTCCATATCTCTGTGATTTTCCGGGCATTTCCGGGATATGCTGTAATTGACAATGAGCAAACAACTAAAACCTTAAACTAGATGCCAATAACGACAAAAAATATGTGAGTCATAAATTCCCACGGGGGGGGGGGGGGAGTCTTCATATTGGCAGCTCATGGTCTAGATTCACGTTGAGAAACTTCGATTTTGTTTTACAGGGTGCGCAAAAAATATAAATATATAGATTTTCAAAATTGAAAATTTTTAAATCAAACTTTGCATTAAAATTAAAGAGCTCTAAAGAAGCAATCGAAAATTCAAATATTTTCTTTTCATGGGAGTTATTGTTACTAAGATATTTTATATTAAAAGTTAAATTGATTTTTTTTCCATATCTTTATCGATTTACCAGCACGGTAGCTCAGTCAGTTAAGGCGTATTGATTGGCGAATATGCTCACCGACTGTCTATCGCATCCTGGGTTGTCCTGGGATGTGTCTATCATAGCTACTGTTATTTTTGCCCTACAAACTTAAACATACATCTCATTTTTTAAATATACCCTACAGAAACCCTGCACTCATGTTATTGATATCCATAAGCAACGGTAATGAACAATAATGAGTTCTGAATATTTATTTTTATGTATAATTTTTGACGGATCATCTGGTAAACCACATGACACTATGAAAGAGAGATACGCTCTCACTTATACCTCCCCCTACTGCAGTCACCGCTGTTACGTCTCGTAGGAGGCAACTAGTTCAGCGGTCAATTTTTATTTTAGATGCAATAAAAAATTACTACTCCTTTGGTTGGTCCAGACAAAAGATAGAAGCAAAAATGTGAGAAAATTGTGAAATAATAGACACAGTTATTTTCTCGTTTAACTCGTTCTAATTAAAAAACGGGACAACGAATTAATCTCAAATTTTTACAGTGTTGTGAGTCCATATTTGTTAATAAAATGTGTTAATATGACGGTAATTTTAATAAGTGTAAAAAATATGATCTTCCTTCTAAGGCTATGGATAAACTGTGAAAATTTACATGTGTGAATATAACAAGCGAGAAACTTTTTCATCTTTCGAAATAGATACTAAGTATATCGAGGGCATACGATGATGCAGGGTGGAGCTAACGTTTTTGTTTGAAACCTTTTTCTAGGATTAACTGTTCTTGACAAAACTGCAATTAAGTATACGGAACAGCCCCGCGGACGGAAAAAAACTATGTACGTTCGAGTGTTGTTTAATGGAATTGGGTTCAGATTTTCTTGCAGGATCAAAAAATGAATGAGATTTTTGAACAAATCAATGGAGAGTCATTATAATTACATGAGATAACACTTTTGATATGTCTCACGCTATTGCATTAAGTCATATTGCAAAAACGCTATTTTGCAGATGCAAAATGTATTAACAATCTCCCCACAAAATTGGTCCAAAATCGAAAATTGAGATATCATCAAATCTTTACGTTTTGAGGTCCCAGCAAACCAAAAAAGTGATTTTTAAAAAATATCTGTGTGTGTATATGTGTTAGCACGATAGCGGCGAAACTACCAAATGGATTTGGATGGAATTTTGCATGAGGGTTTCTTTAGTGCTCCAGAAGATCTGAAAAGGTATTGGTTGAGATCGGATTACGTTTAGTGCCGTTTTGGCACGACAAGTTGTTTATTTTATACCAACTTACAATTTGTAGTCGAATCATTAAAAAGTAGATAAAATTCTGATTTCAACGATATATCACACAAACATTTTTTCGATATGGTTTCCGTGAAAAAAATTAAAAAACAAAATAACAATCTATAAAAATACAGTCACGCTTCATGTGTAACATACATTTTACAACATATGCATGCTAACTGCTCGAATAGACTAGTGTGCTAAAGCGCGCAGACTGTGAATCTAAAACTCGAGGTTCGTAGGTTCAAATCCTATGGATCGCAAGACTTTTTTTTAATTTTAATATGAGAAAATTATTTCAACTTAACAAATATAATTAAATGAGATCGTTAATATTGTTTAGTGCTCTTTTCGGCTTCAAAGATCCACCGGGTGGGGAGGTTCCAGCCGCTTCCAGTAGCTGCCGATATTTTTCATAATAGAAACATTATTAAAGAATCCGAATATTTATCTCGAAAAAGTAATCGTTAAAATTACTAAATAATAGAATAAGTATTTTTCATTGTTGACTGTTTGTCCATTTTCCAGAAGAACGTTTGTAAATGCACAAATTAGATTAATTAAAGTAGTATATTATTTACTAGTACTATTTATTGTGTTTAATTAATTGAATTAAAATTTGATATTAAATACAAACAAAATAAATGGCAACTAATAGCTTAAAATTCGTTGAAAAATCAACGGTTCAAAAGATCGCACCGGCTTGCATCAATTATTTTGGAAGTGCTTTCACTAACATCTAAACCCATAGCAGCCTCATTACAAAATGAAAAAAATGCTGACAAATTAAGGCTTTGAATTCTAGAATATCAAAAAGTGAAATATGTGCCTGCAAATTTTAGCTTTCTAGGTCATATGGTTTTCGATGTATTTTTAGGCAGATATCGTGCTGCCGCAGGCGCGATTTGAAAGTGACTAGTGAGTGACGCTATGCGCACAGCAGATCAGAAACTGGTACTCGTACCGAGCGTATCTCCTATTTCATAGTATCATGAATAAACCCGTCCGTTGTTTATATAACCGGCGTTTAGCTGGAGTTAGTGGGGTCGGTTAGAGCTGTATTTCAAGATTACCGTTACACCAAATTTGGTATGAAGGTACCTTAGGGTATACTAATAAATGTTAGCCTAGGAGCCCTCTGTAATTTCTAAAAAATTTGATCTACAACACTAAAATTTAAAATATTAAAAAAATATATATATATATATATCAAAACATTTTTTTCGTTTAATTATAAATTTAGTAAAAAGAGAAGGTAGACATTATGCATATCATTTTCTTCGTAATTTAAAGATATTATTAAATAACAGATTCTCCCATAGGGGTTCTATTTAAAAAAAAAATAGTTTTCGTTGAAAAACCCCTGTCGTTGAACTTAATGAAGAATACATCGTGTTTAATGTTACTATCTGAAGAGATAATATTTTAAACAGACCAATTTTTAACAATTTTGGTAAAATCGCGGCCTTATATTATTAAAAGTAAGAATTAAAAAAATCAATTTTTTGAAAATCAAAATAATATTTGACTTAATTTTTTCTTAATTAAAGCTAAACAACCCTCCGTTCTATTAAGAGAGGTCTGAAATGGGCCAGGCTATTCAAATTTTTATTATTAACATATTATTTGAGAAATTACGCTCTAGCAGCGAAAACGCTGTCGTCTCTTTCGCGGTCAACGTCTTGTGTTAGATGTACTAGGGACTTAATTTTTTTTTTAATTAAAGGTAAAGAGCCCAGCTTTCGATTAAAATGGGCCCGAAAGGGGCCACGTTAATAGATCTTATTTTATTTTAGTTTAACATAAAAAATGCGCTAGCAGCGGAAACGCTGTCAACGACTATTTCGCGATTAATTCCTATGTTAGATGTACTAGGGACTTATTATTTTTTTAAATTAAAGCTAAAGAATCCACCCTTCGATTAAAAGTGGTCTGAAATGGGCCAGGCTAGTCAATTTTTGTTTATTAACATATTACTTGAGAAATTACGCTCTAGCAGCGAAAAAGCTGTCGTCTGTTTCGCGGCTAACTTTTACGTTAGATGCACTAGGGACTTATTTTTTTTTTAAATTAAAGCTAAAGAGCCCACCTTTCGATTAAAATTGGTCCAAAAAGGTCCAGATTACTATTTTTTTTTAATACGAGTTTTACCTGAAAAATACGTGTTGGTCGTCAATATTATTTTGAGAATTTGAGGCTAATAGCCTTCTTATATCGGCGCGATAGCTCAATCGATTAAGTCGTATTAAGTGGCGAATATGCTGATCGACTGCCTACCGCGCTCTGGGTTCGACCCCCAGCCCCGGTATTGACAACACCGGTGGGTGTGGATGTATGTCTGCGTTTTCCCAAATCGTCACCTCAATATTACAAGGTTCTATGGGCACTAAATGCTGTTCTGAGAAAATTTACTTTAAAGTTTAGGGGTGTTACAAATACAGAAGCGGTTTAATTTTTTATTTTTTTATTCTTCTCAATTCACTTAAAGTGCCATATTACTCAACTATGTAATGGTCATATTTTTTATTTTCAATTTCAAAGAAGATATTTTGATTTAAAAAAATACATACAACTTTGGTCTCCTATCAGTGAGATTTGTTTTGTCACATACAACTTTGTTTTTCCATTACGTATTTAAAAAAAAGAAGTGTTACGGCAAATCATTTATTTATTCTAAGATACAAAAAAAAACATTGAAATAAAGTATATAGTAATAATCAAAGAAAAGTTTAATTGGCTTTTTTACCAGTCTTACGAGTTTCCCCATTTTTTTTTTTGAATAAGCGGAACCCTAGGGGTCCGCTGACGATGTCTTGGGGGTCCGCGAAATGTCACTGAGCAAGCGCGGATTTGGGGGGGGGGTAACGGGGTGTAATTACCTCTCCTAAGATTCTGTAACCCATCAACTTTTGTTTTAAAATGTTATGATTTTTGTTAATTTTGGGAAGAAAAAAAGTTCCCCCCCCCCAAGATTGTGTAAGTTAATAAGTTTCATTTAAAGATGAAAAATTTTTTACCCCGCCCCCCCAAGCTCAAGGTCCAGATCCGCCCTTGTCACTTTAAAGGGTCCTTGTTAGTATAGCGACCGATGAGGGGGTCCTTGAAAAAATCCTGTTGGGAACCTCTGTTATATGGAGTCTTTTTGTTTGTTTGTAGCAGCAAATGAATTAATGATACTGGAGAAAAGTACTCCGCTTTTCTCAACACCCGTTCTATGGAGCTATTTCATTACTATAGTAGAAAACAGAGTTGTGTGTTAAAACATACAACCATGTTATTCAACTAGTGTAATATTTTTACATGCACCTTTGTTTTATAAAGTATAAAATTCGGTACAGAGGTGCAGCCATCTATTAAAAAGTCGCAAAAGATTCGCCAGGCCACATACAACTTTGCATTATTAGTAACTAAAAATTCTCAAATATGTTACATACAACCTTGTAATATTGAGGTGACGAAATGTGCAACCTCCTTCCCCACAGCCTTGGCTATGGATTTGGGGGTTGTCTACTATCTGTGATGTGTTTATGTTTATGTTTGTTAGCTCTTGGGTCATAATTTGTAAGTAAAAATGTTGGAATTATCATTACCTACGAATATATGTATTTAAAAATGCAATAAAAAATTTTTTTTTCACTGATAGTTTTGCTGCTAAAATTTTTTCAATTTTTGAAATGTTGACAGCACTAGAATGGAAAAATATGAATAAAATATGCATGGAAACATCTGAAATACGAACGGATATGCTTCTCCGAAGGTTTTATCATCATTTTAACCCAAATCCGATCAGTAACAACATTTCTACTGCACTTTATAGCCATTTCTGCGACTTAGGCTCTTGTTGCTTCGCAAAAACAGGGAAGCCAACGGGGGGAGAGTAGGGAACTTTTTGGTACGTGTTATCCTGGACCAAAACTACAATCCTGCAAATTTTCAGCTTTACAATAATTAATTCCGGGTCAAAAACTAAAATTCCTGGGCCACATGTGATATTTTGTCGTATTTGTTGGCCATTTTGGATTTAAGTGCTGTACAGAAATTCCAGAGGCTAATATTTATCAGTATACCATAGGGTACCTTCATACTAAATTTGGTGGTTTCATCCGCCAGGTAATGGTAATTTCAATAAGCCACCTCACTAAGTGTCTATTAAATATTTCGGTAGCTAAAACTGATGTGTCGATCACTGCCACTTAGAGTTCGCATTGTTATTTTTGCTCTGTAAACCAAAATAGCGGCAATGCGTTTAGTATAACGTTAAATGAGTAGAGTTGCTCCTAATAAGTATGTCGATTATATCGAACATACTATATATAACACACACAAACAACAAACTTAAACATATCCTCATTTTTTCAATTTACCCTGTAGAATCCCTGCACTCATGTTATTTATATCCATAAGCAATAGTAATGAAAATAATGGGATCTGAACATTGATTCTTCTTGTGTATAATATGTATAACGATAACTGAGTATTTATTAGAATTCTATTTATAAATATTTATACCGCATACCTTTAGCTTTTGATAATCATTATAATAACAAGCTACACCAATGCGTGACGGTAACATAGACCCCAATGTATGTAACATCTTACATAATAAAAGCCGTATACATTTTATTACCACTTTCTTTTTATATCATCGCTCCGACCTTGCCTCTCATTTCTGTAGCTTCTCAAGGTTTCGTATACGAAATGTTGACGGGTCAGTGTGTCAATTATCTTACCCCAGTGAGACCTTGGTGAATTATTCAATAAAAAAATCTCTTTAGAGAAGAGTCGACTTGATTTTTTTTACAATGAAGGATCCATTATCGACACATAAGGTATGCGTTTAGAATTACACTATCGAGTCATTAGCCGTTGTTTGAAAGATGAGCTATTCATTATCGAATAACTGACCGACAGAGAAAAATAATATACCTCACATCACTTGGTCTCTGGTTATAGGCCAGGGATTTAAAATTTTAATCCAGAAAAAAAAATAGTAGGGGAGATGTGGGAGAGTTGGTACTATGAGAGAATTGGGAAGTGACTTTTATATCGATTGGTTGGTAGTTTGATATTGTGTATCATACAGGTTATGTATATTTGTGAGAGAAATAAATAAACTGCCGTATTTCGCCCGTGTATTGTGTACTTCAAATCTCAGGTCATTATAATTGTTTTATGTGCTGAAAAGTAACTTTTTTTTTGTTCAAATTATCCAATTAATTTCTTTGTGGGTGCAAGTGTTGCTGGAGAGTTATTTTACATGTAATGACCGATGTTTTGGCTGGCTCATTTCATGATTCACTTTCACCTAAAAATAAACCTGGTCACTTTCAATGACTCCGAGCAGTGTGGTAGAGTTGGGACCTTATTTAAAGGGAGAGTTGGCCCATTCTGTATCTCCTCCATTCCATGTATGAATCAATTTTCTTATATTATTTGGATCGTTTTTTGGTATGCCGTTACGCCACAAGAAAAAAAAAGAACGATCCTGTGGTTCCAATCCACATAATTCAAGAAGCCGTTGCATAATACAAACATAATGATGGCTTGAGAAAGATACCGTACGCACTCAAAATATGGTCGAATTTCCACGTATATATTTTTGCAATATGAGCGATTTTTTAATCAATTTTATTCTTTCTAGCTGTTTGTTATTTTTTGCAATAATTAAATATTTTTCCATATCTTTGTGAAGATTTAATTACCTGTCCCAAATCTCTCCATCGCTAGTCCCAATTCTCCCTCGTAAAAGGGATATTTGGGATAAATACATGACACTAGAAAATATTTCTTCATGCCGCTAGTTACTCAGTAAATTTAACTAATATTTGCAAGAAGTGGTCCAATATATGAAGGTATGTGTTTTTAATTTTTTTTAAATTTTCAAAAACACAAATTTTAAAAATTAATTGAAAATTGTCCCAACTCTCCCACATCTCCCGTACAGCTGAAATTTGACGCAGTTGTTCTATCCGGTTTTGTTAACATTATATCCAAAGTCCCTTAATCTTCCGTGTCGACCTCCTGAAATTCTAGGGGCTTGAACTCCTGGACCGCACTGAAAACTCACCCTTAAATCTTAAAAACCGTATATTGATATCTATTCTCTTTCTCAAAAAATGTGGATTTAAATTCGACCCAAAAATTCGCTTGGTCCGTTTCAGTTGGCCAGCAGTTTAGATGCATTTGTTCTTCAAATATTTTTAATGAAATTTCATTTTAAAGATAATTAAACTTTTTACTTAATCATAATCTCCATATTGCATTATACAGTTGGAACCTTATAAGATCATCTGGATTCATTTGTTAGAGAAATAAACAATTTTTTAATAATATCTCACAACTCTTCTTACAAAAAAAAAAACGCGAAAATAGTATATTATTCAACGAGCGGTAATGTAGATAATAACTCACGCAGATGAAAGTTTATAGCCCGAGCCGTAGGCGAGTGCTGTAATTCATCAAGTGAGTTACAATACTATACTTTATCTACGATTATAACAATAAATATTAAATTGACAAAATTTTGTTTAAATTACTCAGTTTGTTTATTAATAAAATGAACTGTAAAATGTAATTTTTGTTCACTCTTGTATATTTGTTGTCTTCAAAAATTTAGTCACCTTTAAGCGGGGATAGAATGTGATTTTTAATCGAAAAAGTGCATAAACTGCTCGTAGACAAAAAAAATCAGCGTTGTAGATTACTATTACGCGGCGGAAAATGCAAAACTTCTCCGCGAACTGTAATAGCCCGGAGCGCATATTCGGTCAAAAGTCTTGTTTTTTACGTTAGAGAAAAAATTAAAAAAGCGTCGGAAAGCTCAATCAATTCTCTTTATATAAGCTATCTACAAATTTTTCGAAAAAAACGATAATTATCGAGATATTCGAGGAAATGTAAGAAATTACACGTTTTCCTATAGAGTGTATGTAAATCTTAAAAAATAATTTTTCTCAGAAACCTGGGTTTCGAAGGGTCAAGATTAACGGAGCGTCAAAGTAGTACATGTTCTTAAGTGAACATCGTAAATGAGATCAATTTCAGTTAATTATCGATTAATTACGGTGACAAAATGGAGAAATTTTACAGAAAAAAAAAAGTCCCAAATGCCGCCCCCTTTAATTCCTTTATTTTTGTCGGAATTCAAAAAATAGAAAAAAGAGTTTTAGCAAATTTAATTCTATTTAAGTTAACTAGAGTAGTATTTTGGCGTAGGAGCCAAGATTAAAAACTGTAGAAGCTCAAAATTTGCGATTCTTTGCCGTACGTGGCCAACATTTCAGTAGTTATCTCCGAAACGAAAAAAAAAAAATCAAAATTCTTATGGAAGCAAAAGATTCGTAGTGGAAAATACTCGTTTGATCATATTTTTTATTTCGAGCTAACTCCCACCGTTTTGGAGATATCTGAGAAAAATAGCAAAAAACAGCTTACATTTCGGAGCCGAAAAAATTGCAAAAACATGCAATCTTGACACATTCATATTTTTCGAAAAACACCATTGGGACGACCGTACGATGTCGCGACGTAAAGAGGAAGTCTTCCAGATAAACCTGATCGTAAATTGCACGGCGAAATTCGAAAATTCGGCTCGGCACGAATGAATCAAAAGTAGCATTTTGTGACATTTCAGAAAAATCTTTATAGATATTAACGCGAATAATCTGTCACTACCTCCCTGACTCCACTTTCGTGTGTCGCGCGTTACGTCGATTGGATCGGCTAGGCATGAAGATAAAGGTGATTGGCTCTGTACCTAGCGTGAGTTACAATAACTCACGCATTATAACTCACGCTGTTTGTTTATGGATACTACTAATTGATCCGAAGCAGTTCATTAAGTAGTATATAATCTAATAAGAGTAGATAAACGATTTTATATCCTAATTTAGGACTTCATATCTCCGGTCCATTTGATCTTACAGACTCTTATGGGGCTCATTTTTTTCATTATATGATGTAAATTTAAAGGGCACTTTGATTTTTGCTGTATCTTAATTTCCCTAAGTTTGTCAATGTGTAAAAGGCAGGGTAAGTTCATTCGACGCAGAAGAATTATCGCTTACTTCAAAACATCGGCATTACGAAACATTTACAAGAGACCATTTCGTCTCAAAATAATCTTAACCGGAAACTTTTGTAGACATTTTCTTTGATCCGACGAGCCAGAATGATCAATTGGTCAAGTCGTCGGACAGTAAATAAGGCATTTTGAATCAAGTTTCCTAACAAACAGTGGGCTTTATGAACCATTTGCAAGAGACTATTTCTTCTCAAAATGTTTTAACTGGAAGCTTTTGAATACATTTTTTTTTATCCGACGATCCAGAATGATAGTTCACTTCAAGACATCCAATAGTGAAAAACAAATTTTGAATCGAGTTTCCACGCAAATGGTGGGCTTTACGAAACATTTTCAAGAGCCATTTCATCTCTAAATGTCATAATTAGAAGATTTTGTATACAACTTTTTTGGTTAGACGCAGGAGAATGATCGTCTACCTCAAGACATCATCTTTACGAAACATTTACAAGAGACCTTTTCGTCTTAAAATGTCTTAACGAGAAGCTTTTGTATACACTTTTTTTTTATTCAACGATCCAGAACTCAGTAAACACACTCCGCCACATCCACATTATAGCCACTCACATTTTAGTAGACTTTGTAAATGGCAAAGCATCTCATCACTGTGATGACACTCTTTGGACCGTTTCAGAACGTTCCACATCATAACCACTTCCGTCAATGGAGATTGGGACGCCCACAATCACCACATCATTTTAGTGCAAAATTTTAAAACGTGGATGTAACTTACTGAGCCACCACTCACTATGATATCGCCATTTCATACTAAATGGAGACCACCGCCGTCAGCGCCACTAGTCTAGTACTACTACTGGCATTTCATTTCTATTCTCCAGTCATCTCCAATTAGCACTTGTCTGTGTTGCATTGACGACATTGACGTCACTTTTGTTTTAATGATTTTAGTTTTTGTTTGAGTCATATGAGAATATCAACACATTTTTACGTAAAAGTACCCACTTGTTTTAGGTATACTGTTACTATGAAATGATGCATTCTTATTTTTTACCTTGCCTATAATTAAGGTGTTTTTTAAACTAGACCTAGACTAGATCATCGAAGTGCAGCAACGTCGCGCGCGGTGAGGACTTGGATGAGTGATGGTGGCCAGACCATGTAAGGGCGCAGCGAAACAGTTGCTAGCAATGCTAGTAGTAAGAACACCTTACGGGCAATACAGGGTGAGCAAAATAAGCCCAGGAGGCTGCAGTGTCCTCGGAGCAGTGTACAGACGAGACCGGGGAGGAGGGGGCTTTGGTCAGTAAGAGTCTGACACTTCCAATATACCATTGATTGATTGGAGCCCATGACAGTTCTCCTCTTAAAAAAAGGTTTTTTTTATTTTTTTTTGCAATTTATTTTTACTTT
Organism: Rutpela maculata; assembly: GCA_936432065.2. NCBI lineage: Eukaryota > Metazoa > Arthropoda > Insecta > Coleoptera > Cerambycidae > Rutpela > Rutpela maculata. Next base: position 63,615,201 of record OW386290.2, read on the forward strand.
AACTTTGAATTGCAATATTTCAGGTTGTATTAGCCGTATAAAAGTCATCGGGTAATGAGTATCCGGTTCATTATAAAATATAAAAAAAAAATTATACTTTTTACCGAATACTACACTGTATTCGTCATAACATAAAAACTGAGAAAAAAATGCGTTTTTCCATTTTTAATTGCTTTCCACCTCGAATTAGTTTCTACAACTTTATGTGGACTTTATTTACGTTCAAGTAGATCCGAAAATGCAGAAAAAACCCTGAAACATTTCCTATATAAATAAATCCTTCCAGGACCTTAATTTCTGTAGGATTTGATATTATTCCCATATTTAACACATGAATCAATTTACCAACCTATGATCTAATATATCAGAGTAATCTAAAAAAAAAACAACATACATTTCCGTTTGATACATCAATTATTTGACATTAATGTATTAGTTTAAAGTATCGCTTACGGGTACTTTAGATATTAATGGTAATTGTCACTTCATGACAAGCTGTTTTTATTATCCAAGGAAACAAAGAAAATAAGCACGTAAACAACTAAGTATTCAAGGTAGGTAATTTCAGAAAAATAACTGTGCTATATATGGATACATATAATTAGAATAAAGATTAGCCCAAGCTAATCTACAAATAATGCAGCAATGCAAATATTAATTCATGTTAACAACTTGCATAAAAAATGCTAAAAATTAAAATACATAATACTTATACAAAAACTTCTAAACAAACAAGTTAAATTCATAACTCTGATACTTATTGATTTTGGGTACTCCGGAGATTTCGTGTCTGACAAAACACTAACGAATTTCTATGCCAGCTCAGATTTTGACAACTGATAAAAACTATTTAATAAATTTATGTTTAAACTCAGGGACATTTCCCGACATATTTAAATTAACTTCTGTCAAACCTCTACACAAAAAAGGTGATTACAAGATGTAGTTTGCTAAACTCCTCGAGAGTTGACGTTTCTCTTACATAAAAATTGCTGCCTAAAAAATCACTACATCCACATCTAGATTTCTTATCTAAGTCTATATGGAACATATTGTTCATAGCACTTTAATAATATAATATTTGAAATGGTCTATCCCAAAAACCCATAAAACGATATACTACACAGGTGGTAGTAAAGGCGATTGATAAAAAAAAAAAAAATTGAGGCCTTTGATTCTTGTACATACAGTAAATCACATTTTTTTTGATAGCGGGGCGGTTGATGCAAAAAAAAATTGAGACCTTGGCTCTCGTACATACACCAAATCCTAATTTTATGGACTCTTACTTGCTTGCTTTACCTATCTACCCCCATTTACTCAGCAACCCTTCAGCGGATTAATATCAAAGTATAATCTAGTTCCACATTTCGTTATAATAGGTATATACGTATACAGTGTGTCCCAGGATAGATGTAACAAGAGGTGTAATGGACCAAAAATTTTGGAATTTTGGAATGGTATTTGGGGATTGAGTCCTGCTTGTTGTAAAACTAAAGTATACCAAAAATGACTTGATTTTGTGTTCTACAGGGTGTTTTCTAAGCAAAGTTGTAAAAATCACCACTAATAAAGTACCTTTATTTTTCAAAATATGAGAAAATTCCACTAAGAAAAGTTATTTTGAATGCAGTTTTATACCTCTATACCAAATTTCAGGAATATAAAATTATTTTTTTGAAACTTCCCATTTTTTGCGAATTAAGAGTTGAATTCATATTTAAAGTTGTGTAGGAGCAAATGTTAATCATCTCAAAAAGTAGGCTATTGGTAAATAAAAAATTGAATATACGAAATGTAAGAAGGTATAATGTTAATCGAACTAATTGTAAAACAAGAAACAATTACTAACAGAAGATTATGAGGTTTAAAAATTATAACAAGTAACTAGTGGAAGCATTATACTCTTCGCCGATTTACTGAGCTTTTTATATAATTGTTACACATTCTATAGGATACTCTTCGCATTTTTCTAGTAAATAATGTTAGTTTTTGGACATTCTAAATTTTGTGATACCAACTTTGTTGTGAAAAAAAAAATCACGATGTGAGGGATCGAACCCGGGACCCTTGGATTGCGAGACGAACAACAACAACAAACTCTTGCCGCTACACTACCATTTCTTATTACTAAAATTGTTAATGAGTCTAATATATACCATTAGAAAATTTATTGTGATTATTAGGAAACACACATTAGTAAAATGTATTAAAAAAAAATAGTGATAGGAACATTTTGCAAGGTTTCTATTTATTACAAACCATAAAAAAATGTAAAAAATATTTTTTTAAATTTTAAATTACTAATAACTTTTTTATTTACCAATCTATTTTGTTAAAAAACAATAGGGTTCTTCCTCTAGCTAACACTAAACCTAATGCTCTAGCTAACACTAAGTTACTCTCCAAATTTCAATACAATCGGATTTTTCTTTCTTGAGTTATCGTGCTTACAAGAAACGTGACGGACGGACAGACGGACATTTTGAAAGTTGTTCAGAATTCGTTCACTAACATAACGATATAAACAAATTTTCTCCACGAGCGATATTTACTGATTTAGAAATGTGCCGATCAAATAAAATATACTCTTCGTTTTTGCGAAGAGTATAATAAATGTCAAAAACAACAGATTCACAAACAAATTAATTATTGACCAATACAAAACAATGTTTACAATTTTTTTATTATTCGCCGTAGCTACCACCCACATCCACACACATTTCGATCCTTCGCCTGAAGTCCTTAAAACTGTTTTGAATATGATCTAGCGGTATGGAGTTTACGGCATTTGTAATGCTCTGCTTCAATACTGCTACATCGTTAGGGGGTGGTTCAGCGTAAATCAACTGCTTGAGACGACCCCATAAAAAGAAATCCAATATTGAAAGGTCTGGGGATCTCGCCGGCCACTTGATCAGTCCATTCATGGCAATCCAATTTTCTCCAAAATTAAAATTCAACCACCGATTAACCATTTCTGTGGAGTGGCCAGGGCAACCATCATGTTGAAAATGAACTAAAGGCATATCTCTTAAAATATTTAAATGTTCTTCAGAAATCTTTCAAGAAGCTGTAAATAAGTGTGCTGGTTTAATCTTCCCTCAATGAAATAAGGTCCAATAACTCCAACGTGATAAGAAACGGCACACCACACATTCACTTTTTTATAATATTGTCTTCTACAATGAATTCTAAAATTTGAATTTTCAGAAGCCCAAAACCGACAATTCTGAGATGAAACAATACCATTGGTTGTGAATGTGGATTCATCTGAGAAAATTATGAAATGATGAAAAAAATCTCTCTTCCATGATTTTTTCTCTAATGGTCAAACAAAAATCCAACCCATGGCCGACATCTCCCTCTTCAAGCGTATGTTTATAATTTGCTTTATATGCCCTAATTTTCTTTGCCTTGTAAATTCTTTGGAGTTCAGACTTGCTAATCTTAATAAGAGCTGATCTCTCTCTTAGTGGCATCCTAGGACTTTCTATAACAGAGGCATGAGCTATAATAGCCCCAACATTGTCTTCATCATATGCTTTTATTTTTCTTTTCATGTTAAGAACACTACCAGTAGCCAGAAACGTTTTAATTATTCTCATAGCCTGAGTACGTGACAAAGCAGTGTTTGAAAATTTCAAATTAAATTGGCTTACCACTTCTCTTAGCGAGTTTTCACCGCCAATTCCGTAGCATTGCACAATATAAATTTTTTCACGCACTGTGAGTACCATTTTCACTTAATTTTTTATGCTTGGTTCATCAATTTAAAACAGAAATTAAGGATAATATTGACTACGTTTGACAGATATGTCAATAATAAATGATAAATGTGTATCCACTGCTTTTCTCATAGCCTACTTTTAGCTTCTACATAACTTTAAATATTAATTCACAAAAATAATTTCTATGATGCAGTTTTAATTGAATGGTTCAAAATAAAATACTAATTTATTGAAAAAATGGGAAGTTTCAAAAAAATAATTTTATATTCCTAAAATTTGGTATAGAGGTATAAAATTGCATTCTAAATAACTTTTCTTAGTGGATTTTTTTCATATTTTGAAAAATAAAGGTGCTTTATTAGTATGATTTTTACAACTTTGCTTATAAAACACCCTGTAGAACACCAAATCAAGTCATTTTTGGTATACTTTAGTTTTACAACAAGCAGGACTCAATCACCAAATACCATTCCAAAATTCCAAAATTTTTGGTCCATTACACCTCTTGTTACATCTGTCATGGGACACACTGTATATAAATTTCAAGTCAGTATCATAAACCCTTCCAGAGTAATCGTGTGCACAAAGAAAGTTACAGACGTTTGAACAAAAAAAATATTTTTTTTTTACCGTTACTATACTTCCACTACTACGTGGATGCAGAAGTAAAATAACTTACTGTTGGCGAGTCAACATGGATTCTCTGAATAATGGCACCAAATCGACACTTTCATGACTTAATTGTGAATATCCTAGATCAGACGCAATATGCAATATTATTTATTGATTTTTCCAGCGCTTTCGATGGCCTTGATTTTAAAATAATATTGGACAAGCTAGATAAGTATGGGGTCAAGGGAATTCCATTCAACCTCCTCTCTTCATACCTCAATAATAAAAAAAAACTACTCAAAGTAAATTGTGATGTGTCATACGTAACATAACACAGGTTGCTACACAAAAATATGTTCCGGTCCCCTGCATTTCACCATATTTCCTAACAGTACAGTAAAATTAAAGTTGACCCGGAACAAATTTGTAACAAGCTGATTTCTTCAGGATTGTATCCATGGTATAGCAGGGTTAAAATTCAATAATAAAATTTTTATATATTTAAGTATATATTCCAATAAGTTGTTTTTAAATTAACATTCTTAAATAAACATGTTGTTATATTTTTTGATAAAAATTGTTATTCTAATATATTTTGTTTTTCATTCCCCTCCTTGGTTACTTGAGTTTCTGGTGTGTGACTTACATTTATCCAGCAAGTGAACTGATCGCCACACTACTCCCCCGCTAAGAAAAAGATCAGTCAGTCATTCAATTCGTCAATAGCAAAACGAACTTTGTGGAGTGACATCACATTTGTCAGATAATAAATATGCTGGTTTAATCCTGTCAATGTTTACCGTGACGGCTTTAGTTCCTTTAACAAAAGTAACCAATTTATCTGTACGGGACAACACTTTAAAAGGTCCATCGTACAGCGGAGTAAAATATTTTTTAAAACGTTCTTTCCGAACGAAAACAAAACTACAATTTGAGATGTCTGGGCTGACAAATGATTTGTAATTAACGTGGTGAACTGGTGGAATGAAGTTAAATTATTAAATGAAGTACGTAATTTAGTAATAAAATAAGGAATATCCGGACAAGTATATGATTTAATAAAAAATTCACCAGGTATTCGTAATGTTTGACCAAAAACGAGTTCTGCGGAAGAACATTGCAAATCGTCTTTAGGGATAGTTCTGAGAGCTAATAGTATGATAGGAAGTTCATCTACCCAATGTGGTGTAGAAGTCCTAGCTCTCAGAGCAGTTTTAAGAGATTTATTAAACTGTTCAATCATTCCATTCGAGGAAGGATGATATGGCCTCGTACGAATCCTATGAAATCCCAAAAATTTTGAAAATTCTTTGAACAGTTTTGATTCAAATTGAACGCCTTGGTCGGTTGTCACTGTGACAGGGGCACCGAATCGACAAACATAATTCTGAAATAACGTACGCGCTACAGTTTCCGCAGTAATATCTTGCAGTGGATAAGCCTCGGACCATATAGTAAAACGTTCGATCACAGTGAGAATATAAGAACAACCCTTAGAAGGAGGTAATGGTCCTATTAAATCTATATGTATGTGATCGAATCGTCCTTTAGATATATCGAAGTCAGTAATCGGGCTCCTCGTATGTCTTGTCACTTTATTAGTTTGACAACTAATACAAGTTTTTGCCCAGAGATTACAATCTGAAGTCATTTTAGGACAAAAATAATGTGTAGAAACTAATGTTCTAGTCGCTTTGATACCAGGGTGAGATAAACCATAAAATATATCAAAAATTGTTCGTCTATAAACGATAGGAACATAAGGACGAAGTTTAGGGCGAGAAACGTCACACCAAATAAACTTGTCAGAATATGGAATTTTAATTTTCTTTAAATGAAAAGTTCTCTTTGTGTTAAATGAAGTATCTGATAATAAAAATTTAAGGTCAGAATCATCTTTTTGAGCTTCGCTCAATAAATTTAAGTCAAAGTTAGTATCAACTAGGTTAGACTTTTGAGTAACGATTGGGGAAATGAATTGTTGCAAAGAAGACGTATCATGTTCGCATGATAAAGTGTCTGCAACAATGTTATTTTTCCCTTTGATATGTCTGATTTCGCAGGCAAATTGAGCAATGAATTCTAAATGTCTAGTTTGCCTGGGAGATCTTTCAGTTTTAGTGAATAATGCTTTGACCAAAGGTTTATGGTCGGTAAAGCAAATAAATGTGCGACCTTCAAGTAAAAATCTGAAATGTTTAATCGCTGTAAATAAAGAAAGACGTTCTTGTCAAAGGAACTATATTTGGTCTGTGCCAAGGTAAGCTTTCGTGAAAAGAAGGCTAATGGGGCAAGAATACCTTCGTCATTGCGCTGTTCAAGAACTGCCCCCATAGAGACATTAGAACAATCAACAGTCAGCGATAAAAACGAGCTATCATCACAACGTGGATGTGCTAAAAAGGTTGCACCAGCTATAGCAGCTTTGGCTTTGGAAAAACTGTCAAGACAGTCGGTAGGCCAATCGTTTATTATTTTAACTTTATCATGCAGTAATTTAGTACAAAGTGCATGTAAAGGAATTAATATTTCAGCGAAAGAAGGTATGAAACGATGATAAAAGTTAACCATACCTATGAAACGCTGAAGTTGTTTGACTGTAGTAGGTAAGGGAAAATTATTTATGACATCAATACGTTCAGAAGAAGGTAAAATGCCGGCTGAAGAAATATTGTGTCCTAAAAATGTCAAATGACTGACACCTAATATGCATTTTGACGGTTTAATATTTATGCCGTACAATTCTAACCTCTGAAAAACAAGTTTTAAGTGCTCTAAATGTTCCGAACTAGATTTACTTGCAATCAGGATGTCATCTAAATAGACGAAAAAAAGGGTAAACCTACTAAAACTTCGTTCATGAAACGTTGGAAAGTTTGACCGGCGTTACGTAAGCCGAAAGGCATACGCCCAAATTCAAACAAACCGAAAGGAGTAGTAATCGCTGTTTTAAAAATGTCGCTTTTTGCGACAGGAATCTGGTGATAAGCACGTACCAAATCTATTTTTGAAAAAATAACACAATTATACAACTGCGAGTTAAAATCATGGAGGTGGGGCAACGGGTATCTGTCAGGAACAGTAATTGAATTTAGACGACGATAGTCCCCACAAGGTCTCCAGTCGCAGCTTTCTTTTTTTTCAACCATATGCAATGGTGAGGAAACGGAAGAAGAAGAAGGTGCACAAATACCTAATTCTACCATATTATTGAATTCGTCCTGTGCTATCTTGAATTTAACGCTATCCAACCTACGTGGGCGTGAGAAAGGTAAATGACCTTCTGTAACTATATGATGCTCAACTGAATGTTTAACTGGCAAATTGTAATTTGGGGAGCTAATTAAAGTAGGAAATTGTAAAAGTAATGCAGTGAATTCATTTGATACGCTAAATAACTTAGGCGAATGTAACGGACCATTGTTTGAAAATAAATATGTTGACAAACTAGTCATATTGTCGATTAAACATTTATGTTTTAAATCAACAACTAAACCAAAATGAGCTAAAAAGTCTGCTCCGATAATGGCGATATTTATATCTGCTATATTAAAAACGAAAGGAAATAACCTACGTAAGTTTAAATCGATTTTCAAAAATTTCTTCCCGAAGGTATCTATAACTGAACCATTAGCTGCTGTTAGTACTACATCAGGGTTTCTCCTAGTATTCGTTAATAGATTCCGAGGTATAATTGATAAATCAGCGCCCGTGTCAATAAGGAATTCAATTTTATTAGTATTATCAAATATAAAGAGACGAGGTTTACTATTCGAAATTTTAACGTCAGTTGTCAAAATATTATTGACATTTAGTCATCTCTGATTGTCGGTTTTGACATCTTTGGCGAACGTGCAATAATCTCCGAGACACTTAAATGCTTTACGACCATAAAGTTGATGGTAATAGCAAACCTTGGCATTAGAAGGATTATATCTAACGCTGGTACCACTTCGACTATTAGAACGGGGCCTTGAGCCTCTGCGATTTCTTGAGTCGAGTCGACTTCTACAACTATCGCAATAAGTGCCAGAAACTGTAGGAGTAGTGGAAGGAATTGAAGAAACTTTAGATGCAATAGCAAGTAATTGAGATGTAAAGATTTCTTGTTTGTGTAAGACTTGATTTAACGTGTCTTGAAATGTTGCGATCAAACTAGATGTAGAAACTGTTGGATTGATGTTACAAATCGAATTCGAGGTAAGAGAAGTCATAGAATTCTGATACGACTCCCATATACGATCGGCAATGTCGATTAACTCCTTAATCTCAGTTTTTCCCGACGCCGTTATTGCAATGAAGATTGTTTTGGGTAGTCGCCGCTTCCACAACTTGACCAGGAGCTCCTGGCTCACCACATGGGAACCTCCGACCGTTGATAGCATTGATCGGTAAAAATCTGATGGTTTTTGGTCTCCCATCTGGGAACCAGAGAGTAGGTCCTCCAACCGCTTTTCCTCGCTTGAGGTCAAACGAGAAATTAGTATATTTTTTAAGTTGTCATATAGATCTTTTTCTGGCTGATTAGTGACACCGTCATACACCGTGGTAATAATTTCAGGGGGTAAACTGGCAATGACATAATCGTATTTTTTACGATCGCTAACAATCCTATGAATAGAAAATTGCGACTCAATTTGAGTAAACCATATTTCTGGTTTAGATACCCAGAAAGGTGGTAATTTAATGGTCGCGACGTAATTACCATGAGATGTCCCTGCACCTGATGAAATTTGAATGTCATCTAATAAAATATTATCTGTTGGTGGTGCCATTTTTAAAATAAAGAAATAATAAATCGATGACTAATTGATTGAATGATTAATGATGATGATTGTATATATTATGCTTTTTGCTATGTTTTTTAATGAGATTTTTTTAAAGACGTCAACGTTGAATGGCTGACATGATTCCCTTTAATAACGAAGAAATAATGATCAATGGCAAAACAATTCACTTACCGGATAAATAAAGTTTTGCCTCTTCGCCGTCTAGAATTGATTTAGGAGAATAATGTTCCAAGTACCACTTGAAACTCTTACACCTCAATTTCTTCCTCAATTCCTTCCGACTGCTGACGTCACCGAAGTCGCCTTTGTCGTTTCCTATCCTTTGATAATAATACTTGGCGTATTCGTCCAGCCACACTTCGGCTAATCGGGGTCACCAATTTATAGCAGGGTTAAAATTCAATAATAAAATTTTTATATATTTAAGTATATATTCCAATAAGTTGTTTTTAAATTAACATTCTTAAATAAACATGTTGTTATATTTTTTGATAAAAATTGTTATTCTAATATATTTTGTTTTTCATTCCCCTCCTCGGTTACTTGAGCTTCTGGTGTGTGACTTACATTTATCCAGCAAGTGAACTGATCGCCACACATGGCTATCCAGGAGTCTCTGACTGAAAATCCAAAAAAATCCGATGTGCAAAAATAAAGAAAAAATGCGTCGTCATGTTGAAATTAGGCACTTTTTTCTATTAATCGGTAATAGCCCGCACGGATGACACTTTGAGAAAAAAAGTAAAGAGGCAAAATTTTGAGAGAAAGAGCTAAGTCTTAATGTGATATAAAGCTTTTGCAATCGGTTAAATATTAGCAAAGTTACGGTTGTCAAAATGACAGATTTGTATAAAAAAGAGTACTTCTTTTATTTTAATACCATAAAATGCAACAAAATGCAACAACAATTATTACTGGTAATACTAATTAATTAAAGGAATACATTCGTAAAATAAAATCCTTTCTAAAAACAAAAGAACGTAACAACAAACACAATAACAGAACTCATAAATAAACTATAACCTCTTTAAAAAGCATGAATGAATTAAATAAGCATAAAAAACTCTCAAATACGAGCTTTAACTAAAAACTAGCCTCATTCTCAGAAAGCAACACCTCTGACGCATTGTCACAGTCCTGTCCAATGCAATTTACAGAGCTGGTACTGCACTTAAGGTTATATTTTTTACATTTTCAAGGCTGTTTGCAATTTTTCTTGCAACCACAGAATAAATGAAATCAGGGGCACACTTTGTTTGGTTCTAGATAACCGCTGTTTTTCCAACCCCAGTTCTCTGGATAACCAGACTTGAATTTGCCAATACACTCTATAAGTATGATATTTAGTGGCATCGGATGTTGGTGGAAGAACTGTTAGATCGAAGTGCTGGAAAATATTTTGCCTTTTGCAAAAGTCTGATTATCCCTAACGAACCTGTAATCATTTAAACTATTAGTTTTTTACTGCCATACCATCTTAAAATAAATTCGAGTTCAATATTATTTTCTAAAACTGAAAATACTGTTTTTTGCCATTTTTATAGAATGCAGAGGTGGTATCGCATCCGGATATGGCATGTGCAAATAGAGTATTTTTTACTACATTTTTACTTAGTTCTAAACGTAACTTGCAGATATTCGTTATTTTATCAGATTTACCTCAATCACCGGGTCTCATCATGTATACATTTTTTGTTTTGCAATGCTCAATAAGTAACGTTATTAAGTCTGTATCTTGACCAACAACTATAACTGGGTTACACATATCAGCTGAGCAATCAATAGCAGCTTTTGAAATTAAGTAATCAGCGTCTGCCTGCATCCGCGCATTTGACTGTGATATTATTTTGATTGAAATTTGATGTTAGAAGTTTAATTAACTGATCTTTATTTGACACTGATACTAAAAATTCGTTTTGAGATATCTCTACTACTTTTTTGTGGGTCAATATTAATATCTTTCTGAAATGCATTTTTAGCTCTTCTTTGATATTCTGTAAATTTAACGGAAATGCTTTCATTAGAATAGCCATCGAAAATAATAATACAATTTAAACCATAACGATAACAAACAAATGAAATACACTGCTGAACAATATCTTTACATTGAGCCGGGCGTTGCCACACAACTTTTCTAAGGAGAAACCCCCCCCGTCTATTACAAATTGTTTAGCACTTTTAGGCAAAGTTGGACTTGGTGTAAGTTTTTTATCAAAATAAGAAAAAGACATGATTTTGTTGTTTTTTGAAACGAAATATCGTCAAATAAACTAACCGGTATATGTTTTATTTCATATTTAAATAAACCATGTTTAATTAGTATTACCAACAAAAGTTTTTGTTGACTATTGTTACATTCCTACGGTGTTAAAATACAAAAAATACCCTTTTTGAAAAGAACCATAACTTTATTAATATTTAACCGATTTATACCATATTGAAGCTTAGCTCTTTCTCTCAAAATTTTGCCTTTTTACTTTTTTTCCTAAAGGGTCATCCGTGTGGGCTATTACCGATTAAAGGAAAAAAGTGCCTAATTTCAACATGGCGGCGCATTTTTTCTTCATTTCTGCACGGCGGATTTTTTGGAATTTTCAATCAGAGACTCCTGGATAGCCAAAGGAATACAATCCCGAAGAAATTAGCTTGTTACAAATTTGTTCCGGGTTTGGTCCAAATTTAATTTAATTTTACTGAAGTATAATGATTTGATAACATATCTGTCAAAAGGCCATATCGTGTGTTATATTCATGACATGAAAATTCTTATCATATATCCTGATTTAAATATGATTAAATACTGCTGTGCCTAGTGTATTCGAGAGAATTCTAAAAAATATGAATTAAAATTAACTCTAAAGACTTGCTGACGAATTTCAGAAATGTTGAAAAATTCATAACTTAAATCCACAAAACGTACAAAATAAGATTGAGAACAATTTCTCTATAAAATGAACTAAATTTATGTAAAAAATAGATAAATAAAATAAAATAAAAAATGCATAAATTTGGAAAGGCAAATGTAAACATTACATATTATGTTTACATTATATTTAAAAGGAACCGGATAACGTTTAATATTACTAAAGCTTTATGAATATATATTTGTGAAGCTTTAGTAAAATCCAACATTATCCTCAGTTTAAAAGTTTTATTTTTGATCTCCACTATTTTTCGCTAAAACTAACATTCATTGAGATACATTAAAAAAACAAAAATTACTTACAGGCTTTTCCGAAAATACCTTTATAGTTTAAAGTGCAATTTCTTCTAAAGAAAATGCATTAAACGGTCAACAAAATTTAGTTATCCAGATAATTTAGATAACAAAAATAGTACTTTAATTTTTTTTTAAATAAATACACAGTAACAAATATACGGTAACAAAATGGCGACATTTTTACCAAAAAAATGTGAAAACTCACATAGCTTCAGTCATAACTTCTTTGTTTTTATTATGCTCGAGATTATGCTACAGAAACAAAACAAAAAAAACATTTGAAAGCTACTTGAATAATCTTTGAATTTGGTTTTCATCCTCGGTTTATAACATTTTTTTCATGTTTGTAATTTTTTTTCGCTAAATGTGATACTTTTTGAGATATTCGGCGAAAACCGTTTTGAGATACCTCAAGCTAAGATCGCAATTTTCAAGTCGTTATAAGTTAAAAAATATCCATTTATATGAAAAATTCTATAGAACTTATTTGTCTCAAAATTTCATTCCCTTCCATTTTACGTGTTGCCCCCTTAAAAGCAGTGGCATGTACTCCCTACATATAGAAACGTTTCTTTATGATAAAAAAAAGGTAGGTAATGTTAAAATTGGACCTTTTGAACTTCCTGCTCGCTTGAACGCACAAACCTACGGGGCATTTTTAACCGAAGACCTACCGGAATTGTTGAAAGATGTGCCCTTACTACAACGTAACATGTTGTTTCAACTCGATGGTGCTCTACCACATTATACATACGTACGAGGAATATTAAACAGAACGTGGATAGGACGTGGTGGCTCTCTAAACTGGCCTGATTTAAACCCATTGGACTATTTTCTTTGGGGTCATTTAAAACAATATGTTTGCAGTAGGGAGATTATTCATGCCCTAGACGGCCTAGAGGACAAAATAACACTATTCTACATGTATTGGAAGTAAAAATAGCAAATTCTTAGTTACATCGTCATGCTAAATAACAATATAAAAAGCAAAAGTTCAAGTTGGCTCTGGTTTTCCAAATACAGGTAATAAAGTGTAACACAGGTATATATAGGAGTCTACAGACGATCCAGCTGTTGGGACCCGACATTGTCGGTACGCTTTGAAGATAATTGGAATTCCAGCGGGCCAGTTCACTTTTACGAATGAGTTCAAAGCATGCGGACAAGGCTGGCTCCCTACCGCTGGATCGTGTGTAGACCTTATAAACCCTAGTTTATGGGCGGTCCTATCACAAATAACAGGTAGAATTAGAATTCTACGAAAAATACATACATACATACTAACTACCTACCTCTTTATTTGTCACTAAAACTAATATTCATTCTTAGGTAGTCGTATTTGTACCTTGTGCACGATAAGAGTTCATTTTCGAAAGTAAATAGTGCTATTTTGTTATATTTGTGGTGAAGTGACTTTTGCGCATCAAAAACGTAATTTTACTCCCAAAATTAAGAAGGCTTAGCAGTGGTATTTTGGTTGTACAATTGGAGATGAAGACAAAAAATGGGCACCTCATATATGTTGCAGCAATTGTGCGAACAATCTTTGCAGTTGGCTAAGTGGAGGAGGACGTTCAATAGCTTTTGCTGTGCCCATGATCTGGCGAGAACCTACAGATCACGTTACCGATTGTTATTTTTGCGTGATACCTCCTATTAGACAGGGTATTAATAATAAAAAAAAGGATGGTAATACAATACCCCAATTTACCATCTACCATTCGCCCGGTTCTCCATAGTGATGAACTACCTATTCCTAATCCACCTCGAGAATACAGTCTAGATTCTGACGAAGAATCGGATGATAATGTAGATGACGACTTAGTCCAGCCATCAACATCACAAGATCCCGATTTCTCTGCCGAAGTGTCCGGTGGTGAACCACACAAAATTAATCAACGCGAATTAAGTGATCTTATAAGAGACCTTGATATGTCCAAGGCAAAAACGGAGCTTTTGGCATCTCGATTACAACAATGGAATTTACTACAAGAAAATGTTAAAGTTTCCATGTATCGAAGTCGTATACCTTTTTTCAAAATGGAAAATGACTTGGTTGCCTGCAAGGACATTGACGGTTTAATGAGTGCTTTACACATTCCCCATGACCCTAGTGACTGGAGACTTTTTATTGACGCCTCGAAACTTAGTCTAAAAGCTGTATTACTCCACAATGGAAATAAATTGCCATCAATTCCAATCGCCCATGCTGTCCACATGAAGGAAAATTACAGTAACATGAATGTATTGCTACAAACTATAGAATATAACAAGTATAAGTGGCAGATTTGTGCAGACTTAAAAGTGATAGCTATCTTAGTTGGTATGCAGCAAGGGTATACCAAATATTGCTGTTCTCTTTGTGAGTGGGACAGTCGAGCGCGATTAGAACATTACAAAAGAAAAATTTGGCTGCCAAGACTGGGTTTTGAATCAGGAGAAAAAAATGTTGCTAACATTCCATTAGTTGATTCACAAAAGATAATACTGCCATCACTCCACATACAACTGGGGCTTATGAAAAACTTGGTAAAAGCTATGGATAAAGAAGGACGTGCTTTCAGTTATTTAAAACAAAAATTTCCCAGACTTAGTAATGCGAAAATTAAAGAGGGAATTTTTGTGGGTCCTCAAATCAAGAACCTTTTCAAAGATGCTGAATCTGACAACATTCTAGAAGGTAATGAAAAAGCTGCTTGGAATTCCTTTAAAATGGTAGCAACACACGTTCTCGGTAGAGCAGAAAACTATAGAGACCTTGTTGGGAATCTTCTTTCTTACTACCAGAAATTATTAAAAAGTCCACTTTCTACATTCACACCTAGATTACTTCCCAGAAATCTGTGGTGCAGTAAGTGATGAGCATGGAGAGAGATTCCACCAGGATATTCAAAATATGGAAAAGATATCAGGGCAAATGGACTTCTGCGATGTTGGCAGACTACTGTTGGACATGTATAAGAGATGCTCCAGAACTAACTTATAAGAGACGGGCTAAGAAGCGCAAGAAGAATAATTAATTTTCTGATTAAAGGGCTTATATTCTAATTAAATATATAGTATATAACATGTATTTGAAATATATATCAAAATGGCAAATATTTTTTCGCATGATGTAATTAATTGTTTTTTTTTTATTAAAATTATACCATAATATGTGAGTTAGGTCAGTTATTACAATTTTTAGAGCCAACAATTTTTTTATGACTATGTTAGACGTAGCTGGGACCAAAACAATGCAAATAAGTGGTTTTGGTTAAGTATACAAAATACAAGTTAAAATTTGTAGGTGTAATCGAAGCATTACCGACGGTTATACAGGAAATGGTACAAAGAGTTGTGCAGGCTTTAAGTAGACGAGACGTCTTTGTTTGCAAATGGAAGGAGGCCATTTTGAACATTTAACTCACTAATTAAAACTTTTTTAGTTATGTTCAAAATATCATTTTGTTTACAGCGCCTATCTACAAATTTAATAAATTGTTAGCCTCACATAGGGAAATTTTTTTGCGAAACTTCAATACAGTCTAGCTCGAAAACGGTTACAGACTCGACATAATGGTATTAAGGTTTTTGTAAAGAATCTGTCATTACGAGCTCCTCCGGTGATTTTGGGACACTCTGTATACACATCATATTAAAACAAATACTTTTGTTTCAAGAAATAGTAAGTTTATAATAAACAAATTTATTTACAAGCTTTTTTGAACCCAACATGAAGAATTTATTTCTTTGTGTATATATAAGAAAACAGACACTTGAATTAAAATTAATTTTCCCCCTGCATATTTAACGTATTAGTTTTCTGAATAGACTTTACTATTTAAGAAAAAAATAACATGCTGAATAACTCCGAGAACTTTTTTCGCTCTTGGCATACCCACTCTTTCATTCCGCAGTAACATGTATGGTTTAAATTAAAAAATTTTTAAAAATCCTTTTATAAATAATTTCAGGAAAACTAAAGAAATTACTTTAACTTACCTTAAATATTCTTGCTTGGGATGAGAATTTCCATTCATGGGTGAAAATCTGGAACAAAATCAATTATTTTAATAAAATGGTGAAGGAGCCAAGGAAAAACCAACACAAGTGTGTGATAGTATATTTTCCAAAGAATAAAATTCATAGCATTTAGGGTATGTTATGAAATAAAAAAGTGTGCAGAGGTAAAGCGCAGGCATCGACCTGAAATTGTCATAATAATAGGGTAATACGGACCTAACAGCATTTTTCGTATCTTGAACATTTTCATAATTGTTTTTGTATTTGGTAACTCATTTTAAACAACGCAGTCTGTTTAAACTTGCAAGAAAAATTGTCACCTTTTCAAAAAAACTTCCCTTGAAAACCCACCCCAGCTTCAGTTTTAAAATTATTAGTCGTAGGTAATTCCTGAGTCAATAAAAGCATGATCGGATTTCTGTCCACTTCTTTGTAAATTCGGCCCACTGTGCAACGACTAGACCTGTATCGGTAAAATTCCTGAATTCTGCGTTATCAACGGACTTTAAACCAAAAGGTCATTTTACCATAAGAATTTACATAGCTCATGGTTACAATTTTGTTTGTTGTCTCAGGGGGGATATTTATTGTTCTTTGGTTTTCTATAAACTATTTCATAAAATTTGTTAAGGGCATCATTCACATTGTGATAAGAATTTAAAATATTCCAATCCACATTTTTTAACAGATTATATAATTCTAAAAAAATAGCTTTTTTAAAATTAAAGTATGATTTGCTGTCAGTTAAGCAGTTAAGTATTCTTTAATTACTTCCACGTCCAGTGGAAGTATAGTAACGACAAAAAAATTTTAAAAAATTTTTATTGTCCAAATAGGCTTAAAATATCATGAAACGTCGAGATTTTAAGTTTGAGCGAAAAAAAAATTTCTGTCTGTCTGTCTGTCTGTCGGTCTATCTGTAACTTTTTTTGTGCGCACGTTTGCTCTGGAACCGTTTAAGATATTGACCTGAAATTTGGTACACATATGTACTTTAACGAGATCTAGAACTAGATTATATTTTCATCTTGTTCCGTCGAAGGGTTGGGGGGTAAATTGGGGTAAATTTAGGGTAAATGGGTAAATCAAGCAGGTAAGAGTTCATAAAATTGGTATTTAGTATATACAAGAGAAGCTAAGGTCTCAAAAAAAATTTTGGCATTAGCCACCCCCATTACCACCCCCACCTCCTTATTAAATGGGATGAAAAAAAATTGTGATTTAGTATATGTACAGGAACCAGAAACCTCAAAATATTTTTTTACTTCATCCACCCCCCACTACCACCCCCCTACCACCACCCCCACCCCACTACCGATGTGGGGTATCGTTTTATGGGTTTTTGGGGTAGAGGATTTCAAATATTATATTATTAAAGTTCCATAAACAATTATTTTCACATACAAAGTTTTTTCGTTGTGAGTGACTTGAATAGAGAATCTGGATGTGGAAGTAGTGATTCCTTGGGCAGCGGTTTTTTGTAGTGTATCTCAATTTTAATGTGTAAGTTGGTGTGACGGGAGTCTTCATTAACCTTTAGAAACCGAACAAACTTCTTTTGATATAACGTGATCTAAATATCCGGTTGAGAATATTCGGCACGTTATTGTATTGTGTACTATTTACTAATGAGCAAAAGTTGTTGAATCTGTTTAGAATATTTTTATTGTTTAAGGTAATATTAAAGTCACCTAGAAGTAAGAACCTATTATCTGTTACGTAATCCAGTGTCTCTAGGTAACTAAATAAAGAGTTTTAAACATTAAAATTAGACGAAGGTGGAATATATAACATATAGAGGGTTTGGAATAAAATTAATTTTTACACATAATAAATCAACACCTACATCAACATTAACCAAATCTATTTTTACACTGTTGGATTTTCTATTAACTGCCAACAGGACTTCTCATCCCAGAAGAGAAAAATTATTAAAAAGACAATAGGAGCATAGCTAAACAAAAACAAAAATGGCACAACACGTGGCGCCCAAAAATTGTGCACTTAGGAAAACATGTTTATGTCCAGGCCATGAGAGTGAAAGTATATTATGGTCATGGAAAAGTGTACCGAAAATAAAAGTATATTTCTGGTTCAAGTGCCAAAACTGGAAAATATATTTGTGGATAAGGAAAACAAGATATTATACTGTTTAAGAAATACCCTAAAAGTGTACTTTGAAAATATTTTTGAATATTTTTAACTTCTTTATCGCTTCACGAAACATGATGGATGAAAGTGGAGACACAGTCATTATGGAAATAGTTCTAAAGAATAAATATAAAAAATTTTAACGAGGCGACGCACAGTGGGACGAAATGCCGAATACGTGGACAAAAGTCTCAATATTGTTAAATTTGAACGAAATGTAGTATTTATATGTTTTTGAGGACACTGAATTCGAATCTGATATCAAAATTTTGAAATTCAAAATGGCGGATCCAATATGGCGGCAAACATTTAAAAAAAATCGGATTAATAGGTTCAAATTGGGTATTTATATGTTTTTGAGGCCGCTGAATTCGAATCTGATATCAAAATTTTGAAATTCAAAATGGCGGATCCAATATGGCGGCAAACATTTTTCAAAAATCGGACTAATAAGTTCAAATTGGGTATTTATGTTTTTGAGCTCGCTGAATTTAAATCTAATATCAAAATTTTGAAATTCAAAATGGCGGATCCAATTTCTAATTTTAATTTCGAATTCTCAATCATCATGTTAAAAATCTGTGTTTTATCAATTTTTAATTTTATATTTAATGTTTATAACATTACATCCATTATTAAACATACGTTATTTTAAATTTCGACATTTTAATATCGAATTCGAATTTAGCGAGCTCAAAAACTTATAAATACCCAATTTGAACTTATTAATCCGATTTTTTTTTTAATGTTTGCCGCCATATTGGATCCGCCATTTTGAATTTCAAAATTTTGATATCAGATTCGAATTCAGCGAGCTCAAAAACATATAAATACCCAATTTAAACTTATTAATTCGATTTTTTTTAAATGTTTGCCGCTATATTGGATCCGACATTTTGAATTTCAAAATTTTGATATCAGATTCGAATTCAGCGAGCTCAAAAACATATAAATACCAAACTTTAACTTATTTATCTGATTTCTCAAACATTTTTTCCGCCATATTGAATCCGTCATTTCGAATTTCAAAATTTTGATATCAGATTCGAATTCAGCGACCTTAAAAACATATAAATACCCGATTTTAACTTATTTTTCTGATTTTTTAAACATTTGCTCCGCCATATTGGATCCGCCATTTTGAATTTCGAAATTTTGATATCAGATTTGAATTCAGGGACCTCAAACACTATAAATCACTAATTTTCGATAAAATAGAACAATATTTAGACCTTTTTTTACCTTATGGGCAATCTATTTCCCTATAGATAATATGTTTATTTTCAAGATACGGGTCAAAATATTAAAAATAGCACATTATTTGTCTTTTTTTTAACATATTTTTTGTTATTGTACGCTAGATATCAATAAGTACATAATTTACAGTCATAGGGACTATTTTTTTTACTATTCCAGCATTCTATACGAAATGAAATAAAAAATCAACGTATTGCAGCTGTAGCTCCATCTGTGGTTTAGTAACGGATTCGTGGCTATTCGCGGGATTTTATCCTTCAATTTTACTGCAAATATAACCTGGTTCATCGGAAAATACAAAACTTAGTGGAATTCCGTGGAATTCGTAACTTATCTCTCACTTTTCATTGAATTTTATTAAGGTTTTTTTATTTTACAGTATAGTTGTTAATTTGAATAACAAAAGTTAATACATTACTTAAAAAGTTATTAACCGTTTAAAATCAAGTACATACCTTGAGGAATATCCTCCATTTTCAATATTGGGAATAGTCGTTGACAGAATCTCTACGTGCACTTTAATTTTCGCACAACTTTTCAAGCACACAGGGCTTGACACGCCACTAATAAAAGTACGTCACGTTCGACTCGCTGTGTAGCTTCAGAAAAAGACAGCTGACCGATTCGGTTATCGGAATTCAATGGTGCCAACATTATTGTAGCCAACCCAAAACATAAAAATCCCTACATTAAAACTTTCCTTTTGAGACTTTTGTCCACGCATTCAGATTCTGGCCCACTGTGCGACGCACTGAAAAGGCGAAACTGAAAAATGTGGCAAAGGCGCGTAGCGTCTATAGGGAATTGTTATACAAAAGTAAGCCAAAATGGACAAGGCCCGTTTCTCGAATAGAATAAATTTGGATTCATCCAGCGACTCGTCAGTTGGACGAGTACGTTGGAGAATCGACAGAAAGCTGTGTGCAAGTCTTCAAAGATGGCAAAGGTATAGAGAAAGCCGCCTTGTGCATAAATAAGATAAAAAGGTCATTTGCAAAAAAGTCGCTAGAAAGCGAAGTCGTGTCACATCCCCTATATTGAACCTATGAACCTATTTGGGGCCAGTACGTCGCCGTTAAGGAGGCAGGAAAACAAAATAAACTCATATATCCGTTCTTGTGAATGTTATAATCAATAAAAGGGACCTTAAAGCTAACCACTAGTGTCCCAAATTTTTTTTAAAGTAAAATATTCTTATATTATTTTCAGTCCCAAAACCGAAGTGGCTTCATAAACTTCTGAGGAGATTGTGTGAATCTTTTTACCTAGTCGACTGTTATTGCACGCTGTCCATTAAATGGTACTTGCGATATAAACGTCTTCTCTCGTCCTTGCCCTGCTTGGGAAGGTGATTTAATAAAATATATTTTTTTAGATACGTTATTGCATAAATATAATTAATTGTATTCTTTGAATCTAATCAAGAAATGTTATTATTTAAACTGTCGCATTTTACTGATTCAATTATTATCTTTAAGACTTATCCCTCGAGGGCTTTTGTGTGTTAGATCGGAGTCGAGTACCAGACCCTACAAGTCTGAAGCTCAATACCCCGATCGGTTCACGAAGGCTCGAGAGGGATTTTCTATGAAAGTAAATCAGTGATCTCTAAGCAAAAGATCCATTAAAATGTTAGATAAATAAGCTAAAGTGCATCGCCTGAGAAGCCATTTTGATAGAGAAGGCAGTTAGTAATTTAGGGTAAGTACAGCTTTTACCTTTCTTTATTAGTATAGGTAGTTTACACAGTTAATACATTTATCAAACATCTCTTAAACATATCGAACTCGACTGGTAGTGGAAAACACCACACGGAATCAAAGAGGGACGCGCGTGGTGCCTATAATGAATAAATTAGTGTCGCGTCCTTCAGACGCTGTGTGTAAGGTTTTTCTACATTCCCACCAGATCTATATCTTTTCTACTCCATTCTGATCACCAAACAATTCACTATCACTGATGCCACTTTGGAGCTGTAACACTTACTATTTCATAATCAGCTGCATGCACACTAGTGTAAAACTCTAGAATTTTTGTCGTTAAAACACGTACATTCTGGTAAAAGATGCTTAAATTCATAATTCGGTTTTTAGTTTCGAGTTATTTAGCGCGTTTATATAAGATGGACACTTTTTATCTAGGGCAGCGTTATTTGCGTCTAAATTTCAGTTTTCAATTTTATTAGTATAGTTTACAGTTAATACATTTACGAGTTTGACTCCTATCATCAATGTGATTTTTAAGCAAATAATTCCCACTACATAAAGGAGTTGAAGCATCAAAGGACATAGAATGAATCTGATACATTACACTTTCTCCAACTAATATACTTATATGTACCCCCTATTAATTAGTTTAAGTTGAATCTTGGGACTAACGGTTAATATTAAATTACTGTATGTTTCCTTGTAAATTTTCGTATGTAATATCACTAGTGCTTAAAGAAGTTTAATAATTGAGTTAAAATTTGCTTGTTTAAGTGGAGAGAACTTTAAGTACAACGAATTATAATGGATAGTGCTACTTAGTGCAGAGTTTTGATTTCCCGAATAAAGTGTTACCTGCTTTGTGATGAATTACTATACGTAAGTACATTTGTGCACTTAACATGAAATATTTGATTTGCCTGCTTTGTAGGCAATTATATTTAATTTTAGTTGTGAAAATTATTTTGTAATTACGTTAGGTATTATAAGCTATTAAAAGCTGTGTATAACTTGTCCTGAACCTATATAGGTTCCACAGAGCCTTCGTTTTGAAATTGGGAATTGTCAACTTATGTGATGTTTTTAGGTTATTTTTATATTATTAGAGTACTACGTATATAATACAATACATAATTTACAATTCACGTTAACGATTAATAATAAGCTAGAGAAGATATTTTTAGAAAATATTTAATAGCACGAGTTATCCTATTTGCCGAAAACATTTCACGAAGCAAAACGTCAAAAAATGTTCGTAATATTTGTCTCATTGGCTATCGCGTTAATAAGTGAAATAATTTTTACAATTTTGATGTTCTCAGTGTCTCATAATTATTTTCAACTTAAAAGATTCATTTAAGCTAAAAATTAACTTAAACAGCGTTTCTAAAAGAAGTGGATTTCAGCCCAGTTGTTTTTTACGCACAGAAATAAATAATAATTTTCTTTTATGTGAAATGGCAACAGAGCACATAAGTAGTTAAGTAGTGCCGATTCTACCGCAATTCAAGGTCAAGCTGTAGCTGTGACGTCAGCACGCCCGCAGCCCCGCGAGTGGCGCGCAGGTGATAGTTGATAGATCCTATGATCTAGGTTCTAGTGTGAGGTGAGATAATGCTAGATGATAGATCCTATTATCTAGGTTGTAGTGTGAGGTGGGATCTTCTTAGATGATAGGTGATAGGACCTAATGGGAGGGGGGAGATCCAATCCCCGAGCTTAGATATTAGATTATAGCTAAAGATAAGAGATTATATCTAAGAGGGGGTGGCTAAGAGTATATAGGATGTATCTAGTAATAAAAGAAGTATACAGGGTGTATTTAGTAATAAAAATAAGTATATAAGGTGTACTAGTGATATGGTGTATCTAGTAATAAAAATAAGATGGCTGCCGTTTATTGTTTATAGTTATTGGCGAATAGTATTGCATGTTTACGTTAGAGGGCGTTAGAGGTTAAGAAAATGGCTACAGACATCCATCATTGAGTTTAAATAGACAAGTCTTATATATGGAATAAATATTCATCTACTTCAATACGTAAATTTTATATTTGAATGTTAAAACTGTGACCAAATGCAGAGACGTTATCGGATTCCAGGAAATTGTTAATGTAAATAAATGCGACTGTCTACGGCTATATGTATATTTAAAACGTGATTAATTGTCTTTAGATAACAGCATCCGGCGGTTATAATACAATGACTAATAAGTCACGTGATCTATTATAAGGAGCGTCTCAGGGTTTGGAGAGAAATAATGTAAACAATGAAATCATCATATTTTTTCTCATATTTTTCTGCTTACACGATACGAAAAGTGGGGGTGGAATACAGCATAAAAGTAAAGACCTGAGATCGCTGCATTCATTCACAATCTTAAAGTCGATATATACAAGCAGCAGCAGCAGCAATGTCTTTCACAAAAATTAATGTTGAAGCTCATGTCACGCCGTTCATGAAAATCTATGAGCTGGAAGTCGATAGAAAATATAAAGTGCTAGATATATATAAAGCACTTTCACCGTATGGTATCCAGGTCCAAGTAATCCTCGAAAATTGTAAAGTGAGTCTACCAGCCAGATACTCACGCATTATTTCTGATGATGATATGGTAACGCTACAACAAACCATTATACTAAAAGAAGTGTACTTGGTATATAGAGGGCTAGCAGGCACGACCACTAACATTGAATTCATCGAGTCCTAAAGATGGATCCCGAAACATATAAGAAGAGGTTACAGCACTTTATAAACAATTTAAAATTACTCGGAGAAGACGTTAAGTACGTTGAAGTTTTACGTACATTTCAACATGTCAGTATCCAGCCGAAGAAGTCCAAGAACAGTTCAGTTCAGCGAGGACGTTAAAATTCATCACATTTACCATTGGAGCTATGCCCATAGAACTGCTAGATGTGGTAACTGGATGCAAGACGCCCGCGATCGAGATCGTTTTCAAATTAAAATATTACGATACGCTCAAATAATTAATCCAGTACTTGAACATAAATATTCTGTTATTATATCACAAAACATGTAACCTCTTTCTTATATGTATTAATAAATTAATTTAAAAAATGGTTGACTATTATTACCCATTTCCTAATTAAATGAAGAATTCAGATTTTTTTTTTTTCAAGTTTATTGTAACGAAAATGTTCATGCTACATTTTATGTCTTTTTTAATGTCGAATTTAAATATGCAATCAAAAAAATTAAATCTTAAAAAATAAAGCCAGCCCAGGCAAAAAATGAAAAAATTCATATTTTTCAAGTTTATTGTAACGAAAATGTTCATGCTACATTTTAAGTGTTTTTTAATGCTGAATTCAAATATGCAATCAAAAAAATTAAATCTTAAAAAATAAAGCCACCCCAGACGAAAAATAAAAAAATAATTTAATTTTTATAATATATTTTATTTATCTGAACGCATAATACAGTAATAAAGCTTATATATGTACATGGAATACATAACCTATAAAAATAATAGCAATAATAATAATAATAATAATAATAATAATAATAATAATAATAATAATAATAATAATAATTAATATAAGTGCATAAAAATTAAACAATGCTACTTTTTTCAATCCAACTGTTATGGGAACTGTCAAATCCAAGCCATTTAACGAAAACCTTATTTCCTTTCTTCCTTAAAACTTTCTCAACGAGATACATGTCTGAATGTTTAACCTTCTGCAGTTCTTCAGTATAGAAGCATCCTTCTATTGGTTGTTTCTGTGCATCGGTCAGTAAGTATGTTATGGGGCTGGTATAATTAATTTTTGAAATAGTAAATATTTCATTAGACCAATTAGGAGTATAACCTTTATCGAACACGCCTCTGTACTTGCTTATTCTCACATGATCGTTAATTTTAAATTTAGGTAATTGCGAGTATGTAATTGTAGGATAATTGTAAACGGATTTCAAGAGTATTTTTTCATTCTTTTTATTTACATCTACAGGTTTCATGCCGATGGTACGATGCCTAGTATTATTATATTTCTTAATAATATCAGCAAGTAAATTATACCACCGAAAAGAACCATTTATACTAAATTCTTTATACATCATAGATTTTATAGTCCTATTTACGCGTTCGACTACTGAACATTTTTTAGTGCTATACGAAGAATAATGATTAATTTTATATTTTTTCATTAATTTTTGAAAATTAATATTATAAAATTCGGTTCCATTATCAGTCTGTAAATTGACTGGGATTCGTTTATCTGCGACTAATATTTTTTCCATAGCCCGAGTAACATTTACGCCAGATTTAGATTTAACTGGTTCAGCCCATACGTACTTTGAAAAAACATCAATTACAATGAGAATATATTTATAATTTTTATTGTAATTAGCATATGGAATCATTTCGACTAAGTCAGCCTGAAGCAATTCATTTAAACCTCTAACTAAGACTTTTCGTCTCTTAAAGTTAATTCTAGCCGGCTTATGTATTTCATTAACAATATCTCTTTTTATAGCAGACATGTTTACAGTTCAACAATAATTTACGTACTGTTAAATTAATCCAGCGGTTCGATTATTTTACTTTCTAATAGTTCCTCTAAAATTCTATTTATTTCATTCGTATGACTTGAATTGCCTGCCTCCTGTGAAGCTATCAAAAGCCTAAGACGATCGACGAGTTCATTAGGATCGTCCCAATATACGTAATCAATAGCATTATCGGTGACTTGCATCATTAATTCACCGCCTTTTACTTTACCAGGAGCACGTTGCCGAGGTTCGCGAGCGTAAAGCATCGGTTTAATAATATGCAGGTACTTCCAGCTCTTACTACCAGACTTTTGCTTTTCAGAATCATAATTTCTCTTATGTGCGCTAGTCCTTTTTACAATATCAATGTACTGTTTCTTATCATCATAGTTATAGTGATGCGAACGTTTTTTAAATAGTAATTCATAAAGACCGCGAGTGCCCTGATACTCTTTATTATTTATTATTAAATTGTCACCGTCAAACTGAATGACAGAATTTCCAATATAATATTTATCTTCTTCGGGATTATATCGTACACCATATCGAAAATCATGTGTATTTTCAGTATCATGCATCATCTCAGATATATAAGTTTTAGGCAGATCGCTAAATTTCTCAAGATACTTCTCATCTGACTGGTCGCCTTCTTCAGAGTCGACAATCGACGGCGACGGTGTAATATTAATATTTTTTTCATCCTCTGAGGGTTCAGACTTTTTCTTAATGTTTAAATTCTCGTCCGTCTCAAGCTTGATATGTTTAGCTATTGAATGTAAAGGTGCGGTGATTGGGGCAAAAGACTTTTCGATTTGCAGATCGTGCATTTTGAGTGCCTCTAATTTGCGCTTTACGGCTTTCCGAGCTTCGATAATTTTATTAGTAATGTCCATGTCGACAGGTGCGTCAGATAACATGTGTAATTATCAACTGATTGAGATAGTAAAATCACAGGTATATATACTCGTCAAACCCCTTTCTGTATCGGCCATGTTTAATATCGCTATCTTTATCTATCACTAGGAATCCGTATTTATCTTTCCAGCATAACGAGCACATATGTTTGAAATCCTCAAAGCTCATATCGGTATTAACGTGATCGGAATATACATGTCTAAGATTCATGTCATCCTGCTTGAATAATATCAGTAAATTTGCATTGTCTCTTATCAGATGTTTTGGAATGCGGGTATAGGTCTGACAGAGATAGAAGCTGTCTATCTGTTTATGTCGTCCCATGCTAAAGTACTCACGCATCACACTTTGATTGTCGCAAGCTACGTCATCAAATATAAAAATGGAATTAATTTTAGCTTGCGCAGGCGTCATTATTACATCGCTATCCTTGAATTCATGATATCCCACGATCGAGCCGAGTACTTTTCTAAGATATTCATATTTAGGCTGGTAGAGAGATTTCGAGTAGACGTAAACATTCTTGAAACGCAAGCCGTGTGGATGAGTCAGCAGGCTTATCACGATGTTTGTTTTCCCACAATTTGAAGGTCCGCATATGATACACCTGATGCTGTCGGGTAACAGAGGACCATGTCTACTATCTTTTTTCACATGACTGTCGAAATCGAGATTATCGATTTTCAGACTGTTACCTGTCTTGATGAAACGCATGATTGACACTGAGGTATTTCAACCAGGAGTTTAAGTATAAATAGCTTTCGATCACCTGTAACACCTCAGTCTACTATTACATGTGATAGAGGTAACATGGCTGTAAACACTCTCATAAATAAATTACCTTTCGAAGCCCATATCCCTGGCTATCGTTTCTGCGGCCCGGGTACTAAATTAGAAAAAAGACTGGCGCGAGGAGATCGCGGAATTAATGGTCTAGATGAGGCGTGTCGTGACCACGACATACAATATTCTAAAGTCAATGATGTGAAAGGACGGCATATTGCCGATAAAGAATTGGCAAAACGTGCTCTGAAGCGTGTATTTGCTAGGGATTCGTCCATCGGAGAAAGAGCGGCAGCAGCCGGTGTAGCAGGCATCATGAGTGCTAAAGTTAAATTAGGCTTGGGATGTAAAAAAAGAAAATGTGGCGGTACGATGACGTTTAAAAAAATATCCAATAAAATTCGTAAACTAGTACGTGGAGCTCCCTCTGTCGGAGATGCTATTAAAAAGGCCTCTCGTGCAGTACAGCGTATTAAAAAATATAAAAAAATATCACCGATGGCTGCTCGCGTTATTCCTATACCGAAGACGGGTGGCGTTCTACCGCTAATACCAATATTTGCTGGACTTAGTGCTCTGGGAGCGCTAGCCGGTGGATCTGCAGGTATAGCGAAAGCTGTAAGAGATTCTCAGGCGGCATCCTCCCAGCTTAAAGAATCTAAACGTCACAATCAGGCTATGGAGAGTATCGCCCTCGGTAAGGGACTCTATCTTCGTCCCTATCGAACGGGACTTGGACTATACATGAATAAAAACACCAACAGCAAGTGACTAGTAAAATTACCAAATCGAGCGCTCACCGACGTGGATCTGAAAAAATATGTTAAGATGTTAAATATACCTAATTTTCGAGGAATATTTATGCGAGACCGACTACCTAAACGCGTACATAAAATTGAGACGGGCATTGTGAACTTGGATAGTGATAGCGGTAATGGTACTCATTGGACTGCATACTTTAAGAACGGTTCGAAAGCCGTTTATTATGATAGTTTTGGTAATTTACAGCCTCCTCTCGAATTAATAAAATATTTAAATTGTTCTATTGAATACAATCACAAGCAGTATCAGTCTTATGACACAGTAAATTGTGGACATCTGTGTTTACAATTTCTATATAATGCGTCATGCTTTTAAGTCACGTTCATTCTCAGAGCTAACCTTGAAGCCGCAACATGTCTTGTACGTTTACATTATCCGGCAAATCATCTAATTTAACAGCGCACTTTTCCCCACCCATAGACCTTGAAGACGGCGCTGAATATTCGCTTGCTTTAATAAATTTCGAGGCGTATAACTCCATACCGAACATAGACGCTACAAATAATCATATATATTATGATACAGACGATAAGTTTATAAAAATTCCGGAGGGCTCGTATGAAATAGAAGATATAAATAATTACGTAAGAAAGCATTTTATTCTGAATCATGGTAACGATGGTCATATTTCTATAGTATCCAATAAAAATACGTTAAAAGTGGAAATAAAATCCAATAAGATGATAAATTTTGAAAAGGCCGGCGGTATTGGCAGTTTGTTAGGATTTACATCTCGTCGTCTAAAACCGCTCGAGAAACATATATCTGATTTCCCGGCAAAAATTCAAAAAGTAAACGCTATATGCGTGGAGTGTAATCTCATCACGGGCAGTTACATGAATGATAGATCTGTACACATTATTCATGAATTTTTTCCTAGCGTGCCTCCCGGCTATAAAATAATAGAGTGTCCCGCTAATGCAATTTACCTGCCGATTAATAAGAGGCATATAGATAGCATATCAATTAAGATAGTCGATCAAGACGGTGATCTTGTTAATTTCCGTGGCGAGGTCATCACGGTAAGACTGCACTTGAAGAAGAATGGGTCTTAGTTTCCGAAATAGTTTAAAAGGAACACCTGCTCGCGCTCGAAACAGTTCACCTGTAACCTTCAAGGCGTTAACATCTAAAAATAGACGTTTTCTTTACTCTCTCGGTTACAAAGTGCTAATATGAATCCGAATATTTTAAACGTGTTTGAGAAGCCTACGTTTGAAACCGCTATAACTAATTTTGAAAATCATAGTCATGGACCATATTCAATCAGAAATTTAAATAATAACGACGAAATTCGTATACCCATTCAGCAGCAAGATGTGTATACTGCGCCGTATGCTAGTTCGTTGTATATGCGGGGCCGGTTACTTAAAGAGGATGGTACGGTTTCGAACACAGCGGTCTTTGATAAAATGGGGTTATTGTATCTGTTTGACGAGATACGATACGAAGTGAGCGGTAAAATTGTGGACAGCAGTAGAAATCCAGGCCTCGCGACTGTTATGAAGGGATATACATCATTCACTCCGAATGACGCGAATCACTTAGAAAATGCTGGGTGGACTGATGTGGATGATAATTTTGCAGACGAGAACGGTTACTTTGACGCATGTATACCTTTAAAAATATGTCTGGGGTTCGCAGAGACCTTTGAAAGAATTATTTTAAATGTCCGTCAAGAGCTGGTACTCGTTCGCAGTAGTATTGATACAAACGCAATCATAAATCTTGTAGCCGATGAAAATATTAAAGTAGAATTGGAAATCGTTCAATGGCGTGTACCACACGTGACTGTATCTGACGTTGAGCGATTAAAATTAATGAAATATCTAGAGAGGAATATCGATTTGCCTGTACCGTTTAGAAGCTGGGAATTACATGAATACCCCATGCTGATGGAATCGCAGACGCATACTTGGAATATTAAAACTTCGTCTCAGTTAGAGACACCGCGATATATTATTTTCGGTCTTCAAACGGGTCGTAAAAATGCAGTCGCTAAACGTATGAGTGAATTTGATCACTGCGAGTTGACTAATTTTAAACTTTTTTTAAATTCGGAATCATATCCCTATGATAACTTGAATATTAATTTTCAGAAGAATTTCTGTGCTACTCTGTATGAAATGTTCTGTCAATTTCAGAAATCTTATTATGAAAAAGAAAATGAACCTCTGCTTACTAAATATAAATTTAAAACTAAAGCTCCTCTGGTAGTTATCGACTGTTCGTGTCAGAATGAGGTTGTAAAGTCGAGTGCAGTGGACATTAGGCTGGAATTTAGCACTAATAAAAATATTCCGAAAGACACTGCTGCATATTGTCTTATAATTCATGATAGATTGATTTTTTACAATCCTTTAACCAGTATAGTTCGTCCATACTAATATGTATATAATAGACGTGCAGGGCTTCCAGCATAAAAAGGAGTTAGCTTTTACATGTAAAGAAATTTCAATTTTTAATATTACCGATGTCTCGTGTGTACATCGGATAATTAAACCGACCGTTAGTTACGGGCTTCTTACACACAATATTCAGAAGCAAATTAATTGGATAACTGATCATGTGCACGGTCTTCAATGGTCCACGCCTTATGATAATCTCCGGTACGGCGACCTGCAGGACTTCATCGACGGCCACGTACTTGAGAGAGAAGCAAAAGTTTATGTCAAGGGACTGGAAAAGAAGCGATGGCTTCAGCATTATCTGTCTAATAATAATAATAATATTATAGACTTATATAATTGTAATAATATGAATAGTTTAATGTTAAATAATTTAGAATATCATTGTCATAAACATATTAATAATCATTTACGCTGCTCTAGGCAGAATGTCTACTCGATATATCAGTGGTATATTGTAAATAAAGATAAGGATTTTGAATAAACAAATTTATGCTAACCATACTGGCTTTTATTTCTGTATACATGTGTGCGTGTATGAATGACGAGTCGGGTGGGGGGCAGAGAGAGAGAGAAGTGGGGGGAGAGCTCTCGCCTCGAGTCAGAGCGCGGTGATCAGTTAGACGTTGCAAAGATGCACAATCAAACGGGGCTTAGAGAGCTGATAGCGGGCAATATATGCCAATGTTCGATGTGCCAAGTCCCACCGGAGGGCTGGAGGTACCTGGGGCTGCCTCAGCCCCAGGACCCCGTAACGCAACCGCCACCACCACCACCACCACCACAGGAGATGCCCCGGCTGATGCTCTTAGCCGACATCATGAAAGGTATTTAAAATATTTTTTCTGTTTCGTA
Source organism: Rutpela maculata (assembly GCA_936432065.2). NCBI lineage: Eukaryota > Metazoa > Arthropoda > Insecta > Coleoptera > Cerambycidae > Rutpela > Rutpela maculata. The sequence goes on from OW386290.2 coordinate 63,646,973, forward strand.
TAACTCAATACTTATAGATATTTTTTTAAATTGTTACAGACTCCATTGAACTCAGAATTTCTTCGGAGATTTGGAGAAGTCGATCTGTCAGCCGGCGAGACCAATAAATTTCTTTTTTTAATTAACATACGATCTGCCCTCCCGCCGGATAGCCAGACCAGTGTTTTTATTATTTTATTAATTCTACACAATTTTAATTGTATTTTTTTTTATATTAATAAAAAATGTTATTAATAATCTTTTTTTATTTCAATGAGTTGATAGCATCTCATACTTATTAAGTGTCTGAACAGCTCGAACAGCTCCAACAGGTGTAACAGGTACCGTACCTGTTACACCTGTTGGAGCTGTTGGAGCTGTTGGAGCTGTTCGAGCTGTTGGAACTGACCATATATAATACACGTATATGTATATGTATATGGGCTGCTTGAACAGCTCCAACAGCTCCAACAGCTCCAACAGGTGTAACAGGTACGGTACCTGTTACACCTGTTCGAGCTGTTGGAGCTGTTGGAGCTGTTCGAGCTGTTAAAACTGACCCTATATAATACATGTATATGTATATGTATATGGGCTGTTTGAACAGCTCGAACAGCTCCAACAGCTCCAACAGCTCCAACAGGTGTAACAGGTACCGTACCTGTTACACCTGTTGGAGCTGTTGGAGCTGTTGGAGCTGTTCGAGCTGTTGAAACTGACCCTATATATTACATGTATATGTATATGTATATGGGCTGCTTGAACAGCTCCAACAGCTCCAACAGCTCCAACAGCTCGAACAGGTGTAACAGGTACCGTACCTGTTACACCTGTTGGAGCTGTTGGAGCTGTTGGAGCTGTTCGAGCTGTTCAAACAGCCCATATATAATACACGTATATGTATATGTATATGGGCTGCTTGAACAGCTCCAACAGCTCCAACAGCTCGAACAGCTCCAACAGGTGTAACAGGTACGGTACCTGTTACACCTGTTGGAGCTGTTCGAGCTGTTGGAGCTGTTCAAGCTGTCTCACCTGCCTCTCTCATGATCATCATGTCAGGATAGGTATTAGGAAATAAAAACACACATTTTATAAATAATTTAATTTATTAAATGTAAAAATATTTATATTACAATACTTTAATACTAATTACAAAAAATGTAGACGAACTATGTCAAGCGTCTTAACATAATCTTCTAAGGTAGTCGATGGCCAGTGCCCGCTGTCTGGACCAGAGCTCCAACCAGTCGGCTGCCCAGAGCGACCTTTGGATATATTATCCTCCAGCCATTTTATTAGCTGCTTATGCTCTTCATTGAAATTAATATCTAATTTGAAATGTATATTATTCCTACCAATTACTCGAAACAAAATTTCAAGAAATTCGTATTGTGTAAAGTAAGCTGCCTCGCAAAATGCTTTATTAATCGACCAATCAATACTTTTATAATTATCAGAAATATTTTTAGCCGGGTACGATTTCGAATAAAAATCAATTGACATATAATCATCATTACACGTTAATAATTCTTCTAAAAAAATTCTAAAATAACTATTATTCGCGGCAGGATAATGTCTGTTAATTACTTCTCGTAATCGATACACGGTAAGGTGAGTAATACATTCTCTTTGGAAAATATATTCCAACTGCTGAATAAAAATATCGTTTTGAAGTTTTTTCGTAAATATTTTTTTCATTAAATCGAAATTAGAACTATCTCTTAAAGCCATCCAGTATAAAGCTTTGTCCGGTATAACAATCTTTTCTAAAATTTTATGAACTAATTGATAATTACCCCGATTCAATGCATTTTGAATGTACCTCTCATATACGTCGCGAGTGATAAGTACAAGCTTGTACTGCAATTCTTTTTCTAACCCGTCCATCGCGATCAAAGTCTCTAAAGTAAATGAATCCGAACGGCTACTGCCAAGCGCTTCACTGCGTCGATGACGTCATCTGACGAGCCGAGACTTGTTGGAAATTATATCCCCAAGGTTTCGTATCGGTATTTATATAATTTATAATTCTTTTATCATCATACGGACTGAGTGCCACCTTATTCTGTTTGATAGTATATATTTCATGTTTCTTTGATCGAATTAATCGCTGCTCTTTGGTCAAAATTTCTTTATTAAATAGACAATTCGTAAAGTCTTCAAATGTAATTTTTCTGATTACCGAACGCGAGAGACCCTTGATTTTTTTATTTACCGACACACCCTCCACTTTATAACTATACATTTTTGCACGGAGTCCTACGAATTCTGTCATTACGCGCCCTTGACATTCGTCTTTCATTACGCCTAGTACCTTCTTATTTGCATGAGGTATTCCGTAGACATTGTCTACAGGATAATCCGATGTGTCGAACTGATGGATGTCTTTTTTAATGTACTTGTATATATCAACGTCGCTAAATTCGTAAATTAAACTGTCTGTGTCCGTGTAAAGTAGTTTGGCTTGCTCACCGAATTCTTTTTTAATATAATCATAATGAAAATCGTAAAGAATAATTTTTGAAAGATCTAAAATGGCGAACCCCACATATATTGGCTTATCGAATTTAATTTTTAGTCGATTCATTTCAATAATAATCATATCCTCGCCGAAGACAGTCGAACTGTGAAAGTTCGGTTTCGCGAGCAGAGACTTGGCGCCCCATCTCCCCTCCCATTTAGTTACCAATTTAACATCTTTGTGCTTGCGGACATTCTCCATTGTCTTTCCGAACACCGCATTGTTCATTAGCTTATAGAAATTTTTCTGAAACTCGTTACTTGCCTGTTTTCGTAAATCCGTATTTAAATCAATGTATTTCTTTAGCCATCGCGACTGTTTAAATTTTAAAATTCTATGTACCGTCTTGAGTTTTAATCCGCGTTCTAAACATTTTTTTAAAGTCCTATAATGCATTACATATCGCGTTTTATCTAACAGAGTGGTCATTAATTTTGAATGTTTTGAACCGGGCGGCACCATATGTTCTGGACACATCGGGAGATCCTTGTTGCTCATGTAATTCAAGTGGATACTCGATATCTACTTCCAAAATATAACCGATGTCTGACTCGTCCGATAAATTTGGAATATCTAAGGCATAAAATTGTTCGATGGGTACCCACTCGAAAGCACCTGTAGGTAGCGGAACAGACATCCCGGCTCCATACATGTTATTGATGTCAAAGTACATGATGTGAGTCTCTCTTTCGTCGGGATTAAACGCATCCCCCATGTACTTGTTGTTAGCTTTCGAATATCTGTTAGATACCTGCGCTACACCGCCTCTCACGCCTTTTTCGATCATCAGTATCATATCAATGTCTGTGAGAAGCTCTAAATTTTCTTTAGTTATTTTTAACATCGCGTCGAATGCCAGTCCCGGAGCAGTATAATAATTTAAAGCGTCAAGTCCGTACGTCTGTATGCATGTCTCGCGGAAATTTTCAAATATATCAGCTAGCAGTAATACATCTGTTTTTAAATATATATCGGAATATTCTCCTAATGTCTTAATATCGAATTTATTCCAGATATTCATAGCGTGGTTATAATCGTCCTCTGTTATGTTTTCGTCTGTTAGTTTACTGTAAAATTCTTCTTTAGCCGGTAGAGATGTCTCGTCTAATTTTTCCCAAGAATTTAAATAATCATAAGGCAAAACACCTTTCCGCGTTAATAATTGAAATTGTTCATCATTATTACAGTACGATTTAGTGATTCGTTTCTGGTCATCGTCGAGATAGGAAGCTAGTTTTTCGATTTTGTCTGCCATAAACCTAAACGAATCAATAAATCTTAGTTTAATTTTCGTATCTTTAACTCGTTTAGTGAAAGAAATGTATTTTTCCTTATTAATCGGTAATAATGAAATTTGTCCGTCAAATGCCGTTGCTAGCTGTTTGATTATCAGGTGGCCGTCGTAACCTGATAAACAATGAAATATAACCGGAATCACGTGACTATCTTGATAATTAATGTTACATCTCATATGCGCCGGTCCCCTATAATACCCAGTTAAATGATTGTGATCGGCTACTTTGATGTCCGTCTCTTTGAAGAACCCCTCACAGATATGACAGACCTGCGCGAGATCGAATTCATTTTTTTGTATCTCGTTTAACGACTCCATAGGTTTTATGTCGGACATGATTACATTAACTCGGTCTGAAATTTTTTCAAGTTCTTTAACAAACCAGTACTGACAGTCGGCGCCTCGGTACATTTTAAATTGTGATAGACTGTCATCGTACGAACATTTTAAGTAATACGCGACGCTAAAAGCCGTATGTTTCTGGTAATTTTGCGTATTTTGATTCGTGTTAGCATCACAGTCCTCTAAGATACATTCGAAATCAGCATAAATAGCGAACGGTACCCTTTCTTTATATCGGTAATTTTTAAATTTTAAAAACTTTTCATCCTCGTCGGGTAATTCAATTTTGCATGTATTAGTTTTCGAATTGCAATCATTTGAATGTCGGTCTAGAAGTTCTTGAGTAGTAAAATGATTAAGACATCGATTGCAAATAAAATTTTGATGTCCGTGTGAAGATAGTTGTTTAGATAATAATCGAGACATATTCTTTATCCAAGCAAAATGATATTGCGCAGCATCAGTAAAATTATCGGCAGAATTCGTAGGAATCATTAATAAATTTACGACGCGTTCATAACTGTATTTACTTAAACATACCGGTAAAACTTCCCTTTTAACTACGGTGTATACGTTTATCGAAATATCATTTAAGCGTTCGAATTTTTTAATATTTCTTAATTCCATCGGAAACTCGATGCCGTCATATTTCAAAACGTCTTCAAAATGAGGATATGAAGTTACTCTCTGCCCATCCTTTTTAGCTGATGGGTATAATGCCGAAACTACTGACCATAAGAAGCAATATTCGTCATTATTTTTAACGTTAATAACGCACTTTTTTTCTTTTATAAAGTTTGGCATTTCAGCGTATGTTGATAATCCCACTGTTATAGGACAATATTTATTAACATTTACTCTTAGCCCGATAATTTCCGATAAGGCCCAGCCTGAATCTTTTCCTTGAAAGTCTTCAAGATGTTTCAATAACCGTTCGGATACATTTTCTTTATACCATTCCTTTAAATCCGTATTTAAGTCTATCACAGCGTTCCTTGTAGCAAAAGTTTTTAATTCCACTGTACCATTAGTAGGCTGTACGAAGTTACATTCAAAAATAACATTTACTTTAATTAGTCCATCTTTCAAACATTTTTTAATTTGAATAGAGAAGCTCCTAAACGCTTTTTTAAAAAATAATACCGGTTCTTTAATTTGTACGTTAGTTATTATACCGGACTTAACACGATTTTTAAAACAAGATTCTACCTCTTGATATACTAAATATTTTCGTGCTGCCGGCTTTAAGGAACCGCCTAATATTTTATTTTTTAATTTTAATTTTTTCAATTGCTCTCGATAGTATTTTAAAAGCGCTAAATTATTTTCCAATTTAAATATATTTTCACCTTTATTATCGATATGAATTTTGATTTTAATTGCCTTGGCTACTAGTTTAATATTGCTATTAATTATCGAAATATGTTGGTCGATTTCATCATCGGTCTTTAAGAGCAGCAATGATTTTTTAGTTAAATTAATTATATCAGTACTGAGTTTAGATACGGTCTCGGTAGACGACATACTGTTTCAATTAGACAACCGTTCACCGCGAGAGATAAACAGCTAATGATCGAGGTGGGGAGATGACGCTGCTTTTATACTCGGCGGCTGAGGGTCACGTGACTTTGCAGTGAACGATTTCTAAAAGGCCCCCGAATTTTCATAATCTGTTCGTCTTTTACATATAAAACAATGTTAAATTGCTATATCGCTGCGGGGTGGCTACATATTCCCATAAGAAACCATGTATTGTAAGACACAAAATTCTTCGCATGCATCTTTACCGTATACCTATCTTATGTTAGTAGGCTATCAGAAATGATTTCATTTGTTTATATTAACAATTTCCAGGAATCCGATAACGGCTCTGCATTATATTCTTATTACATTGAAATCTAAACGTAGAGAAGCGAACGAATATTTATCTTATATAAAACTCAGGCTAACAAGTCTAGACTTGTCTGAAAAGCGTTTATATTGGCTCTTGATATTTCCTTTGATCTAGCCGCTGTAGTTATCTAAAGGTAATTAATCACGTTTTAAATATACATATAGCCGTAGACAGTCGCATTTATTTACATTAACAATTTCCTGGAATCCGATAACGTCTCTGCATTTGACCGCAGTTTTACATTCAAATCTTAACATATAGAAGTAAATGAATATTTATCTCATAATTATAAGACTTGTCTATTTAATCTCAATGATGGACGTCAGTAGCCATTTTCTTAACGCCCACTAACGTAAACATACAATACTATTAGTCAATAAACAGCAGCCATCTTATTTTAGACACACCCTGTATACTCTTAGCCACGTCCTTTTAGATATAATCTCTTATCTAAGCTCAGGGATTGGATCTCCCATCTCCCCCCCTCCCATTAGGTCCTATCACCTATCATCTAAGAAGATCCCACCTCACACTACAACCTAGATAATAGGATCTATCATCTAGCATTATCTCACCTCACACTAGAACCTAGATCATAGGATCTATCATCTATCACCTGCGCGCCACCCGCGGGGCTGCGGGCGTGCTGACGTCACAGCTACAGCTTGACCTTGAATTGCGGTAGAATCGGCACTACTTAACTACTCACATATTTAAATTTGGCGTATTTAGATTGAATTTGCCAACATCTAAGTAACCCCTTTAAAGGGACGAGGTCGCCAGAAATGGATACAAAAGATGAAAGGTATTGACGGAAGTATCGTATCTGTCCTTACTAATATGTGGTTTTAGATTGATAAGGCGAGCAGGTTCACTTATCCATCATACCATATACTTCAATTATTGGCCGGATTTGAACTCGGGCCACCTGGGTAGCAGGATGCATCACTTCCATGACACTACCGCGCCGATATGGCACACCGTTAAATTTATTACATATAAAACCATGCTGAATAAGCCACTATTACAGATCATTAAGCTATAAAGAAAATTATACGTTTTGTTGTTGCATTGACGAGTGAATTATGAAATAATCGTAATGTATTGCATAACATAACAACATTATGTTATTAAGTTACCAACTATTTATTTATTTATGACTTGATTTACTACTATTACAATATTTAGAAGCAATCTCTTAATATTGTAAAACGCATGTAAAAAATGTCCTCCTACGAGTCGATGCGTTTAAAACAGTAAGCGATGGAAATTTCGAAATTATTATTAATCCAGTAAATAATCCAGAAAAAAGTGTAAAATGTGGAAAAGTGGTGGAACAGCACCGATTTGAAAAATTCCTTTTTTCACGTGTTTCCTAGACCCCCAGGAACATTCATCAGCATTGACCCCTGCATTACCTCCGAAAATGAGAAAATTAATAACACAGGTTTACAAAAAAAAATGTCCGACCAATGGAATGCCATTACCGTACCCCGAAGGTTTTTGACGTGCTGAACACGATGCCGTAGGACGTTTTGCGCCATCACGTCAGGATTTTGCGAAAACTTAACCTAAATGTGCTAAAAATACCTTTTTCGTTCATGCACAAATTAATTCACTCAATATTTTGGGCTGAATTTTGTTACTTGCTGGTTTTTGGGGTCGCTGATCACAAATCTGAAGTCAGAATTTAATAATTTCTAAATCCAAGATGGTGGATCCAATATGGCAGATGCTAAAATCCAGAAATTCATCAAAATTTGAAGATTGTGGCCTAAAACTTATTAGTCGGGGGTTTTTGGGCTCGCTTGTGTGAATTTATTTGTGCATGAACGAAGGCGAAAATAGTAGATTGTAATACAAGTGTGGCAAGGACTTCATTGCAAAACGATGTATGAAAGTAGGAACACGAGCGCAGTTAGAGTTTTGCATTGAAGCTTGCCACATGTGTGTTACATACTATTTTTTCTACGGTTGTGAAGTTATTTCCCTTTTTTAAGGTCTTTAAAAAATTTTAAATTTGCTGCCTGTCAGATTTTATTTAAAGTGACATTTTCCGCAGTCATTCTGAAGTTAGAAAATTTGACTTTGTAATTGCAATTCATGTGTAATTAATGTACATTTATAGAATTTAATTGTTATTACCAGTAAGTAATATAAAATTCTTTAAGGTAAACACACTATTTTATTCCGGTGTGTGAATATGCAATCAAGGCATGTGGAAAATTCTTTGCCGCACGGCGTGCGGCAACGTGATATTTTCTGCATTTATTTTGAAGTTAGAAAATTTGACTTTCAGCACAATCGTAGAAAAAGGTATTTTTAGCACATTTAGGTTAAGTTTTCTCGAAATCCTGACGTGATGGCACAAAACGGACTACGGCATCATGTTCAGCACGTCAAAAACCTTCGGGGTACGGCAATGGACTCTCATTGGTTGGACATTTTTTTTTGTAAACCTGTGTAATTATTAATTTTATAAATTTTTTTATGACAGCTACTTTCTGGGGCACTTCTCCGTAACTTTCTCATTTTCGAAGGTAATGCAGGGGTCAATGCTGATGAATGTTCCTGAAGATCTAGGGAACACGCCTCGGAAATGGGCTCTAGGAAGTTTTTTGGGTCGCTGATCACGATTCCGAGGTCCAAATTGAGGAATTTTAGATTCCAGGCTGGAATACGTGCCATAGAAAATTCCATTTTTTCAGAAAAAAATTAAATATTAATGTTTTTCCACGAAAATGTGCTCTGGGAGGTTTTTTTGGTCGCTGATCATGATTTTGAGGTCCAAATTTAAGAATTCCATATTCCAGACTAGAATACGTGCCATGGAAAATTCCATTTTTTCAGAAAAAATTTAAATATTAACGTTTTTTCCACGAAAATGTGCTTTGGGAGGTTTTTTTGATCGCTGATCATGATCTTGAGGTCCAAATTTAAGAATTCCATATTCCAGACTGGAATACGTGCCATGGAAAATTCCATTTTTTGAGAAAAAAATTAAATATTAACGTTTTTCCATGACAATATGCTCTCGGAGGTTTTTTGGTATCTAATCATGATTTTGAGGTCCAAATTTAAGAATTCCATATTCCAGACTGGAATATGGAAACTACGTGCCATGAAAAACCCTGAATTACCAGTTCTCGGATATGATGCAGATTATGATTGATGTAAATGGTGAAAATTATATAAAAAAATAATGATAAATTAATAACTATATTATCACACAGAATACCACTTTTGTACCACACAATAAATGCTATATTTTTATAAAAAATGTTATCTTTAATCACTCACCTCACTTGAAAGAAGAAAAATTTGCATGCATTCCTGCAGTGTTTATAAAATTGCCATGTATATTAATCTGAAATGCTCGTAATATTCATACTTAACTTTTTCTTCAAAGTAAAATTGACTTAAAAAATTATTTTGAAATACTCGTAATATTCATACATAATTTTTTTCTTCAAAGTGAAATTCGACACGAAAAATGGCACAAATTCCAGTACAGAATAAGGAATTCTTGAATTTGGACCTCAAATCATGATCAGCGACCCAAAAATCCCCTAGAGCACACTTCCACAGCACAATATTCATATTAAAATTTCCGCCCGAAAAAGTGAAATTTTCATAAAAAAATTGAACGAATTCCATACTGGAATATGGAATTCCCCAATTTGGACTTCGTCTTAGTGACTAGCGACCCAAAAAACCTCCTAGAGCCCATTTCCGAGGCGAAATATTAATTTTATAAATTTTTTATGACAGCTACTTTTTGGGGCACTTCAAACCCCCCTAAATTTCTTATTTTCCGAGGTAATGCAGGGGTCAATGGTGATGAATGTTCCTCGGGGTCTACACGTGAAAAAAGGGATTTTACAAATCGGTGCTGTTCCACCACTTTTCCACATTTTCCGGCTTATAAATTGGACTATATTGGTTTTTAGCCGTTTGAATAAATACTATTGGCACGAAGGTTTAGTTCAATAAAAGGCATAATTCCACCAACTTTAGGAAAAATTGATGCATAATTACGATATGTATTTCTTAAGTTGTCAAAAAAGGCAATTTTTGGTGGTTCTTATTTTTTTTCAAATTAACAAATTATCAGAAAGATTAGGTTTAGTCTTATTGAACATTTTATTACGAACAATTCGTATTTTTATTTTTGATGTATAGTCCATTGAAATGCTACATTTTTTGAGGTTACCCTTGCATTTTGGGTAGCACAGTTTTTTTTTCGTTGTGTAGGGGGGGGGGGGGGGGCGGCTGGTGTAAGTTTAAAATTGAGTTTTCGGGGTTGGTGGCCACCCCATTTGGTCGCCATCTTGAAAAAAAAGTTTTTGCCCTATATCTCTGTAACGGTACATCTCCGTAACGGTACATCTTACAAAAAAATTATAGGGAGGTTTTTTGTTTAGAATTGAATTCTTTACAACTTTTTTGACGGAAATTGAATAACTAAAAAGGTATAACCCTTGGAAAATAGAATTATCACAAAATTTTCTTTTAAGCGCTAAAACTTTTTTCTTCAATTTTAACAAAAATACATGTCATGTTTTTGTAGAGGATTTCATAACGAATAATTTTCATTCATCCTTTTATTAATTTTCTTAATTCTTTAATTCTGAAGCGCTGCGAAGGGATCAAAGTGAAAGATCATGGCGTACAAATTGAGAGATCAGCCGGTTCGATCCCTACACACTCCGGATTTGTTTCATTAAAAACTTTATTAATTATTGTGGAAAAACATAAATATTGTTTTACCGGTAGTAATGGACTTCAGGCGGGTGCTCTGCCGCCAAAATAGGGCCACCGTAGGGCTCCGAAGTGGCCCCCTTCACGGGCCCTATTAAGACTTCACTCAAGGATCCCTTTAATCTCCTTTTCCAGTGGGGCCCACATAACCTCACTTTGCGTCAACCCATTTCTCTCCTATCGTCATCTAGTGACCAATCCTCAAACTCTGAATAATTATAAGCACCTAATGTAATATAACGTAATTTAATTTTATAACAATATTTATACTGTTCCGAAATTATTAATAAAGTTTTTAACGAAGAAAAACCGAAGTGTATATGGATCGAACCGCAGATCTTTCGATTTGTAGGACATGATCTGTTGCTTTGATCCTTTCGCAGCGCTGTAAAACCCTTCAGAATCAAGGAAATTAGAAAAAGTGCAAATGAAAATTATTCGTTATGAAATCCTCTACAAACAACATTTGATGTATTTTTTTGTTAAAGTTGAAGAAAAAAAAGTTTTAGCGCTTAAAAGGAAATTTTGTGACAAACTATCAACCAAGAGTTATAACTTTTTAATTATTCAATTTCCGACAAAAAGTTTCTCTAGTAAATTTGTAAATAATTGGATTATAAACCTCTCTATAAATTTTTTGTAAGATGTATCATTCATTCATTACGGAGTTACAGGGCAGAAACTATTTTCAAAATGGCGGTCAAATGGGGTGGCCCGAAAATTCAATTTTAAGCCCCCCCCCCACGTAACCAAAAAAAAAAACTTGTAATACCCAAAATGCAAGTTAAATGTAACATTTCAATGGACTAATACGATTACTAGAACAGGAGATAAGCATAGCGGAGCGGATCTAGTTTTGAAATGAAACCAACTTTTAAAATTTTTTTTTTTTTTTGACAATTCGGTTACACGTGTTCTCTTTAATTTAAGAAAAATTGCTGAAAAATTAAATTGTTAAAATTTTACAAAAAGCAATGGACCGATTTAATGCAAAACTGCTCACGACACTTGTTATTATACATAAACAAATTAAAACAATAAAATTGCTGCAGCGAAACAATTCCATTCAAAATTTATTTCGACTCCACTATATTGTTAAATGATATTGTTTAATATTTAAAAAAATAAATACTGATGTCAGTTCATATTCTGGAAGTATAAATAGAATGATCGTTTGCAATCAGTTCTTTTAATAAATTAATAAAACTTCCTTGATATGAGTACTACATGCGACTGAAGTAATTTGATGTAATGGCCTTTAGGGTTTTCAATATTAAAACGCCTACGAGGGCAACCAATCTTCATTTCTTTAATGTAGCCTGCATATTATTCACTTATCCACGAATGAACAAACAAATAACTGTGGATAATGTGCTATTTTTTAAGTCAGCTAGACCTGTAGATCAGTGGCGTAACTAGACGTCATGGGGCTTCAGGGCAAAAAATTGTTAGGGCCCCTATTATACCGTACGTGTAATGGCAAGTTAGTCATGAGAAGTAAGAATTGCAACATCGCGTGTGCCAGTTGACTAAAATGAAATAACAGAGCTGGGATACTTCAGTAGGCGAGTGCCGACAAGCGGGTTTTGCTGTTGCTGGGTTGTCATATCTCTCGCGCTACGTCGATGTATATGTCTAATCCGCGATTGCACGCACTGTATTATTTTCTTAATACCTAATCCTAATCCGAAAAAAAATTTTTAGCGGGGGGGCAGAAATCCGAAAAAAATGTTTATCATCCCACCATTTTTTTGGTGAGCGGGCTGGGGCCCTTGGACTCCCGATGCCCCGGTTTGCTCTGCCATAGTTACGCCTCTGCTTTAGATGCATTCAGTAACTTCAAAACTTGATGTACCTACTCCATTAAAAATCATAGTATTAGCACTGGCGGACACGCAAATCGTAAAATATTATCCAAATGCAAGACAGGAAAATATACACGACATTCGACAGAAATTGGATTAGTTTAAAAGACGCTAATAAGTAACGCACTTTTTATCGATAGAAAAAAATATTTGAATTTTTTATGTTATGGTGAAACAATATTTTCAGTAAAAGAATTGTACGTTAGCTTCTACCAACCAACGTGTTGTGAGCAATACCAGTCACCCCTATACAATCGTTTATCATAAGACATACCACCTAGTATCAATGATTCGAAATAATTTAATACCCCCAGTTAAATTAGAATACGACGTTTGACGGAAAAAACTGATGAAGTTTTGAAACTTGGCAAAGATGTTCATTAAGGTTTACTATTAAACATACTAAAAGTCCCCAGATCAAACAGTTGCGCTCGAGCCGCCATCTTGGAAAGATGGCGCTCTGATTCAGTTTTTTGCTTTTACCTCTCCCATTAGCGATATCGAAATTATGTTTATATAAGAAATGAAGCTTATAAAATTTTCGGCAACAAATGTTATACGCATTTTTTTTTGTATAGCTACACTCTTTGGAAATACGAAAGAAAGAGTATATTGCTTTTCATCGACACATTATAAAAATTGTAAATATAGCTCGTACGTATAGAAAAAAATATGATACCACTGTGTTAATCATAGAACTCGCAACAACTTTCAAAATATCCGCCATCCGTCCGACTCTCAGTCTGTTCGTCTGTCCGTCTGCTCCTTCGTCAGTCACGTAACTTTAGTTACGGACGTTTTTTAAATCGGACTTTTTTCTCTTAAGAGGAAAAAGTCCGGGTTTATTGAAATTTGTTGAATAAATTAGTGTTAGCTAGAGCAGCGTTTTTGAAAAAAATCGCTCAGTAAATATAAAGGTTATGAAACATTCTATGAAAAAAATGCACGTGAAAAGTGTTGTAACACCTTAAGATTCTATAAACACAAACATACTGCATAGTATACAGACCAACGTTTCGACAAACAAGATGGTATCATCGGGAGATCATTAAAATTGCATGTTTGGCACTTCAAACCTACAATCTTATCAAAGATTACAACACTCTTCACCTGCATTTTTTCCATAAAATGTTTCATAACACAGGTCATTAAAAAAAAACAAAATTTCTGCTACAAGGACTAAACCGAGGGGGCAACCGCTGAGGGGAAATAGTGTACAAATCGCAGGAATTAGGAAGGAATTGAAGGTATTTCGGAAGGAATTATTAGGTATTAAGGGAATTACAGGGGAATTTGGAGGAAATAAATATCATTACAAGGTATTAGAAGGGAATTAAGAGGAAATAAAAGGTATTAGGAGGGAATTAGAGCGTAAAAATATTGAAATGGAATGTTTATCTTGAAGAATTACATACCAATTCTTGTATAAAGGACGTCAGTGTTGTAAAAACATTAGCGCCGAGGTTAGCGCTAAAAATATCTAGTAAAGTAAACATATTTAATTTAATTAAACTACCGATGATACTATGGACTTCTAGTTCAGTAATATAACGATTTATAGCAGACAAAATTCATAAAGTTTTGAAAATTGGTAGAAATGTTAAGGATAGCATAAGAATTACTAAACCGAAATAGTGTGCTTCATCCCCTAGGACACCGTTTCCACCCCCCATTTTGAGGTTTTCTAGATTATCTCGGGAACGGATCACTTTTTGATCAATTATTCCTTATAAAATTCTCTATAAAAAACGTCTCCACACTTTTCTTCCTAAAATTAATAGTACCGTTGGAAATAAGGCGCACACATAAGGGTTGGTTCCAGTCAAGACAATAAATTGTAATCTTTACTATAATCTACTTTAAAGTTCAATGCTTAACGCTAAAGCAGTAGCTACTAAATTCCACCTAAAATTATAATAAATGTACCACTTCCACCCTCTCACCTCTATAAAATAACGCGATTTTTAAAGAAGAGAGAATATTGTATAGTGTACTTATTTCTACGCCACCCTAGAGGTAAAGTACTTGGCGTGTGGTGTCCCCTGTAGGCCGAATCCACTAATTATCAAAAGGTTACCTACGTTAATTAATCTTCATCGTCTTCCATAGACTCGACATTCATGCATGCTTGTCCGTGGTAATGGTAACACATTGTGGAGCAACGTAAGCCTGCTCTTCTGCAACTGCACCTGTTTTCGCACCTTAATTTGCATGAACAAGAAATTAGTGTTATAGCAGATTCGGGAGCCGGTTCTTTTGTTGTCATAGTTCGGGTTAACATACCGCCAACTTTTTTCCATCCCCAATCAGTAGCTTCTAGCGCAACGTTTTTCCATGTTTGAATTTGGTAAAAAAACGCGATATGAGTGTTGCCGAGCAGCAACAGAAGTTGTTGGTAATTTTGATAATATTACAGTATTGTTCGCTTTACCAACAAGTTTGTTAAAAGTCATGAATCTGTATACATCTAGACTTTTTTCTGCGGAGATAGAGTTGTATAAAGCTAGAACAAATCGCTCTCCTACGTCTACAATTTCTCCATGACTAGCTTTTTCATTATTAAAACTTTGCACGATATCTTGTAATACTTCAGTAATATAACAGTTAAAATTGTAATATATTGGACAAAATTCATAAAGGTTCAAAAATTGCGTGCTTCATCCCCTAGAGGACGTTGTTTCCACCCCCATTTTGAGGTTTTCTAGATTATTTTTGGAACGGTGCATTTTTTCCATAAAAAAACCTATATACAGAGTTATTCCTTATAAAATTCTCTATAAAAAACTTCTCTAAACTTTTTTCCTAAAATTAATAGTACTTTGGTAAATGAAACGCAAATGTATTCAACGCAGGTCATATAATTCGCTGAATATCCGTATGGCTATTTCCAAAGCTGTCTTTACGCGAAAAAAGTATAAATATCTGTACACCACCACAATGTAAAAAATTTCAATTTCTCCCATTACATCTCCGACGACCCAAGGTAATTGCATTATTTTAAATCTTGCTGTAAACGCTGTTACTGTTCAGGTCTGCCAATGTGCGGGATTTTACGCAAAAACCGGGTATTTTAAACCCACTTTCGGGTAAAATCGAAACCGAAAGTCGGCCATTTTGGTTCTTTACATTATATAATTGGAAATTATATCCCATATCACTACACCAAATTTGAAAAACAATCCATTCTCCCATTCAAAAGTTACAACAGTGTCCCTATCAGCTGAGCGACCCGGTATACAATATTCTCGCTTCATCAAAAATCGCGTTATTTTATAGGTGAGAGGAATTTATTATAATTTTAGGCGGACTTTAGTAGCTACTGCTTTAGCGTTAAGTATTGAACTTTAAAGTAGATTATAGTAAAGATTACAATTTATTGTGTTGACTGGAACCAACCCTTATGTGTGTGCCTCATTTCCCACGGTACTATTAATTTTACGAAAAAAGTGTAGACATTTTTGACAGAGAATTTTATAAGGAACAATTTTGTATATAGGTCTTTTTATCAAAAAGTGCACCGTTCCCGAGATAATCTAGAAAATATTAAGGTATTAGGAGGAAATAAAGGTATTTGAGGAATTAGGGGAATTACAAGGAATTAAAGGGGAAATAAAGGGTATTTTTCTAGAATAGGTATTAGGTGTACAAAATTTCTCCAGCGGTTGCTCCCTCGGACTAAACCTATCATGCCTAGGGCTTGCAATACCCGTTAGCCGGTTAACCGGAAAAGAAACACATGATGATAATGACCGGTTATTTAATTTTTTTACCGGTTATTTCGGTAAATTCTGAACTTACGATGTCACGTATTTAACGTTTCTATTTATATCAGTGACTACTATGTACTAAATACAGAGTGACTGTTCCAACACTGAGCACCTTTAACAATAAATAATATTATAAAAAGTAAAATCCAAACACCAAGCCCTAAGAAATGCAAGTAAGAGAGACATTGACAATATCTTGCGACAGGAAATTGAATATTTAACTGCCGCAAATATCCGTGGAAAACATTTAGAAGTATGTTATTACCAATTCTTGTTAACTTATCGACTTACCGATTGAGGAAGGACATCTTCAGCTGGTGGTATTCTATGAACAAATATCAGACGACTAACCGATGCAGCTTTGAAAAACTAACTCTTTTAACGGGCTATTATTTTAAAAATTATTGTATTTTTAGATTAGGTATTAAATAATGCCCTATTTACCACCTTAGATGCAACAAATGAAAAGGAGCCCATACACCAGCTGTCTTCAAACGTTAAGCTTTAAGATTCAACAGAGAATAGACAGATGGTCTGTTAGTTGAACAATATTTGTCGTGATAGAAATATCAGAAGCGTACAAAAATCAGGCTTGCTAATATCCTAGTTTTCCCATCTAGTGGCTTCTGTGAGTCGGAAAAAACCTCCAAAAGTGTCACCAATTCAGAGCCTAAGGAGACTATGTCTACCCCCCGTTTTCGAGGATGCTGAACACGATGGTGATGCTGGATCTTCATCCCGAAGCAAACTAACCCTCAAATGGCCAAAAACTACCCTTTTGATAAATGAAATTGTACAGTGATTCCATATACCTGATTTTTTCACCTAAAAACTAGTCACGAAGTATGCGCCTATTTTTTCAATTGAACAGTCAATCAAGAAATCTGGAATCATCATCTGGTGTGTATTCAATGATCTGTGAACATTTGATTCATTTTCTCTTATCCGGAGCACTTCATAAAACCGGGTAGCCGTTTGAAGGGTAGTTTGCTTCGAGAAGATCCAGCATCACCACCGCGTTCACCATCCTCGAAAACGGGGGGTAACGCAGGTTTAGTCGGTATGAGACGGCGTATCCGCGTTAATCCCTTTGGGGAGTAGTTTTTGGCCGTTTGGGGGTTAACTCGGAAAGAGTTTAAAACACCGCCATTGTGTTCAGCATTCTCGAAAATGAGGGGAGGGGGGGGGGGGCATAGTCTCGTTAGGCTCTGAATTGGTGACATGTCTGTCCGACTTACAGAAGAATCTTTCTTTATGTCTCTGACTCATGTAAATAAGCTTGGCAAATTATAGACAAAATCATAGGCCAAATGAACCTATGCAAAGCAATAATATCATATCTGCAGTAATTTTAATTTTGATTGGTGGTAATTTTAATACATTTTTTTCAAGTATTGCTGGAAACATTGTCAACACAATTGCTTCAGTAGACAAAGAACCGTTAGATATTTCACTTTATAGCCTGGAACTTGTAACACATGCTGAAATAAGAGACACTATTAAAAACTTAAGCAACTCACACTCAAAAAATATGCATGGTTTAAGTAATAGTTTAGCCAAATATATTATGGAAGCCATTTGGGATCCATTAGTGTATCTGATAAACGAATGCCTAGAGAGTGGTATTTTTCCAGAATGTCTTAAATGTTCTAAAATGATCGCTTTGCATAAAAAAGGCAACTTAGATGATAACCCTAAATTATCGTCCAATATCAATAGTTCCGATACTTTCGAAAATAATAGAAGCAGTAATTAAAAAAGAGTTTTGAATTACTTTGAATTAAATGATATGTCTGCACAGGAACAACATGATTTTCGTGAAGGTAGATCAACAAGATCGGCAATGGTGGAGTTTGTTGATGTGGTGCTGTCCCATTGGAGGAGGGATGTCTTGCTTCTGTCACATTATGTGACCTTAGCACGGCATTTGATTATGTTGTTCATGAGACACTGTTGGACAACCTCAAACATTATTACTATCACAGGGAGTCCTTTAAATATAATTCGCACGTATTTATCTAACAAAACGCAGTTCGTTGAAGTGGCCGAGGGAAAGCCAGCCCTTAAGGAAATTACTTGAGGGGTGCCGCAAGGATCCGCGTTAGGACCAATTCAGTTTATCATTTATATCAATGATCTGGCTAGCGGTATCATGGACACATGGCTAGTCCTCTATGCGGATGACGCCACATTACTAAATTGCAACAAGGACACAGTTTGGCGAGAGCATGTCAAGTGAAGCTGAAACTCAAGTAGAATATTTTTCCTCCATAAAATTAAAAATGAAACCTGATAAAACTCAAAAAATCACTATAAGCTTGAAACCAAATAACGTAAACGCAGAACCAGTGAAACTTCTTGGGTTTCATATTGACAGCAAATTTACTTGGAGTGCTCATACCTCAAGTCTATCTAAGAAAATTGCATCCAATCTTTTTCTTTTGAGGAAATTGAGTGGTTGCGTCTCTCTCGAGATGGTTCGCCCAGCCTATTTTGCATTCTTTCACAGCCACCTACAATATGGCTTATTAATTTGGGGTCATTGTGCGAAAAACGAAAATATTTTCAGAATGCAGAAGTCGGCTAGGAGGATCATTGCGGATGTAAATATGCGAACTCACTGCAGACCTTACTTTATTTAATATCAAATACTTACCTTACCTTGCATGTACAGACGGCGTATTTATGTTTTCAAGATGTGGATCTGCAACATTTGTTACGGAAATGCGTTATCCATAACTCTCCTTCATCTTATAATTTTTAGATTACATTAACCGAAGTGAGAACAATATAAAACAGCTGATAGCTCACAGAAAACTGGATAGCAGAAGGCGAAGAGGACGCTCTTTAAAACGTTGAGTCGATGTTACCAAGGAACTCATAAGAAGTAGCTCTATTTAACTTACTCTCAAACAGTACATTCAGTTCAATCGACTGGTCTGTCCTCAGAAAGATTAGAAAAACTAACTTTAAAATGCCATATTTTTATTGACATTTCTGGAGGGCCATAAGCATCAAAACACTTGATTACTATTACTCAACGCACGTTAATTTTTCATCGCCTCCAGGTGATGCCAACATGGTTGACGAAACGCGCGTCGAGTACTAGTATTCCAGTGTTTTGGTGTTTATGGAAACTACTTTATTGACACTTATTTACAAACAACTGTAAACAATAAACGTTACGAACTTCGTATTAAAAACAAATAACAAACAAGCCAAATACTCTAGACGTTGATATAGCAATAAAAACTATAATAAAATATAATCAATTTCAAAAGATTTATTTCAGATTTTTAAATGTTAACATTTTTTTGTATATGATGAATAATATTTTTTTTGTTGTTATTTTTATAACCATGGCAATAGTATGCAAGTGAATACGCTACATATATTCCCCCCCTGCAAAAGAGAAATCAAATTACCGAAGTATCAATATTAAAAATGAGTTTTAAAAAAGACTTCCGGGATTGCCAGTTATGGTTTTAACTTCGGTATTATCAATTTATAGAATTTATCCATTTAATTAATTCAAAACTATAGAAAATCTATTAAATATTTCATGAAAGTTCACAATCGAGCATATATAGCATCAAGATTGAGTATCTCATTAATTTAATGTTAAAATAGCAACAAATAATTGATACATTGATAAGATAGCTTAATACTGCAGGGAGTTATACAAGCAGAGCACTCACCTACACATGCACAAAATAAATGAAAATGCGCATGGAGTTGTTTCTTGTTCGTCAGGAAGCAGCGGGGAATCAAACGGTCTGTTCAAGCTGACGGTTGCAGCGGGGAATCTAATGATGATTCCAGTGTTTTTAACTATCCTGAAATCTTGTCCTCTTGTAAGTTCCCTCTATCAATTATGAAAAATGACTTTTGATTGAAAACTTCATAAATGGATTCATAATTCTAATATTATTGTTCGTGTTTCTCTTTCCTCTTCATTTTTGGCTCGGGACAAGCGGATATTTGTTGCAGTTTCAGCTTCAGGTAGATTTAGTGTTTAGAGCCATCAAAAGGTTCTACGCATCTGCCGACTTCAGAAGAGTAAGGTTGAAATTATTCAAGTTCTCGTCGTCTGTTGTTTGTGTTTGTTCGGGGTCACCAATTATAGCAATAAAAGCTATAATAAAATATAATATTCCACTTCAAAAGATTTATTTTAGATTTTTAAATGTTAACATGTTTTTGTATATAATGAATAATATTTTTGTTGTTATTTTTATAACCACAGCGATAGTATGTAAGTGAATACGCTACAGTTGACAACGAAAATAGAAATAATATATAGGTAAAGGTATTATTCATATAAAAGAATAACTGAAAAATACAGAAATAATACCTGAAAGAGTGATGATTTGGTTTCGATGTACGATGCTTCTGTGTGGAAAGGAATCGATATTTTCTTCGGTGATTCGAGCATCGCTTGCCACCTAGATTGAATCCGCAAATAAGTTGTTGGAAATAAATCAATCGTAAATCGCTTAAAATGTTAAAAGTTGCTATACCTCTCATATGCGCAAAATGGTGTACTAGTCTTCTATGTGGGAAAGTCCCTGTAAAATTTTAGAGTGATCCGAGATAATTTAGGTAATTTTTGTTGAAGTAAAAATTACAAAGACACGCGACTATTACTTTTCTGTGGTCAGTAATAGGGCGATGAATAGAGTTCATTAGCATAGGGTCAATATCTTTTCGACTTATTTCGCTATTTTTGTAGTGTGATTTGATTAAAACCAAAAAGTCACTTCTACCATCTCCAGCTTTGCTGTCAGTAGTGTCACTCCCAAGTCTGATGAAAGGGGACGGGAAGTGATATGGTTGTACCGTGTTACGTCAGTTTGGTTAAAGTTATATGACTAAAAAAAAATAAGGCAATTTTTGACCAAAAGAATAAGGCAATTTTTTTGGTCATATTTTTTTAATTCTTCATTTTATTAACTCCCTTCGGTGGGGACAACCTACTGATAAATTTTCTGCGTGTCATGGTAAATCACCCTGTATATTATTACCTCAATATGATTTCAGTTATTCATTAAATACCTTCAATAATTTGTGAATTTTCTTCGGTAACAATAATTAAATTTATGTTCAGCAATTCCCAACATCACTCTGACTTCTGATGTTGATAAAGTTCATAATGCTTTACCATCTATTAATCTTGTTTTTTTTCCTTTTTTAAGTTTCTATTTATTTATGTAAGTTAAATTCAGAAAAACTGAAAACGAAAGATAGAAATAAAAACAACACATCCACATAAGCAATTTTCGAGATAAATCTCTTTGAAGATGAACTGTAAACCAAGCCGTGTCAAGCGACTATTACTAACAAAACGATTTGTGAGCGTTTATATTCAGTCAGTCGTACGTCTACATAAATTTCGACACATGCATACAAATTTGTTTTTAACATCATGCAATGTAAAATAAATATTTGCTGTAAAAAACAACAAAATTTATTTTCTATAATATAATGTTAGAAATAGAGTCAACATGTAAACGCATAAACTCGACCATCACATAATACTATTTTCACCAAATTGAACGGGCTTCAATGGTACGTTTTGTGTAGATAACTACCTGTCCGGTATGTCAGAAACACTATCGTTCGTTAATTACATCCTTAATTGGTTTACTAATCAAAATTTTACGGCATAACAAGTCAGGTGCAGTGGTCGCATTTACACTGACCATTTACCTTTGTGTTAAATATAATTTTATGATCAAACCAATACGCGACGGGAAATAACTAATACTACTTACTTACTTTGGGTTACCTTTGTGTGCATATAATAATAAAAATATTGATAATGATTTTATTGACCAAGGATAACATACACAAAGTACAACAGGTGAGTCAGCAGTAAACTGCAGACAGCATCAATATAAAATAAATATATTACATGTTTCTAAAACGATCGATTTTTAGATCCAATGATCCAAAGTATAAAACGTACTATTCTCCACAACCATTATAGAATGTAATAATTCCGAAATCATTCTTAATTATAGAAAGTAAAAATTCTCACTCGAGATAGCATATTTATTCTGAAACACTTGCTTCCTATATGTGTTTTGCATGTATTGTCATTCTATAACAAGTAGGCCAGGAAACGAAGACATTAATTCGGAAATAAATAGTGCTCAACGGACTATTATTTTAAGTTGTAGGGTTGACCCTTAGGAGTAACATACCAAAAGTCCACAGCCGTGGGTCTCATGCGTTAGGCGGGAGGGGGGTCGAAAGGGTCGGTTTGTAGGTTTTTCGTTATTATCTCGAAAACTAAGCATCCTATAAAGGTTATTCTATATAAACTGTAAATTAAATTGTCTACAAAAAAGATCCTATTCATTTTTTCGCTAGGGGCAGTAGTTAAGGATGTACGTGAGTTTGAAAATGCGAATAGCTGGAAAAACTGTGTATTGTGAGCTTAACAAGTAGAAAATGGTATAATATTACAAGTATTTACAAGACCATATTAAGTAATTGGTCGAGTTCATCGTCAAAATCATCATCGTCGTCGTCGCTGTTGATGCTGACGATTGTGGTATAAACTGAAAGTAAATTAAATTGTCTACAAAAAAGATCTTATTCATTTTTTCGCTAGGGACAGTAGTTAAGGATGTACGTGAGTTTGAAGATGCGAATAGCTGGAAAAACTGTGTATTGTGGGCTTAACAAGTAGAAAATTTTATAATATTACAAGTATTTACAAGGCCATATTAAGTAATTGGTCGAGTTCATCGTCAAGATCATCATCATCGTCGTCGCCGTTGATGCTGACGACTGGAGGGCTGTTGGTACACGAAGCGCGGCTACCGCTGCACACAAGCGAGCTGGGTATTCCAACTTTGCGGCACCCGCAACGACCCCCGCAACCAGATGTGCACCCGCAAAATAGGCTATTTAGGACGGATTCTGGCGCAACTGGGTCCGTGCTTGTGAAGGGAGTAAGGAAGCCATCCGACCCTCTCATCCATCCCCGAGCAGTTGGCTCCTGCTGCTGATCTCCATATAGCCACTGCTGAATCTGTAAACAATAACGTCCTTTGTAGTTTAAAAAAATGTGACACAATCTTGTCTAAGCACAATACAAAACATAAGTTAATGTAAACAAGCATATATTGATACAAACCTGCAAATGAACTGGGAGTGTTGGCGACCAGCCCCTTTGGTGGGTGGAAGTGCCGCAAAATCAGGCTTTGGCTTTGTCGAAGGCCTGGTGTCGTACCCGGTTCAGGTCTGCTCCTTGTGGGGCCTGGTACAATGCCAAAAAAAGCTGCTCTCCTGCATCAGCTACCATGTCCTGTGTTGCTGAGGGATCACAGAAGACTTTGTGAATGTCTGTGACCTGCTCCTCGACCTTCAAAAGTACTTTCACCACACCTCCCTTGCTCTTGCGGAGGTAGTATCACAACGAATGGAGCAACATAATGGTCTTCGCAAATGGCTCTATTCGTTCAGCGGTTGTGATACGATCTCCGCTATTCACAACAAGAGCAAGGGAAGTGCGGTGAAAGTAATTTTTAAGGCCGAGGGGCAGGTCACAGAGTTCTACAATGTCTTCTGTGATCCCTCAGCAACAGAGGACATGGTAGCTGATGCAGGAGAGCAGCTTTTTTTGGCATTGTACCAGGCCCCACAAGGAGCAGACCTGAACCGGGTATGACACCAGGCTTTTGTTAAAGCCTCGACAAAGCCAAAGCCTGATATTGCGGCACTTCCACCCACCAGAGCGGCTGCTCGCCAACACTCCCTTAGAGTTCATTTGCAGGTTTGTATCAATATATGCTTGTTTACATTAACTTATGTTTTGTATTGTGCTTAGACAAGATTGTCATATTTTTTTAAACTACAAAGGACGAATTATCGTTTGCAGATTCAGCAATGGCTATATGGAGATCAGCAGCAGGAGCCAACTGCTTGGGGATGGATGAGGGAGTCGGATGGCTCCCTTACTCCCGTCACAAGCACGTACCCAGTTGCGCCAGAATCCATCCTAAATAGCATATTTTGCGGGTGCACAACTAGTTGCGGGTGCCGCAAAGCAGCCATACCCTGCTCGCTTGTGTGCAACAGTTGCCGCGCTTCGTGTACCAACTGCCCTCCAATCCTCAGCATCAACGGCGACGACGACCATGATGACCTTGACGATGAACTCGACCAATTACTTAATATGGCCAGGGCCTTGTAAATACTTGTAATATTATAAAATTTTCTACTTATTAAGCATTACCTCCCACAATACACAGTTTTTCCAGCCATTCGCATTTCCAAACTCACGTACACCCTTAACTACTGCCCCTAGCGAAAAAATGAATACGATCTTTTTGGTAGACAATTTACTTTACTTTCATTTTGTATAAAATAACCTTTTCGCTAAGATGCTTAGTTTTCGAGATAACAACGAAAAACCTACAAACCGACCCTTTCCACCCCCCTCCCGCCTAACGTATGAGGCCCACGGCTGGGGACTTTTGGTATGTTACTCCCAACTTAAAATAATAATCCGTACAACTTAAAATAATAATCCGTTGAGCACTATTTATTTCCGAATTGGGGGATTTTTCGGTCTTCGTTTCCTGTACTAAAGTGCCAGAATGAATATTCTATAATTATGATCAACGAAATACATAGATTGCCGTGGATGTAAAAACTGTCAGTGTCAATTCAGTAATTGCACAAACACTATAAATATTAATACAATATGATATAATTGTTTCAATAAATAACTTGTTTTGTTCAGATTTAATCGTTTTTTTTTTATTAATGGTCGTGGAGAAAATATAGTCTGTTACTCGGTTAGAATGAAAATTCGATCTACTCGTGGTTCCTCACGTTCGCTTTCGCTCGCGTTCGGAATCTTCCACCCGTATCGAATTTTCATTCTAACCTTGTTACAGAATATACTATTATGTTATTAGTTCAGTAATATAACGATTTATATCGGACAAAATTCACATAGTTATGAAAATTGGTAAAAATGTTACGGATAGCATAAGAATTAATAAACCGAAAATTTCCCACCCCTAAATAGTGTGTTTCATCGCCTAGGACGTCGTTTCCACCTCCATTTTGAGGTTTTCTAGATTATCTCGAGAAAGGTGTACTTTTTGATAAAAATACGTATATACAAAATTATTCCTTATAAAATTCTAAACCAAAAATGTCTGAACAATTTTTTTCACAAAATTATAGTACCGTGGGAAATAAGGCGCAAACATGAGGGTTGGCTCCAGTTAATACAATAAATTGTGGTCTTTATATCACGCTACATTTATTATAATTTTAAGTGGAGTTTAGTAGCTACTGCTTTTGCGTTAAGCATTGAACTTTAAAGTAGATTATAGTAAAGATTACAATTTACTGTGTTAACTACCAACCCTTATATGTGTGCGCCTTATTTTCCACGGACTATTAATTTTATGAGAAAAATTGTAAAGACGCTTTTAATATGGAGAATTTCATTAGGAATAATTTTGTATATAGGTATTTTTATCAAAAAGTGCACCGTTTCCGATATAATCAAGAAAACCTCAAAATTGGGGTGGAAACTACGTCCTAGGGGATGAAGTATACTGTTTGGGGGTGGGAACTTTTCGGTTTAGTAATTCTTATGTTATCCTTAACAGTTTTACCAATTTTCAAAACTTTATGAATTTTGTCCGATATACTACAATATTAACTGTTATCTTACTGAACTATATGAGAACAAACTACATGCATTCCGTCTTTGATAAAATGGATGTTGGTCACCTGCAATAGTTTATAGTATTAGTTAGGTCGATTGACTCATCGAGAGTGCCGTATATCACCCCAAAAATAATGGGACCGAAAGCCAGAAGAATTTTTGATTTTCCGAAAATTTTCCCAGGCAAATAGGTGATTTAATACTGTACGGCGTTTGTACAATGAGATTTGTATGCTTTCATAGATTTATTATTCAGCAATTTTTTCACCATAAAATGCTTTTTCGGAGAGAAATAAATTTTCCTGACGCAGCCATGTGTTCCATGAAAAATGTACGGCATGGCAAAAAATGTATTTGTTTCATGAAAAAGCATTAAGGTCATTGAATTTGATGTTGGTTCAAATCACCACCACTATACTAGTTAAGGGTAGGGGGGTTGCGCCCGGGATTTATCACCCTGGAACCACCAAATATGTACAGCGTTGCTGAATAATGAATCTATGAAAGCATACAAATCTCATTGTACAAACGCCGTACAGTATTAAATCAATTATTTGCCTTGGAAAATTTTTGGAAAATCAAAAATTCTTCTGTCTTCCGATCCCATTATTTTTGTACGGCATTAGGTTCTAGGCGATTATTTTTTTTATGAACTATCAAACATGAGGAATTCCGTACAAGAATATTTTGTCTGAAGAGCGTACTTTGGATGGAAAA
The DNA here is from genome assembly GCA_936432065.2 of Rutpela maculata. Taxonomy (NCBI): domain Eukaryota; kingdom Metazoa; phylum Arthropoda; class Insecta; order Coleoptera; family Cerambycidae; genus Rutpela; species Rutpela maculata. Next base: position 63,673,819 of record OW386290.2, read on the forward strand.
TTCAATTTACCTGTGTACTCACCTGTACCGACAAAAATGACGGCATAGTGCCTAAAGTTATGGTTTCATATACCAGCATCGTAATGAATATAATTCATGCTGGGTCACTTGACCCTTTAAAAATTACGATGGGCTTGTAGTCTATAAGCAAAACATTTTTATGAAGAGTGACTTTTTCTCTAAAAATGCAAAATAAGAAAAATTGCAAATATAGTTAGGTGTTAGGTCCGGGGACACACTGTAATACTGAATACCATTCTGATTTTCACCTTGGTGAAGAATTATTTTTTTAAGGAAAGAGACAATTTATCACTATCACATATCACATCATGCTTTTAGGTAGAGGGTAGGAGGGTACACCATTTTGTACTTCTGACCAGATCAAAATTCTGATAATAATATGATAAATGATAAAGGTATCAGTTTTACGTGAATTTGGTAAGTATGCTTATTGTACTTGTAATGTAAAATGTAACATAATATGATGACTGATGATGATGTACGAATGAATTTGATAATCCCAGCCGTTTTCGAGCAATAATGAAACAGAAAACCATCAATGGCTTGGCACATACCCAATTTAGAAAAAAATATTTGAGACTATTTTCAAAAAAGTAATAAATGAAAACAATTTATTATAGAGCATTTTCTTAAGAATTATTATTATTGCACGAGATGTGATGTAAATCAACTATTGTTGTGATTAATTATATATTTTTTCTTCGTCATAAAATAAATTTGCTTTAGTCTAAAAATTTTTTCTAAATTAGGTGTGAATTCACAAATTTCATGCAGAAATGATTCTTTGCTTGCGAAAATTTTAAAGTGCTCACGAGTCATAAAGCTTTTTGGAGTACTCGCGAGCACTAAAGTAGCCTTTTCCAGTGCTCGCGAGCACTTTGCGGGATTACTAAGCACTAAGCTCTTTCGCAAAGTTCTCGAAGCCCTAAGCACTAAGCACCAATTTTAAGAAGTGCTCTTAAGCACAGTGCTCCCGAGTACAAAATTGCTTAGAGTGCTTAGACAAGCATTAAGCACAATGCTTAGGAACGGCTCTGATCTAATACTATTTACTTAAATATTAGCAAATCACTGCCCATGCAGTTTCATTTTAACTAATAAAAACTTGTTTAATCCGAGTTCATATTTTCTAAATTTATTCAAAAACATGTCAATGTAAACCTTAATTACTTTATCAAAAGTAAACGACTTTATATCTTCGGTTGAGAACGCGATTGAGACAATTTCTGAGGTACCTTATTGATTAGTCAATTTATTTGGAAATCATTTAATTTTTGACTATTAATGGGAAGTTTTCTTTGGATTTCTAAAATATTATTACAACGACTGTTGTTATTATGTGAATAATATTCAGCTTATTTATTTCACATTTGACAGTAATTTACCTTCGGCATGAATTTGCATTAAATGGTTTTTAACTGCCATATCAAATTGCAACGATAAAATTCGAACACAGCTTTTTCCTTATCAATTATATTTTTATTTACTTGTTACTTCATCTATAGAAATAAGATATCTAAGGTGTTTAATCGAGATCTATTGATCTGTACCACCAATTTACCATTGTAAATCAGATCATCGAAACACCGAATTTTACCAACCCGGTGGCGCAGTGCTTAAGGTGTTAGGCTTGCGACCACGGGGTCCCGGGTTCGAATCCCGGCTAGGGCATGGATGTGTAGTGGCGTTTTTCTCGTGTTGCCGAGATGGTAGCAGTGGGCTAGACTGCGGTTGTGTGAGAGACAACACGGTCTAGTCGCTCTCCTCTCCTGAGTACGAGTCTCAGCTGCGGCAGATGGCAATGTCGCTGGGAATGGGTGTTGTGATGTTGTCTATGTGTGTGTCTGTCCTGGTTGAGTGGTAGAATAGCCATCGGCTAAACTTCGCCAGGACATTAAAATAAATAAGGCGATTAAAAAAATAAAAAAAAAAAAACCAAATCTACGACGGTTGTGACAACCACATAAACTTTTGTGATTGCATTTTTAATCATATTACTATTGGGAAATTGTCCGAGCTTGTGTCAGATTTTTAGGTATGCCGATGTTAACTATAAATATTCCAGGATAAATGACTATTGTCATTGTAAATAATTAATTTTGTTGCTTGCATAGCTGGCCTGATTATTCAACAGAAGTAAATGTGACGATGTCCCAACGAATACTTTACATTATTTTTCTATATGGCAATTGCCCTAACGAGTATTTAATTTAAAATGATAGTAAATTATTGTGAATATTGTCCCAACCATATTTTAATTATTTTCATGTAAAATGTGGCAGTGTCCCCAACGAATATTTAATTTGTCCAAATGAACATGAATTATCTTAAAATAAACGTATTAAAACGTTTTCTGTGTCTTTCTACAATATTTTACTTTTTCAGGAATAAGTGAGATTAAACAAATATAATTCTTTAGATACAATAAATGAAATGTAAAATTTATAATCGTAGTGAAATCATTATGAACTAAAGTGCAGACAAATAAAAGGGTACCAAAAGTAAAAATATTTATTGAATGAGTGTTTTAAAAAATTAAGGCAAACTATAATCAGTAAACTGATAATATCAAACTTTATAAAAGAATCTGTTTAATATAATTACTGTCAACGTAAATTTGAATCCTAGTTTTAAAAATCTAGACGATCACCTAAACTATCAACTTTGTATATGTTTCTGTCTTATGAAAAGAGAGATAAATTTTACGAGAGGGTTGTTTCAATACGTATGAGTACTTTCATTCTATGCAATTTTCATCCATGCTCCTTCTACTTTTTTTTCACGCATTACCTAGCTAGAAAGAGGCGGAAACTAAATAAAAGGATTAATCTCAAATAGTTGAGTCAAGTTTTACGAAAAGAAACGGACAAAAAACATACAGCATGAATTGAGACCCACCTTTTTCTTGAGAAGTGGGTTAAAAATAGAGTTATATATATTCTATGTAATGAAGCTTTGTGAGACGCAAATATTTCGTGCAAAAACGAGATTATCTCCCCCCCCCCCCATTTTGCAGGGTGCTGAGCACTATGTAAGTGGTGGGAGATGTTTTTGACCGCAACCCCCTGAAACGGCCTTTATTTTTTCATGTATAAACGTGTCTGGGTAGTGATTTATCGACGAAATAACATGAAAGGGAGTTATAGAGTAAGTGGAATCTAGACAATAGGCCTAGAGGGTGGAAAACCTTTTTTTTTCTTTTTCTAATAATTCGGTTCAAACACGTATCCCTCGTTTTCGAGAAAAATATTCATTCTTAGCTCCAACCCCTCCTCATCCCACAGACGGGCAGAAACCACCCCTCACTCACTAGAAAGCATGCTATCCAGGATTTAAAGATTTTTCGACACATGATCGTTATTCCTGTGAATATCCTTTCATTCTTCACGAAAAAGAAGGTAGTAACGACCTCGGGGGTTGCTTCAACCCATCCAAGGGAGTAAAATTCATTAATTACACTTTGGATCTTCAATACGCCCTCCCCCGTTTTCTGACTCTCCTCAACCCCTATAATGGACGGAAACTTACCCTCATCCACCAGTTATCACTGGGACGATAATTGTGTAGGTTGCTGAGCAGAGTATAATGATTTCTTCATCGGGGAGTAATGAATAATAAGTTTTGTCGTCAATGGCAATGTTGTTTATTCAAAGAATTACATGAAAATATTTTTATGACAAAATCAATTTTTTGAAAAAGAGATCGCGTGCGATGTGCATTTCGAGGAATATGAGGATTGTTATGCTATTTGTAAACGACCTAGGTTTTTTTAATTGTAAGCAAATAATTTATTTTGTCATAAAAATATTTTCATGTAATTCTATGAATTAACAAAATTGCTTTTGACGACAAAATTTATTATTCATTACTCCCCGATGAAGAAATCATTATACCCTGCTCAGCAACCTACACAATTATCGCACCAGCGATAACTGGTGGGGGTTGAGAAGACTCGGAAATGAAGGTGAATATTTGTATCGTGATCAGCGCCTGCGAAAACGGGGGAGGGCGTATTGACGATCCAATGTGTAATTAATCAATTTTACACCCTTTGGAAGGGTTGAAGCAGCAACCCCCGAGGTCGCTACCACCTTCTTTTCGGTGAAAAATGAAGGGATATGCATAGGAATAACGATCATGTGTCGAAAAACCTGTAAATCCTGGATAGCATGTTTTCTGGTGAGTAAGGGGTGGTTTCTGAGCGTTTGAGGGATGAGGAGAGGTTGAAGCTAAAAACGAATATTTTTCCGAAAACGGAGGGATACATGTTCGAACCGAATAATTTGAGAAAAAAAGACTTTCTACCCATCGGGAGGGTTTAATCAACCCCCGAGGCCTGTTGTCTGGATTCCACTTACTCTATAACCCCCCTCCATATTATTTCAAGTATAACCCGTTGATAAATCACTATACAAACACGTTTATATAAGAAAACAAAGGGATCCATAAAAGGGGTGGTTTTTGGCCGTTTCAGGGGGTTGCGGCGGTCAAAAACTTATCCCACCACTTGTTTCGTGTTCAGCAACCTCGAAAACGGGGGGTATCTCGTCTGCACGAAATATCTACACTATTTCTGCCTTCATTACATAGACTAATATTCTTTAAGGCCGAATATATCCCCAACGAAGAATTTCCCGACCCAGGTTCATAGATATATTTTTGTCTGAAAATTGACGATTTGCACGAAAGAAAGTTTGGTAAAAAGTGTCTAGATTGGTATCACTGTAATTCACTGCACATGTTGACCAACTCATCTAATTTCCAAACTTTGCAACAATTAAATACCTATAATATAATAATCATAACATTGGAAACTGGTGTTTGAAAAATTGTATAATTCGACATTTTTTAAATATTGTAGACTACGAAACAACCTAACAAATATGATTTATATTCAGTGGAAGTAGGTTTCACATTAAAGATAATGAAAACAATGTTATGATTATAATATTATAGGTATTTATGTGTTGCAAAGTTTGGAAATTAGACGAGTTGGTCAACATGTGCAGTGAATTACAGTGATACCAATCTAGACACTTTTTACCAAACTTTCTTTCGTGCAAATCGTCAATTCAACGCCCGAGAAATTTTAATCCATTTTCTGATATCGTATAAACAATTTGTTCCTAATATCGGAAGCACCCTGAATGTTTTTTGTTGGTTTGTTTTTAGTTACGTCGACTATAAATAGTTTCACAGTAGAGTTGATTTGCATTAATCAGTTGTTAAAATACTATATTTAAACAACTAATTATAAGTTAAGTCATGTATAAAAATTAAATTAGTGAAAAATTATCCGAATTCGAACCGAGAAATTCGTTCATAAATTGTACAAATAACCCAATTTGATATGCCTAGTCGGAAGCTTCGGCCGACCGTAAAATCAATAAATAACAGACGAAATGTGTAAATAAATATTTCATGTAACTCTATTAATAACAAAACCGTCGCCAGATAAAGCAGCACAACAAATAAATTCAAACCTGTCTATGTTGCTATGATAAACATACCATACATCAACCTGCCTGCAGATATATTATGCCATGGGAAAATCACTATCGAACTCTGGTATTTCAATAATCATCTAATAAATAAGCAAAGCAGTGATCAAGTTAAAAAACTCATATTTCGTATAAAATGATGAAATTACTAATTGCTCATTAATTCTCGTAACTTCATCGCAGCAATAGATGCTGCACTTGTCCAGCTAATTAAAGAATGGTTAAGAGGGTATGGGAATAATCCATAAAAATAAATAAATAATTCTAATTTTATATTAGTTATATTCAAAATTATATCTCCATTAAATATATGACATTTTTGATATTCAAAATAATAATAATAATAATTTTTTTTTGTTATCTTCCATATCCTTAGTTACTCTAAAGTATTCTTAGTTAAGGCAAGTGAGCTGCTACATCCACTCCCCCGTTGATAAAAAGAACAATCAGTCAATTAAACTGTCGACGGCGAAACGTACTTTTTTAATAGGTGGTGGTGGGACATCGCATTTGTCAACTAATAAAAAGGCAAGTTTGACTCTGTCAATATTGACAGTTACGACTTTACTTCTTTTATTAAAAGTAATTAATTTGTTTGTACGGGATAAAATTTTAAATGGATCCTCGTACAAAGGAGAAAAGGTACGTTTAAAACGTTCCTTACGAACAAATATAAAGTCACATCTGAAAATATCAGGATTGATAAACGGTTTATAATTAACATGAGAAACTGGAGAAATAAATTTTAAATTGTTAAAATAGTTGCGTAACTTCGACAAAAAGAGGTATGTCAGTATCATATGACTTAATCAAAAATTTGCCAGGCAATCGTAGAGTTTGACCGTATATTAATTCGGCAGAAGAACATTGCAAATCTTCTTTGGGAATCGCTCCAAAGGCTAGCAAAATTATGGGGAGTTCATGTACTCAATATGACGTGTTCGCTCTAGCAGTAATGGCAGTTTTAAGAGTTCTGTGAAAACGTTCAACCATTCCGTTACTTTGAGGGTGATAAGTGGTTGTACGAATTCTTTGAAAATCTAAAAATTTTTGCAAATTCGCCAAACAATTTTGATTCAAATTGAACGCCTTGGTCAGTTGTGACGCTCGTAGGTACGCCGAAACGACAAACAAAGTTTCCAAATAACGTACGTGCCACAGTTTCTGCAGTAATATCAGGCAGGGGATAAGCTTCTGGCCATCTGGTAAATCGTTCGATCACTGTTAGAATGTAAGAACAACCTTTGGATGGAGGAAATGGTCCTACTATATCTATATGTATATGATCGAATCTGCATTTAGGTATCTCTAAATTTACTAGTGAGCTTCTAGTGTGATATCTGACTTTAACAGTATGACAGCTAACGCAAGTTTTAGTCCATAAATTACAGTCAGTATTCATTTTGGGCCAGAAGTAATTATTAATCAAAAGTGCTTGTGAATGGTACAACTAGTCGAGGGTGAATCACAGAAGATGTAGAATCTTTATGATATTAACTTGGAGATCTTCCGGATAATGTTGGGATTGTTGGGGAAATAAGTGATGATTCTAGTTTTGCGTTGGGGAATTTGACACTCTTAACCATTTGTTTCTAAAATCAAATCCATTTAATACTTCAATAACTTTTTGCTGTATCAGGTGTAGGATATTTAATAAAACGAAATCCAAAGTTATATCCAGTTTCTACAGAGCTTAATGTGCCAATGACAGTAAGGGATACGATGTTCAACTTCGGGGTGTTCAATTTAGGAGTCACCAATTTATGGGATTAATATTTTAAAAGGGGTTTATATTAGATATATTCAAAATTATATCTCCATCAAATATATAATATTTTTGATATTCAAAATCATAATATTTTTTTTTTGTTTATCTTCCATATCCTTGGTTACTCTTAAGTATTCTTAGTTAAGGTAAGTGAGCTGCTACAGAGGGTCTTCTCGCATTATTTTTTGTACACTGTTATTAAATAAACAGTTAGGATGAAAAAAGTATTTGCGACTCATTATCTACCATTTAAAACAATAAATTTTTCTAATTTAATATATGTATGAAAACATGTTGAAATCTTAATTTACAACCACCAATAAAATGCCAATAAACCACCATTTTGGTGGTGCATAGTATAAAAACTATGGATTCTATTCTATAAGGATAACTATCAGGATGGGTGTCCTCCAGGGCCCAGTGTTGAGACCGATCCTTTTTCTTATATACATCAGAGATATGTTTTTTAGACTTAAACTGTAATTTATTGTCCTGTGCAGATCAAGCGCGGATCTAGAAATTTCAATAATTTTTTTCTCGTCTGTGGCGCATGGGACGAAATAACATCTCGAGAAGCACTTCTCTAACGACCCCTAAAAAATTTTGAAAAAGCAGTTTGCGAAAAAATTTTTCAAAATTCGATTACCCCCCCCAGGTCTAGGGGCTCCTGTTTAAAATTATTTTTTTTTGTCATATGTATTTTACTTTTCATAAAAATACAGCAACACGTTCTGAAGTGATTTGTTAAATTGTAAATCACAAAATTTCAATTCGTTGTATCTCAGTTAGTAATGAAAATATTTTCATACACTTCAGAACGTGTTGCTGTATTTTTATGAAAAGTAAAATGCATATGACAAAAAAAAATAATTTTAAACAAAAGTCCCTAGACCTGGGGGGGTAATCGAATTTTGAAAAAATTTTTCGCAAACTGCTTTTTCAAAATTTTTTAGGGGTCGTTAGAGAAGTGCTTCTCGAGATGTTATTTCCCATATTTCGTATGCGTCCCATGCGCCACAAACGAGAAAAAAATTATTGAAATTTCTAGATCCGCGCTTGGTGCAGATGAAACTGTTCTTCTATTTCAATGTAAGATGGCCATCCGTATATAAAAAAGCGGAGGTTGATTTCAACAAACTAAACATTTTCTTAAGTGGTAACTCGCTCACTCTCAATGTTGATAAACAACATTCATTTCTTTTTAACCGACTTCATAGGATTTATAAAAGTAGGAGGTTATCGAATCAATAAATATGTATGTTTTTTTTATACTTGGGCAAACATTACTTGGGATTGGCTTAATAGATTTCTATGAAATCTTTCGCAAATTACAAGGTGGTGGTCCCTTATTAATTTCATCAAGCTACGTATAGTATAAGGTGAGCAAAACTTGGAAATAAGATATATTTAATAATGAAATTTGGTGAAGTCGCTAGCGATAATTTAATTTCATTAAAATTAATTTTGTGATACCAAATTCAAATTCCGTCGGAATTGCATTGGAATTGGTAGTTAAGTATTTTAACAGTAGCTGATAACGAATCTAATGTCAGTTAAAAATGCAAAATGGTGAATTTAATATGGTTGCTATAATTGCAATATTTTTTGCAGGTTTACATGAACTTTGATACCTAATAATTTCAGGTTTCTCTGATAATGAGCCTCATGTTAAAGCTTAAAAAGTCACAACGACGGATATTTTACTGTGTAGAAGCTAAATAAAGAGGCCACTAAAAAGGGTGGTGCAAACAATTTTTGAAAAAAAAAAATACCGCCTTCAAAAAAAATCGCTAAAAAATATAAAATAAAATTTTACCGTCGCGTCGCTCAGCTAATTGAACCTTATTACCTATATAATATCGATATTAAGGTCGGTATAAAAATAAATAAGTAACGAATTCAAATGTATTTTAACCGATTTGAATATTGATGAGTTAATAAGTTTCAACGACGGTGTATGATATGATTTATGGGTTTTACCATATAGTGCAGGCGTTGGGAGTAGTTGAGTATGTAAAATGTGAGGACCGCGCCAATATTCTTGGCTAAAGATGTCGGTCTCGGATGACTGGGGCCGGGCAGGACTATTGCCCTTTACCCCAATGCACCGCTGTAGACCGGGGACCAGCCTCGTGCAGGGCGGGCGAACTTACTTTACGTCGGCCCCACTCACAAATGTGAGCGGTGCAGACGATTTGATAAACAACATTCATTTCTTTTTAACCGACTTCATAGGATTTATAAAAGTAGGAGGTTCTCGATTCAATAAAATGTTTTTTTTATACTTGGGCAAACATTACTTGGGATTGGCTTAATAGATTTCTATGAAATCTTTCGCAAATTACAAGGTGGTGGTCCCTTATTAATTTCCCTGGGTTCTGGCTCGTTGGACCTTGCTGGCTAAGGCCTCTTCTGGCGTTCTTCTTTCTTCGTCTTCTGTTCTTCGCCAGCTTGTTTGCCCCCCGGGGGGTAGTCATCGGTCTGTTAGGTGTGTTGGGTTTTGTGGCGGGAGTGACTGCCGGTACACAAGATGCCAAGAGGCATCCTGTCATCCGGATCATCGGTAGGGTAAGGATGAGCTGTGTAGCTCGAGGAAGGGCAGACCTAACTGCTTTGGTAGCATTTTCGGTCTGCCCGGAGCTAGGGGGACTACAGGTACTGGACGGTTGTTTGTCCGGTACCCGCAGGGTCTTGGGTGGGTGGTTGGGTGTCGTCATGTCTCTTTCGTGGGGGTGGATCGTCGGGTGGTGAGGACCGGCAATTATGTTCAGATTAATATACCTGAGACCCTAAATAATGGAAAAACACATCTTGCCGTCTGCTGCGGTGGTCCTTTCTAGTCCCCTGCCATCCACTCCCCGCGCCCTACGGTAAGCATAGCGCGTCTAGCCGTTCAGAGTGTTTCTGCGTCAATCGACACAAAAATGTTGGCTCGCGTTTGCGTGTATACGTAATATATTTTAAATCATTCAACAAAAATTCCTACCGATTGTAAAGCTTTCTTTTCAAGCACTCAAAGTAAATTACAACTTGTTTGATATCTTTGCACTACTACTCCAAAATATGCACAAGTAAAAGAAGACTGCGAGATGTACATTTGTGGAGGATTCGATGATCCAACAAAATGTTTCAAGTTACAAGGGCCTTCATTTTGTGAGGTGCTTGAATTAAAATCAAACCACCTAGAAGCTGATTAAAGCATGTTTTGTTACATATTTCACGTAGTAAGAATTCACTCTGCCCAGGTTATTGTCCTCAGTGCTGATACAAATGTATTCATCTTGGCGATTTATTACTGGAGTAAATATTGGTTGTCTAAGGCTATGGTTCGACGGTTCTTATAAAAAGAAACATCTTCTAGAATGCCATTTGGCTGCTGAATCCCTTGGTGAAAGCATATGTAATATTTTGCCAGCATTACATCCCACAAGTGGTTGCGATACTACCAGTAGATTAGGCAGTAAAATAGAATGTTTGAAAGCTGCAATGGACGATTTTGTACAAACACCCCTTGTATCGTTGGGAAACCTTGACTTAAATGCTGAACACTTAAAATAGTTAGAAACAGTTTGCAAATTGATTTTTTTTTTAAGAAATCTTGAAATATTTGCGGTAGTTTTCTCGAACACGGTTGGAATTATCAAGTTCTACCAAGTGTACCTTTTTTACGTAGAAATGACTCCTGCATGAAATTTTCTAGCCAAAAGTGCCATATTTCGTAAAAAAAAGAGAAAAATATTCATCATCAGGCATAGCTCATGAGGCGTCCTCCATGGGCTAGCGTGATGTGATACACACATTATTGTTTCTTAGCTTAAAAAATGTTGCCTTACCTAATTGGAAGACGATCGGTTAAGAGGCAGTCGAGATATTGCAAAAGAAAAGAAAAAAAAAATACAATTTTGACACCCTGTATCTTTTTCCACAGCAACAATTTACTAAAGCATGTTTGGTTATATCTTCATGTTTTGATTCAAAGAATCTACCCTTGAACGATGGCCTATTATTAATGGTCCACCCTGTGTAGATAAGAGGAGGGATAAAAAAAAATTGGACCAAAAAATGGAACGGCAGTTAATATCCATTGATAGAATGCGGTCCTCACATTTTGCATACTCACTTCTTTCTAACGCCCGCTCTAATAACAGCATACGCCCAGAAAGTGGTCTTTGGACTTATTTGCCACTTAGGATTGAATATGCGTTTGCACATCTATAAATCCAAAGCATATTTTTACGTGTGTGTTTAGCTGAAAACAAAGAGGTGAATCGTTGCACATTACATCATTATGGTAGGTATCAACAAAAAAATGTCATATGTCGCTATCATTTGTAAAATCAATGACATGCATTTGTTTCAAACTGGGAAGAAATAATTCATCTAGTCATGTTGGTGCAATTCTTGCAACTGACATCAGGTACATTCTTTTAGGGAGCATTTACAGCTGCAGTTTGAAGTTAAAATAGGACATCCTGCTTTGCATCTGCATCTTTTCCTCTTTGTTCTCAACCAAGAATACATGGAACAAAATGCTCCGGATGATGTGGTCATAGATGATAACTTCTATATGTCGTAGTCATTTGATGAAATACGTCATTACGTGAAAAGCCTAGGTAGTACCTGAACTGCCGGCATATCATGCAAATTCTTGAGGTTGCATAATCTGCCTAGGCATTTCGTAAAACGCCATGGTCGTCTCGGCATTTGACGTTTAAATTCATTCTACACAATATGCCGCAGATTAGACAGGTAGATTATGTTCTATTACTTACTGCTTATTTGTTTTGTTTGTTATGGAAAGTTAGAGTGAAAAAGACTTGTTCAATGATCATTACAAAGCCGAATAAATGACTGTATACCATCAGAAAATTAAACGAGGTGCGAAAAATATTTAATTAATTTTAAGGTTAGGGTAGGTAAGATGTTATATTCATAATTCGTAATTTCCTTATTAGACTGGCGGTACATGACCAGTCAGGTGCAACGTTTTTAAAATGCATGCCAATCATATATATGAATGAAATTACCATGAATATGCCAGAAATGCAAATTTTAGGCAGTCGTCGCATGCACAAGGGGGTGCAAATCGGTTTTTTTTGTGCCTTCTTTCTGGGTTTTATTTTTTTATTTTTTTTAATGGATGCCACTAGTGCCAAACGAAATGCCTTCAAAAAAAATCCAAAATCAAAATCATCCAAAATCAAGAACACCAACAAATTTTACGATTTAATGTGCACATTAACAGTTGTTTTGAGCGCGGAAACTGCATGCCAATGAATTTCTGCTGGATTTTTTTTCACGGCTTTTCGTTTGGCACTATTGGCATCCATTAAAAAAAATAAAAAAATAAAACCCAAAAAAAAGACACAAAAAAAACCGACTTGCACCCCCTTGTGCACGCGACGACTGCCTAAAATTTGCATTTCTGGCATATTCATGGTAATTTCATTAATATATATGATTGGCATGCATTTTAAAAACGTTGCACCTTACTGGTCATGTACCGCCAGTCTATATTAGCAATCTAAAACCCGAAACGTGCCAAATAAATCTGAACCTAACCTCAAAATTAAATAAATCTCCATCTCTCTCTCTCTCTCTCTTTGTAATGATCACTGAACAAGTCTTTTTCACTCTTAATTTCGGTAATAAACAAAACAAACAGCTCAACATAGCTTCCGGGCAAATAAATCGACCGAAACGGCAACTAACCTCACTTCAAACACAACACAACACAATCTGTCGGATATCAGTCACTTCACGAACAGTCAACATCTAATTTGCAGCAGATCATGTAGAACGACTTTAAACATCATATGCCGAGACGACCACACTGTTTCACGAAATGCCTAGGCAGACTGTGCAACCTCAAGGAATTACATGATATGCCGGCAGTTCATGTACTGCCTAGGCTTTTCACGAAATGACGTATTTCATCAAAAGACTATGACATATATAAAATGTGAAAGAATCTGGTTTTTGACTGAGGACTGGCATTGTATATCGACAAATATTTTACAATTCTTTTTCAAATTGTACCGTATGAATGTCAGTTTATTTCAACTGTGTAGTAATGATATTTCCATTAAAACAGTCATTTTAAAATATTCGTAGAGTTTCTTTAAAAATGTCCGCCATTTAATCTATTACTCTACCTCATTAAGAACAACTTTTACTTTTACAAAACTTGCCGCTGCCCAAGGAATTACTAACATGAAAAGATGGTCAAATTGGCAGTTTTTATTGGGGTATTTTCCTATTTTTTTTTATGGCATAATATCATAGAATATGCATAAACAAGCTTCCCAATACAGATTTCCGCGAAATAATTATCAATTGAGAAAACAAAAGTTAAAAGAACTGGCGCGAAAAGCGTTTTAAATTCGTGACGTAAGTAATCTGCCGATGACGTAGGTAGTCTGTGTTAATTTGTTGATAGAATGGCTTTATACAAAACAGTGTGGTGTTGCCAAGTTGAAATCTCGACTCTAGTTCTAGTAAAGATAATTGAAGGAAACATAAGTATAAAGCTTATTTATTAAATCAATTTTAACATATTCATCCACAAAATTTAATTTTGTGATGTAACAAATAATAATAACAGGCGTGAATTATTAACAGTTATCGGAATTTTGGGTTTAATTTCAGGTGCGTCGTTACAAGGATTTATTAAAATATGCATACATTTTTACTTGTACATATGTATACATGTATTCCATTTTGCCAAAATAAATGAGAAACTCATAAAGTAGGTTCATATTACATTTAATTTTGATTTATTTTGTAAGAAAGTGCAAACATTCATTTAATTTTTTGATGTAAAATTTTATATACCTATGTGCGCCACTGGAATTAAACCCAAATTCCGATCATTGATTATAAAATATTTTAAGTAATTGTTAAAATAATAACATTACTTGATATATATCACCAAAACTGAATTTAAAAAAAAAAAAAAATGGAAAATACCCCATTGTCAATGACTCTATCTGGTAATAGAATATTGCCTAATATTAACACATGGTACATAATAATATTATTTCTTCCACTTTGTGACAAAAGACGTCAGGTATGTACCTATCAACGTTGTCAGTAGCTCTTTTAGCATTATTCTTTGAATTTAATGTACAAAGTCTGAAATCTGTGCTTGTCTCAGTAAATTAAAATTACATCAAGAAGATTCACCTTAATTTTTATAAAAACTAACTGAAAGAATTATAATTTATAGCATTTTAATTTTTAAATACGAAAACGCAAATACACATTTCGATCTTCTTCTAAGGAATTAACTATTGTACAAAGGATGGGTTACGTTAAGTTAGATTGATATGTGAGTCGACTTATAATAGGACCCTCCATAGCAACCATTTGGTTTATTGCGGCTCACTGCTAAGTATATTTCATCCAGTAAGTTCTGATTCTTGTTAAAGTTGGTAACTTTACTGAGTGAGGAACCATCTAGATCCTCTGGCAATAGTTGTCCTATGCCAAATAGTGAGAACCGGATTGTTTCTGCAACGGGACGGGTACATAAAACGTGACCTGCCGTTTCATCCTCCACAAAATAGTCCAGACTAATATGTTTGTTTTGACGGTGCTTGAATATACGCCATGTACTAGTTCTGGTCCGATAAATTTCGATACCGCATCTTCCCTTACCAAAGAGTGGAGCTGTATCCAGACCAGATATTCAATTTGTTGTTTCTGTACGAAAGAGTTAGAGCTTTCTGGCAGTTTCTAGCCGTTTTAGAATTACAAGGACAGTGTCTGGGATCATTAAGAGTTGCTGTGTCTTACTCCGATCCCATTAATTTATTCCAGGAAACAAGATGCTAAAATGCAGTCCCAAGGATAAAAATAACTTCAAAATCATATTGAGCGACCACTGACCACAAATATATGACTACATTTTCAGAGTTCCATGAGGCATATTAGCGAACAGTTCTGACTGTTTGAAAATGACCAAACGTAGTACGAATATTTATGTATATTCGTTAAAAGCTACCGTATATAATTTTAGGTATTCGCTTTGTTCATTACAGGCTTTAAATATTATATTGAGGTATTTTACGAAATCAGAGTTATGACGTGAATGGGGAACTTGCCATTTTTTTAAATTTCATTAAAGTGTGTATTTATGTATAAAAACACGCCACACCGAATATCAGCTCTTAAATCGCAGTACTTACTTTGCAATAAATAATTAAAGTTGAAATCCTCGCCACTCCTCACGAAAACCACTGTGACGTCACCGGAAGAAAACTAGTCTTGCGTGGTGTGGTGTCCAACAGATGGCGAGCACGTCTTCACCCTAATTAAGAGACTTGGCGGCGGTTGGAATTGAGACGCCCGCATATTCGGTCATAAGTCTTTTGTTTTTATGTTAGAGAAAAAATAAATAAAAGTGTCGGAAAGCTCAATCAATTCTCTTTACATAAGCTGTCTACAAATTTTTCGAAAAAAACGATAATTACGAAGATATTCTAGGAAATGTAGGAAATTGCACGTTTTTCTATAGAGTGTATATAAATCTTAAAAATATAATTTTTCTCAGGGACCTCCGTTTCGAAGGGCCGAGATTAACGGAGCGTCAAAGTAGTACATGATATTAAGTGAACATTGTATACGAGATGGATTTCAGTTAATTACCGATGAATTACGGTGACAAAATGGAGAAATTTTACCGAAAAAGAAAAGTCCCAAATCCCGCCCCCTCTAATTCCTTCATTTTTGTCGGAAGTTGAAAAATAAAAAAAAGGTTTTAGAAAATTTAATTCTATTTAAATTAGCTAGAATAGTCTTTTGGCGTAGGAGCCAAGATTAAAAAGTTGCCAACTGTAGAAGCTCAAAATTTGCGATTTTTTGCCGTACATGGCCGACATTTCATCTCCGAAACGAAAAAAAAAATCAAAATTCTGATGGTAGCAACAGATTTGTAGTGGAAAATACTCGTTTGACCTTATTTTTTATTTCGAGCTAACTCCCACCGTTTCGGAGATATAGCAAAAAAACAGCTACATTTCGTAGCCGAAAAAATTGCAAAAACAGGCAATCTTGACACGTTCATATTTTTTGAAAAACACCATTGGGACGGCCGTACGATGTCGCGACGTAAAGAGGAAGTCATCCAGATAAACCTGATCGTAAATTGCACGGCGAAATTAGAAAATTCGGCTCGGCACGAACGAATCAAAAGTAGCATTTTGTGACATTTCAGAATATTGAAGATGTTTTATACGGAGTAGTATTTAAATTTTAGGTTAGGTTGTAGATGTTTCTGACAAATGAGCATGCGCATGTGGAATTGTCAAAGCCAAAGCAGAATCGGGGTCGCTTGACGCCGTCATCCGACTTTCACCTTGTGACGTCACGTTTCAAGACTGGGTAAAATCCAGCAGATTTTAATCGCTTTTATTTCTGGAAGAGATTTTTTTAAATTTTTTGTTGTCTATGGGGTTTTTAATGATGTTAGTTTACGATTTTGAGTATTTTAATTCAATTTTATTTTTTGGGCAAGTTCCCTATTAATGAAACGAGTTACGACGACAAAAGAATTAAATATCGAAATATAGTTTATTATGTTAATTATATCTAAGCTTTACATCAAATAATTTAGAATAAAGTTGCAGATGAAAATGACATGACGGAAATAACATATGCATTAAATAGTGACAGACAACACGAACAACAAGTAACAGAGCAATATAAGTCTACACTCTTTCATTTTTTTTGGCTTGAAGAAAATTTTAAATGATTATTCGAAGGTATTAGAGGATACATTTAAAATAAAACTCTTGCCTTTGGCGTCTCAGCTCGCGTTTCAAAACGTCATTTGCATTTTAAGGCTACGTAAATAGTTTAAGTTGATTTGTTACGCTATGCAGATGTGACAAGACAGCGGGGGTGATGATTTATTAATCTTCATGAAAATATTGATTTTAAAGTCAAGGCCTTAAAATATTCGTAAATAAAGTAATCGGGCAGTTTTTTATATATAATGTTATTTTCTTTAATTTGGTTTCATTTATAATAAATGTACTGGACAAACAACACATGAATAACACTAAAATAATCAAGAAGGTCTTTGGAAACCATATCAAACGGCGACAAAATGCAACAAAATAAATAAATGCATCAAAAATGAACTTCGCTACTCGCTTAGTGAATTAGACTCAAATGCAAATTATTTCCAAACAAATCCTCATAGTGAGGTGGCTTAGAGCTGTATTTCAAGATTACCGTTACCTGGCGGATAAAGGCACCACATTTGGTATGAAGGTACCTTAGAGTATACTAATAAATGTTAGCTTAGGAGCCCTCTGGAATTTCTAGAAATTTTCATGTACAGCACTAAAATACAAAATGGCCGACAAATACGACAAAATATCACTTAATACACAATACAATACTTAATACAATACACACTTAATACAATATATTATACTATTAACCTTGAATTGTCACTAAGTACACTACACACCTAACTTGGGGTAGTCTACATATTAAATAAAATACAATAAAATACATCCATATCATTTTTTATTACAGTAACATAAAACCAAATATAACGCTAATAACAAGAAAGTATTTATAGTTAATCATTCAATGAACTTTAGTATGCAACAGTTATAAACAAATTACACTTGCAAATTACACTTGCACTTGCAAAGTGGTGAGCATTAGTTCAGATTGGCTTTCCTACATTTGCAGTTTATGCAGTCTCCTTTGCAGGAACATTTAATCAATTCCCTGCATGATCGAGAAACCTCTGGAATTGTCATCCAAACTGGTACCCATGACTCTGAAACTTTATTCCAAGCAAAATCCAGTGGAGAAGGAATTACTTGCTGTATTTGCGTGCTGGTCGTCCAAATACCTGCTACATAAACTGCCCTTCGGATATGCTGAAGAAGCGCATCCTCAGTCAGTCTAAATTCGTCCATTGCTCGATTCTTCTGGCAGAAAAGCTCCTCTCTTATCTGGTTGATACTGCTGAAAGGAGTGGTTTTATCATATAGAACAACAGTCAGTCGTTCCAGCTTCTTGAAGTGTTCAGAGTCGGCTCTCAGCAGTTGGAATGGATGAGTGGCCAAATACACAAATGTATAAGTGACGTCTTGAAATGCTTACTATGCTTCCCAAATGGGCTTCTCACTCTTACCTTTGAAGGCGGAGGTTGTGTCGCAACCCGAGAATGAGTGAAAAACAGGTAATGCTCGTGATTTTGGCTCCCACAGGCTTACACAGATGGCGTTAATGTGATAATACTTGCCCATGCCAAAGGCCACCCCGATATCGGCCAAAGGTTGAGTCACTATTAGATCATAGAATATGCCAGCAAGGATGACAATCACATCTGTGTCTACAGTACGCACAAGGATACTCTTTGCCCCTTGCTGTAGTGAATGGAGTACATGAACCCCAAGCCTCGTGTCTGCATCTTCATGATTGTAATTTTTCATGGGTGTGTTCGAACCAATTTATGCACTGCTTTTCCTATTGTGACATATACATCTTTCCCTGGTGGCCAGTTGAACTCTACAACCTTGGAAGTCAAATCCTTCTTGTTCATTGAGTCTCGGAGAAAGTCTATCCAATTTCGTGGCAGTTTGGTGTTGCCAGATACATTCCATCGAACCCCCCTCACCTCTTTGTTTCTCTTTAAACTGTCTGTTTCCCTAACAACATCTAACCTTTGGGCATTCTCCAGCTGCTTATGAAGGTCAGGTAGAAATATCTTATCAGCATACTGATTGAACGTAATACTCCGGGAGCCCACCCTAACTGTCCCCCGATTCTTGGGGACAATGTTTTTCATAAAGATTAAAGCCTAAGGAACAATTTAAGACATGTCTTAAAAAAAAAACTGGCTGTACTTTCAAAATGGCGTCCATTAAAAAAAATGCAAATATTGCTTTTGTCATTTAACACAAAAACTAAAAAAGATGGAGAAAAACTTTCTGCACAAAAAACAAAGTGCATACAACTTTCTACAATTTTGTTCCTATACAATATTTGGATAGGAGTTACCATTTTCCAGATATCATTGTTACCGTTTTCAAGATAAATGTCTGCAAATTATATTATTATTATTATTATTGTTATTAATTTTTTTCAGTGTATTTTATTTTTTGTTATGTTAATAATATAAAGTTATATTATACACCTTACAATAATTGTCACAGTTATTTCCTCTAAGTGACTTACCGATATATGAATTTCCATGTTTTCTTAATTTTGGACTCATTTATCTGGAAAATGGTAACTCCTATCAAAATATTGTATAGCAGCAAAATTGTAGAAAATTTTATTCACGTTGTTTTTTGTAAAAATAATTTTTAATCCATCTTTTTTAGTTTTTGTGTTAAATGACAAAAACAACATTGGCAACATATGGCCGCCATTTTGAAAGTACCGCCAGTTTTCTTAAATTGTTCCTTAGGCTTTAATCTTTATGAAAAACATTGTCCCAAAGGATCGGGAGTGCACGTACAGCTAGGGGGGGCTCCCCGACTATCACTATCAGTCAATATATTCGTCAGACGCCTTTTGGGATACATTTTAAAAGTAAAAATGTTCAAAGTTTACCAATTGAAAATGTTTCTTTTTAATATTTTGAAATAGGAAAAATCGGACAATTTTGTTACAAAAATATATACTCGGAGTCGCGGTACACAAATATTTTTATTTATTTCATGGTCTCATTTTATATTATCGTCCTGGCTAAAATTAGGCTACAGTTATTTCATCACCCAACCAGGCACGCACACATAGACAACAACACATCAACTATTCCATGCCGCAACTGAGATTCGAACTCAGGACAGATCACAGCGATTAGTCGTGTTGTCTAACTCAACAGCGGACCAATCTACTGCTACCGCCGCGGTAACACATCAACATGCCACTAAACATCCATCCCTAGCCAGGATTCGAACCTGGAACCCCGTAGTATCAAATTTAACGCGTAAGCACTGAGCCATTAAGCTGACGAATATGATATATGGAAAATACAAAATTGCGAAATCGAGATGGTCGATTTAAAACGAAAAATCAAGCAAAATTTATTTAGAAAAGTTTAAAATCATGAAAAATTTTGATTATAGACGTTGGTGAGCACGAATGTAAGCTTAATTTAATTTAAAACCATTCGTATTTTGAAAGTTCTCGTTTAAAGTTTTGTTTAAAATCTTATGAAATTTCCTTTAAAAAGCAGTTCTATCACTGCACTGTTTTTTTTGTGAAATTACTGAAATTGATATTGCTTATTATTCGCCCGCTTACATCAGATACTCTCATCCACGTCTCTTCTCAAGCAAGTATAACCTACGAAAGAAATAAATTTCCCAACGGTAAAAGAATTATTCAAATCGATTATGTAGTTTTTGGAGATTACTTTGAAAACACACTTTTTCTCTTTATACAGAGTGTTTCTTAATGACGTGCTAATATTTCAGGGTGTCGTTCATTTGATGAAGAAAAGTTCAAATGAACATATGTCCGCAACCGCTTCAATTTTTTGCAGTGTTGATTTTTTTTTTAAACCGATAGTTTTCAATATCTCAGAAAGTACTTAGATATTATTTTCAATTTTGGTATGTGTTAATAGGATATAAAATCACATATTTTAGTTAGAAACGTTATTTTATCGCTCCACGTGTAGCTTCCCTGCAAACATGTCCTCTGATATGTTTTACCAAAAAAGTGGTACGCCACTGATATTTTTCCATATGGATATTTTTTCTGATTAGCTTGGCCAATTCTACATGAAAACGGTCTCTTGCGTTTTTCTCGTCAGACGCACAGTTCTTGATTAAAACAATTAAATTCAAAGTGCTTCGTTTAGCAGTATTGACTAATTATTTTTGAAGACATAACTCTAGTTATCCTGGAATAAATGGCGTTTTCACCAACATCATTTTCAAAACAATATTTGTTGACATAAAGCGAGTTGTTGGTGTTCAAGACCATCTCATCTTATTGTTTCTTCGATTTTTAGTGTTTCATTGAATTTATTTTATTTCTTCGCTGTTTTTATTCGAATATCTCATCCTCGTCTTCATGAAATTGGTAGTTTCCACTCTCGACATTGTGGTCAATAAGGGTGTGAGGAACTCCACACCACCAGTGGCGCTGGATGAACTCGCATCCGACCACGATTCAATTCTGCTGGAATTGAATAACATGTCGAGGGAAGACATTACACGAAAAGTCACCTCTTATAGGGACGCCGACCGGCGTTTCTACAAGACACACATTAACACACACCTTACACTCACAAACGATATCACCACACCCGCCGAACTGGAAAATGTAGTGGGGGACTTCACAAGGATAGTGCAGGACGCCAAGCAGAGTGTTGCAACTACAATAACCATAAATCCTTACAAAGACCGACTCGACGCGGCGGTCATACAGGACATACGAGAAAAGAACAGACTCAGACGGCTTTGGCAGCGAAATCGTGATGTCGACGAAGGCCGAGATGGGCATGCTGCAACGGCATATCAGGACCGCCATCAACACCGCCAAAAACCGGAAATGGCGGGATAGGCTGGAAGCGCTGAATCCGCAGGACAACTCGCTGTGGAAACTGTCCAAGGCCATGAGAAATAAGCGGGAGGCCATACCCGCGCTGACCAACGCCAACGGACGGACGGCTATGACAGACACCCAGAAAGCGGAAGACTTAGCGAACCATTTTGCGGACATACACCACGCACAAATACCAAACGATCCGGGACACGACCGCATTGAAAACGACGTTAACGAACTAATTGGTCATGACATCCAATTGACTAGACAAGAATTTTTAAAAGTCATGACCAAGCCCTCGGAAGTCGCCGGCATCGTCCGGACTTTACCGAAAGACAAGGCCCCGGGGGAAGACTGTATCGAATACAGGCTGCTTAAATGTCTTCCGCGGAAAGGCATTGTACAATTAACTTACATTGTCAACGCGATCCTGCGGCTACAACACTGGCCCAGCCAGTGGAAGTGCGCCGTGGTCGTGCCGATCCTGAAACAAAACAAAGACGCCAAACTCGCCGGCAGCTATCGACCGATCTCGTTGCTGTCGGCGATCTCCAAGTTGGTGGAGAAGGTCATCCTGGTCAGACTAGACACTGCCCAGGATGAACTCCACATCAACGATGAATGCCAGTCTGGTTTCAGGAAAGGCAGGGGCACTGTGCACCAGGTCGTCAGGATCGTGAATGACGTCAAAGTACAGTGCAACCGCAGAAAAAGCACCGTCATGGTGCTGCTCGATATTGAGAAAGCTTTCGATAGAGTGTGGATCCCGGGCTTACTCTACAAGTTAAATTCACTGAACTTTCCTACGCATATCACAAAACTAATTCACTCTTTCCTGACAGACAGATCACTGCAGGTCAGGGTGAATAACAAACTTTCAACTCGACGGGACATTCGCGCGGGCGTCCCCCAGGGGTCGTGCCTGTCACCCAAGTTATACAACCTGTACGTCTCCGACTTTCCGGAGTTTCCGAACACGAACCTTGTCACGTACGTCGACAACACGGCCATGTACGCGCACTCGCACAATGCATAAGCGGCGAACATGACGAACATGGCGAAAGCGCGTATATTGTTGCCCTAACCTGGGCAACAATATACAGAAAGTAGGTTATGTGAGTAAGTTATGATTTGCTTAATACCTAAATAATATTCTCTAATCATGATGAAAGCAAATAAATAAAACAATTAGATATAATAATGAATTAATATTGTAAAGAATAGCTAAACATTGTCATAATATATTGATAACGCATTAATACAGATTTAGGTAAGATAAACAAAAATACTGGTTTACTTTAATATAAGACAATCTTTCAAAAACACTAATAAATATTCAAGCTTGTTATAAATAAAAACAACAGATTAGTTATAATTATTTTAATAATCTCAAGTATTGTTGATGTTAATTATTATCTTATGTTTTTTTTTGTTAAAAGATCTCTAATGGATTCTTTTTTTGATAAACTTCGGTCAAATCAAAAAATTATCTTTTCCCTTTTAGGTAGTTGTAAAACAGCTGACAGGTTACAAGCATCCATCGATGTTTAAAGGATAGAGGAGCAATTTCAATCCATTTATGCATAGTTTGTTTGATTGGTCAAATATTGTGCGAGTAGCATGGTGGGAGTGAACTGGTTTTTCCTAGTCGCAGTTGAGTACAGTTTTGACGGACACAATTAATATAGAATATAGGTATATTGTAAAAGGACTTATAAATTAAATCAAAAAATTTAAAAAAAAAAAACTAAACTAAAAAAAAATTAAATAAAAAATGAAACAAAAGCTGCAATATACATTTTTAAATCATCAGTAAATATATATAACATTAAGGGCTGGTTTTATAAGTTCCGTTTATCTTCGATCTGATAGTTAACTCTAAGTTTTGTCAAAAAGTACGTTTTATATCCATCAGTAACTGACAATCTGAATTTTAAACTTCAAGCGGTGGACGGGGTACCGCTTAAACTACAAACTACTAAGTTTATGCACGCGTACGTTGAATTAGCAATATTTTGAAGGATGTTGCACTCAACGCCAACTTCAAATTTGTTCAACTTAACCGACACGCAAGTACCTATTCTAGATTCTGTAGAGAGAAAGTTGTAGAAAATGGACATTTTATCAAACGATGAAGATGGCGTTATCAACATAATAGAAGCACCTCGTCGTGCACGAAAATTCCGAGAAAGACCTGATCATTTGCAGATATGAAATAACAAAGAATTTATAGATCGATTTCGAATATCTAAAGAATCTGTGCAACTAGTATTAGAACATATTAGTAATGAAAATGACATCAATCGCCAATTTGTCACTATGCTACCAACTAACAAAATGGCGATAGAACTGACGATCTTGTCAAGCATATATAAAACGATATTTTACCAAACACTAAAATCTAAAAGTTTAAACCTCCAGTAAAACTCAAGTTTAAACTTTTAGTTAAACTTTGGTTTAAGCTGTACCTATAAAACCGGCCCTTAGTTGAAGTGACGCACATGGTTTCTTACTTGCATGTGAAACGTTACGTTAGGATTTCCCTATACTCTGTTTCATACAGTCAATGAGAAAGAAAGAAAAGACTATTCATTCAAAAACACTGACAATGGTTACAAAAATATTAAAAATTGTTTAACTGATAGTTAACAACAGATTAGAGGACACTTGGAAGACAACTAGTTTGCAAGTTCGGATTATTAAAGCCAAAAACCACGCCGACATTCCTAGTCTATCTTTATAATGTATGTGCAAACATGAGTGAGGAGTAAGAGTTTTATGGCAGATTGTTTTGTCACGATCGTTTTGATTTATATAATTTACCACATTTTTTTGCAATCGGTTGGCAGCAAATACGAATATACTAATAGTTTTTGTCCTGTGGATGAGTATTTCACGTTTCCCATCAAGCGTGAAAATACTGTGATGTGTTACAACCCCTAGAATGATGTATTTGCATCTACTCGATAAAGAACCTACCAGAAGATTCCAAAGTGACAATCTGGAATTATCTAGAGAATGGTGGCGTCATCACAGAAAAATCGAGATCTGTCATTTTTAGGTATAAAGGACCGACCGCATTCTCGGCGAGTAGTTCAGAAGTATAGAAAGTGAGGTTAAGACTTCAAAGAGAAAAATATTTAATAAAGTGGACATCTCTTGTTATAATTTTTGGAACCCACGGAATTTGCAAGGGGTAGTTTCCTAAGGATGGAAACACGTGACAAATTGGTGTCAGAAAGCGGAATTTTATGACAAGAGGAGCACTGATGTTGTGCAGAAGTGTTCGAGAAGGATTCTCTAGGGTTAGCGCTAACACAAAGGACTAATTTACTGGACATTGTTCGAGGGTTGTTTTCGAACAGGAAAATAGTGTTAAGTGCATTTTTGAGACATTGTAGAACATTTTAATTAGGACATTAGTGTAATAATTAAATCCTTTAAACTGAGAAGTGATAGAGACACTGAAAAAGACTCAGTTAGTGCGCGAAAATTACTAGAACTTTTCTATTTGGACATTAGTGGAGATTATTAAATTCTCTGAACTGGATAGTGACAAGACTCTGGATAAGACTTTTTCGTGCTGTTTCGAGATTTTTCTGGAAAGCTCCATTACCCGATATTGACGTGGCAGTTAAATTTATTTTTTTTTGACGTAATCGTATGCCCATTACAACAAGAAGCATGGCTACGGAGAAACAAATGAAGGACCTACTTGCGGAATTTACGAGGATGATGGCACAGCAGCGCCAGGAGGACGTCAAGAAGAAAAAGAAGACCAAGAAAGAAGACGTCAAGAGGAGGAAAAACGGCGTCAAGAAGAAAAAGAAGAGCAAGAAAGAAGACGTCAAGAAGAGAGAGATGAATTAAAGAAAATGATGGAAAACCTGGAAATAAGACGACAAGAAGAAAAAGAAGAACAAGAAAGACAACGTCAAGAGGAGAAAAAGGAACAAGAGAGGCGACGCCAAGAGGAAAAAGAGGAACAAGAAAGACGCCAGGAAGAATTAAGGAAAATTCTGAATGAACAAATGAAAATACAACAGGACGCTATCATTTCCACCACTGAGGAACTAAAGAAAGAAATCAAAGATGATATGGGTAGCGTAAAGTCTGAAGTTTCTGAAGTCAAGACAGAAGTCAGTCATGTAGAAGGGAAAGTAAGTGACATCAGAGGAAAAATGAGCGAGTTCGAAGAAGAAGTCAAGGAGAAATAGACCGGCTTAAACGACAGTTAAGAGATAGAGGAAGCCAGCAGGTGATATCATCAGGTCAGCGACTAAAACCTCCTTCTTTTGATGGCCAAAGTTCCTGGACGACGTACAAGAGGCAGTTTGAGGCAGCAGCGTGTGCGAACAATTGGGATAATGAGGAAAAGGCCATGGCATTAGTTCTAGCACTAAGGGGCCAAGCATCGGAGTTACTTCAGACTATCCCAGTAGAGAAACAACGGGACTTTAAAGTTTTGGAAGCTGCCTTGGACTTGAGATATGGCGACCAACACCTTGCCCAAGTATACCAGGCCCAGCTAAAATCACGGACACAAAAGGCTGGAGAAAGTTTACAAGAATTCGAGGCTGCCATAGAGAGACTGGCACACCTGGCGTATCCGAGTGCACCTAGAGAATTTCAGGAACAATTAGCCGTGGGGGCCTTTTTAGACGGCATAAGGGACGAAGAGGTCAGGCGAGTTCTGAGGCTGACGAGACACCAAAGTAGTAGCGAAGCTTTGGTGCGTGCACTGGAAGTAGAAGCCGCTTACAGGGATACTCCAAGGTCGAGAGTGCGAGCTGTGACTCTCGAAGAATCGCAACCAGAAATGAACCAGCACCCTATGTTAACAGAGATGCAGAAAATGTTCACCAAATTATTTGACAAATTGGAAGGCCTCGGAAAGCAGGAAAAACAGCAAAATAAAGGAAAGCCGAGTGGAGGTATTAAATGTTTCAACTGCGGCAAGGTAGGTCATATGAAACGAGACTGTCAACAGCGGAACTCGGAGAGTCGAGTAAATGCTGTGAATCTTGAAGAGAAGCAGAAAAACAGTACCAGGGGGGTTGTGCTGGCTAGGGAATGCAGTGCCCCCAGAGAAATAAAGATTTCCCAGCTTCGAGGAATTTCGAATAGTCTACTGTTACAAGGCTATGTGAATGGAAGAAAATGTTTGTTTACCATCGACACAGGTACTACGTCATCAATAGTACGGCCAGGATTTATATCGGGCATAAAGATTACCAAGAGGCAAAATGAAGTGATCGTCCGGACAGCTACGGGGGACAGGGCTACGGTTCATGGAGATGTAGACCTGGGTTTGCTGATTGGGCATTTGAGGTTCGGCCACAGGGTCATCGTGGCTGACATTACGGATGACTTCATTTTGGGACTGGACATTATGGAACAGTATGGATTTATTGTTGACGTAGGAAAGCGAATGTTAAGGATTGGGAACGAACAATTTATTCTGTCAAAAGTGAACCAGGAAACCAGGCTGTTGACAACGCAGGCAGTCAAAACTCCTGCATTATCCAGAAAACCAGACAAGGAAGATTGCAAGCGCTACCCTCAGGTGAGAAAATTGCCGAACATGGTTAAAGTCAACACTGTCAAGGTCGATCTTCCAGACAGTTGGTCAAAGAAAACTCTGAGGCAAGAGCAATTGCGCGATGTAGAAATCGGACCCATGTTGAGAGCAAAGGAAGGGGGAACGCGACCAGTATGGAAGGATGTTTCCAACAAAGAAGAGGGGCTGAAGGCTTTATGGTCACAATGGGATTCACTTACGGTCGTAGATGGGCTTTTGAGGAGAGCATGGGAAAGCCCAGATGGGAAGCAGGTTGCCATGCGTCTAGTGATTCCCAGGTGTCGTGTACCAGAAGTACTCCAGGAAGCACATAATGAAACATCCAGCAGACACTTCAGCATAAACAAGACATGGAGTAGAGCACGGGAACAGTTCTATTGGGTTAATAGTCGCCAGGATGTGGAGGCCTGGTGTCGCAAGTGTAAAAATTGTGCTGCCCGTGGAGAACCATTTTCAATGAGCAACTACAGAAATGGAAGTCGAGAACAGCCGAAAAATGATCGAGAGCAGATGAACAGAACTAGTAACCGCTTGAAGGCTCGTTATGAGCAGAATTCCAGTACAGGGGGATTCAAGGTGGGGGATCTGGTTTGGCTGTACAACACACAGCGGAAGGAATGGAGATCCCCGAAACTTCAACCTCCTTGGGATGGACCGTATACTGTTATTACCCGAATTAATTATGTCGTTTATCGGATTCAACGAAGCAAAAAGTCCAAGATGAAGATCGTACATTTGGATAGACTGGCAAAATACACCGATGATTCCAAATTGCCTGACCGGGACGTTCAGGCTTAAGGAGGGGGCAGTGTGATGTGTTACAACCCCTAGAATGATGTATTTGCACCTACTCGAGAAAGAACCTACCAGAAGATTCCAAAGTGACAATCTGGAATTATCTAGAGAATGGTGGCGTCATCACAGAAAAATCGAGACCTGTCATTTTTAGGTATAAAGGACCGACCGCATTCTCGGCGAGTAGTTCAGAAGTATAGAAAGTGAGGTTAAGACTTCAAAGAGAAACAAAGTGATAAACATTGTGATTTTTAGTCAGTAAAGTGTATTTAAATTAATAATAGTATTGTGAATTATCCAGTAAATATTTAATAAAGTGTGTTAGTGGACATCTCTTGTTATAATTTTTGGAACCCACGGAATTTGCAAGGGGTAGTTTCCTAAGGGTGGAAACACGTGACAATACATATATATGTATATGTTTTTCCTTCATTACTGTATCATAAAAATTGATCGAGTTACATCGATTAAGAAGTACGTACTTCATCGGTTTCTGCGTGGTGTAAATTACTGCTCTGATGAGAAGCGCGCTCGAGCTGTATACATTTCTAGACCTGTAATTGCTCAAAATATATGAAAAATATAGTTTTTGCAAGGAAACTTTCGCAAGCTATAAAGTAGTATTTAACTATAATTTTAAGATTTTATTTGCATTTGAAGTTGCGCTATTTTTTACTTCTACTTTGATATTTTACGTTGATTTTTGGAAGCTATAATTTCATATAGAATTATCGTGCAGAGATGTAAAAAGAAATAAACACAAGAAACTTTTAATAGCTATATTTTATCTTTTGATAACGCTACTAAAGCACACAAAAGTACGGATAGAAATAAATATATAAGGAATTTAAACCAGTTCGGTGGGCATTTCATTCCTTTTCAAGCGAAAAACCATCCCCAACAAGGTGCTGGTTTTTCCTATATTTCTGAACTCTCCATTCTACGATAAAATTGTAATTGTATAGATAGGCCAGGCAACGAATGCTCAAAAAAGGGTGTAGAGGGAAATTTTAGGGACAGAAAATTGACTTAGGAACCTTGTTTGGACTAGTCTGGAGATGAACATATCAAAAGTCCCCACTCCTAGGTGGTCGCACTTGAAAGGTCCCATTTTTTGTTTTTTCGCTTATATCTCGGAAACTATGCGTCGTATGGAAAAGTAATCTCTGCAAAATTAAACATAATTAAATTTCCTACAGGAGTGTCTATATTTTCTTCCTATGTGTTATAGTTTACGAGATATTCGCCAGCCAAAATAAATAATTTTAAAAAAAGTGTTAGGTACCTTGAATATTTCTATCAAAGCGGTTTACCGTGGTCTGGTAATAAATCACAGTCACAAAACAATCTCTATTTTACAACACTCGACGTATTTACTAACGTAATATTTTGTCGAAATCTATGCATTTCCTTAAATATACAGTGTGACTCACTTAAAATGAAGACGCCCTTATAACTTTTTTATTTTGTTTCCGATTTGAATCAAATTTTACTCAAGTATAGAACAAATTAGGATCTACTTATAACCAGAAAAACATTCGCCTGCTACAAAGGCATAGCCTTCTGTGGTACCAAAATATGCTGAAAAAAATGAAAACATTTTGAATGTTAAAAATTCTAAAAAATGCATCGGATCGGCGCCACAACCGTAAATACACCAAAATTTGATTTGGTTATGGATTTTTCATACATAAGCTCATCTGGCAAAGTGGGTCCTCAGTTTCCTCAATTTGTGGTGGATACGTGAAATTCGTCAAGACCCATTAATATGATTTTTAATATTTTTCAGCATATTTTGGTACCACAGGTGGCTTGTAGGAAATTTAATTATGTTTAATTTTGCATAGATTACCTTTTTCCATACGACGCATAGTTTCCGAGATATAAGCGAAAACCCAAAAAATGGGACCTTTAAAGTGCCCCCTCCCCACCGCTCACCACTTAGGAGTGGGGACTTTTGATAGGTTCATCTCCAAACTAGTCCAAACAAAGTTCCGAAGTAAAATTTTCTGTCCCTAAAATTTCCTTCTATAATCATTCGTTGCTTGGTCTAAGAAACCAATATATTGATCTAAAATATTGAAATAATTTATATATTTTATTTAAATAAATTATAATTGGTTAAACCATTTGAAAAGCATATTAACACAAAGTAAGATCTGACTAACTAATAATAATTTTGGAATCCTACTAAAGGGTCTTACCGAGGTTTAATTTGAAAAGTAATTATTAACTCGTATTCTGTGGACAATTCTGAAGAGAGGACTTTTCTACAATATTTATTTTAGTACATTTTCACTATTATATCGTAAATTTATGAAAAAAATCTCTTTTTCCCGTAAGAAATGCAGGGGAAATTTCATGGCTTAGAGGGAAGTGTTAATAGTAACAGATTTTGCACAAAAAATTTCAATTCACTCTGAATTCTATAAAAGGGCATAGCCGGGTAAGCATGGTGTGACTGCCCCCAAGCGTCTGGCGCTTATATTTGTGCAGTAGGAAGCAATCTTGGAAAGTAGCAATTTCACAAAATATTAGCCCGAAAAAGGGACCGGTTTGGGGTGAGTAAGGGAGGGTTGATTTTAGTAAAACTATTTTTTTTCTAAGAAACGGCGCATTCAATCGTTTTGTAAAAAATATATGTTAAAGACCTACTGAGAAAGTACTAAATAAAAAATCATGCTCAAATTCCGAAAACAGATACAGTAAAAAAAACATATATATTATTTTCAAATTTTTTTTAGGGTAACTTATCCCTGGGGTACCAGCCTGAATTTTTTTCTGTAGCATGTCTATGGACTCACTTATGTTATATTTTTTTCCCAGTCTTGTCCGAAGATTACGCCATACTTAAAAAAAATGCCGAAGTGTGCAGTGCCGTATGCATATTTTGTGGACAATTAACTCCTTGCAAGTAAAAAAGGCCAAACTGCAAAGTAAATATGGATATCTGAGTAGTGTATACATATTAGTGACTAGTGATTATGGAGATGGTGAACGTTGTAAGAGAAACCAACATAAAGCTGCAACGCTGACAGTTAATTAGGTGCTCAATAGAGTTGACTCTTGCGCCGCAAAAATCAGTTTATAGCCGTATTGTTAAATATCATTAAGGGTAAAACCTAAAGTCAGCGGTACTATGGAGTACCTTGTCAAAGACTGTCACTATTCACATATTACCGTCGGCGGGGATAAGAGCTTGGTTGTTAACAATTTGCAGCACTAAATCGTAGCATTACTAACCTGAGAAGGATATAGATGTTAATCTTCCTCAGTGTCATCTGCAATCACTGTACTCATGCTATCCTTCTGGAACAATAGGGAGAGAACTTCTGCCGGTTTAGGTATGCTTGCTAGATATCATCCGTACGAAAGGTAATACACGACAGCAGCTACATGGGAACAACATCCAACAGTTTGATACCCATTGGCACATTCACAGAAATGTCTTCTAACGCCGACACTGTGGGGAATATAGTCGAGGAAACATCGGTAAACCTTCGTTTTGATATGACGTGAACAAACTTGTATTTTGAGTACATTGGACTGGTCCTTAGCGTACTGAAGATTAAGTGTTCCGTCTTCATTTATGACTTCGAGGTACGAAATCGTTTGTTTATATTGATACGATCCGGTAAAAAACAGTTTTAAATCCGTCATTTCTGGGAAGTCCAGTACATCTTTGCTGGAAATATCTACAAAAGGCAGTTTTGCAATTTCTTTGAATGTGCCAGTGGGAATCGAACTGTTGGATGTTGTTCCCATGTAGCTGCTGTCGTGCATTATCTTTCGCAAGGACGATATCTATCAAGCATACCTAAACCGGCGGAAGTTCTTTCTCTATTGTTTCAGAAGGATAGCATGAGTGCAGTGATTGCAGATGACAGTGAGGAAGATTAACATCCATATCCATCACAGGTTAGTAATGCTACGATTTAGTGCTGCAAATTATTAACAACACATGACTGTTAAGACCAAGCTCTTATCCCCGCCGACGGTAATATCGATAGTACCGCTGACTTTAGTTTTTACCCTTAATGATATTTAACATTCCGGCCATAAACTGATTTTTGCGGCGCAAGAGAGTTAAACTCTAATGATCACCTAATTAACTGTCAGCGTTGCAGCGTTATATTGGTTTCTCTTACAACGTTCACCATTTCCATAATCACTAATCACTAGTATGTATACACTACTCAGGTATCCATATTTACTTTGCATTTTGGCCTTCTTTACGTGCAAGGGGTTAATTGTTGACAAAATATGCATACGACACTGCACACTTCGGCATTTTTTTTAAGTATGGCGTAATCTTCGGACAAGACTGGGAAAAAAATATAACATAAGTGAGTCCATAGACATGCTACAGAAAAAAATTCAGGCTGGTACCCCAGGGATAAGTTACCCTAAAAAAAATTTGAAAATAATATATATGTTTTTTTTACTGTATAGGTCTTTAACATATATTTTTTACAAAACGATTGAATGGGCCGTTTCTTAGAAAAAAAATAGTTTTGCTAAAATCAACCCTCCCTTACTCACCCCAAACCGGTCCCTTTTTCGGGCTAATATTTTGTGAAATTGCTACTTTCCAAGATTGCTTCCTACTGCACAAATATAAGCGCCAGACGCTTGGGGGCAGTCACACCATGCTTACCCGGCTATGCCCTTTGGTATTCGGATGTTTTTAAGTGGTTGTCAAAAGAAATATGAATTTGATTTTATTTTTCAAAACGCAAGATGGCGGACAAAAATTCGCTTCTTGATATTTATGAATTTTCTGGAATGACTGAAACAATGTAGTTCCAAATTTAAATCAACTGACACCAAATAGAAATTTTTTAGGTTGAAATCCTCTGTTTGCTATTTTTTAGCTTTCGTTTTATCAGGGATTTTGTGGAGGTACATGACAGATCAACGTTAAAAGAACTCTGACGAATACGAGACGGACATTACCTTTTACAGATTTAAAATTGCTTTGACCATTATTTA
Source organism: Rutpela maculata (assembly GCA_936432065.2). Classification (NCBI taxonomy): domain Eukaryota; kingdom Metazoa; phylum Arthropoda; class Insecta; order Coleoptera; family Cerambycidae; genus Rutpela; species Rutpela maculata. The sequence goes on from OW386290.2 coordinate 63,707,012, forward strand.
AAGTTTTTAAAACATTAGAAAATCACTTTGAATTCGTGTTTAACAATTCCAAAACGTTTAATTAATTTTATCTTATTCAAAGCAACCTGAATTTTAATGTTAGCCATTTTGATATGAAATTTTTTCAAAATAATTATGAAATTCTATGCAAAAAATTTAGATTCCAAAGAAGTTAAAAATTTCTGTTCGCCATCTTGCAGCCATCATTTTGAAATTTCAACCTTTCAGACTTTTCTTGAAATGTTGAGCACATGACTCCATCAACGTGTCAAATTTCAGTTTTCTAGATTATCTAAAAATTTGTTCGAATTTTTTTAGAAGCGAAACTAGTTTAAACCATTTTGGAACTGCCATTTTAAAGTTGTTTGGAAATTGCGAAGATACGTCCAATCCTCTTGCCAAAATTCAAGTTCCTAGCTCCTCGGGAATTATTAAAATAATTTACCGGACAAACAAATAAAGGTATGTAAAGAACAGTTCACTTTACTTAATATACATGTAGGGACAATATATGGAAAAGTTTTAAAAAAATGACTAATTTATGATTCTGGTTTAACAAAATTCCTATATAAAGATATGATAATACGAAGTACAAGAACCACATTTTTATACGTTATATAAGATAGTAGAATTGTTTAAATATCATTATTTATATGATATTCTGATGTCAATTGACCCACACTTTCATGGTCACAGTTAGATTAAGATATTCGTATTTTCCGTGCTTGTGCGCGAATTAAATTGTCAGAAATATTTCGACAGAAGTTTTACTTTAACCGATTCAGTTAAGCAACTTAATGTGAAAATACCATCGACAATATTCTGAAATATATTCACATGAATAGTATGATTGGTATACTTAATCCTCTGACCTTATATTAAGTGGGCCAAAAAGAAAATCGATCACAAAACAAACAAAAGTTTCCAAATACAAGCGCCGCGTGCCGTAAGTGAATGAACATAATTATATATTATAACCAATTTAGATTCAATTTCAGGATAATTGCTTATGTACCTGCTGTCAACGGTATTCCAATGAAAGCATGATTAATTATAATGCTACATTGTATCATACAATTATGCCAACATGGATAAGTCCCCCATCATTACGAACACTCAAAAATTCTATACTTACATCAACGAATTCAAAGTTTCGATTAATATAAAAATAGATATAAAAATTTTTTAAAAAATTGGACGGCCTTCAAAATAGATTGTTAAAAATTGCAAAATAAAATTCCACCGTCACGTCGCCCAGTTAATTGAACTTTATTACATAAAATTGATATTGAATTCGGTTAAAAATACGTTTGAATTCGTTATTTGTTCATTTTTACAACGACCTCAATATCGATATTAGGTAATAAACTTCAATTAACTGAGTAGTATATGTCTTAATAAGTTATAAAAACAGTTCTTTGGAAAATAGATTATTCAACGAACGTGTAATGATGATTATTACTCTTGAGGATGACGTTTACGGCACGAACCGAAGGCGAAACGCCTACTAACTACCAATTTTATTGCAATTCCGACGACATTTGAGCGGCGTGTTTGTCAAATATGGTTAAATTTTCAAAAAAAAAAACTTGTTATTACTTAAAATTGATATTGAATTTTGTTAAAAATACGTTTCAATTCGTTGTTTGTTCATTTTTACACCGACCTCAATATCGATATTAGGTAATAAAGTTCAATTAACTGAGTAGTACATGTCTTAATAAGTAATAAAAAACAGTTCTTTGGAAAATAGATTATTCAACGAACGTGTAATGATGATTATTACTCTTGAGGATGACGTTTACGGCACGAGCCGAAGGCGAAACGCTTACTAACCACCAATTTTATTGCAATTCCGACGACATTTGAGCGGCGTGTTTGTCAAATATGGTCAAATTTTCAAAAAAAAAGTGTTTCCAATTTTTGCACACCTTGCACTAGACATTGGTTGCTTGTTGAAATTAATATCGGATCACCGCCGGCCCATACCTTACAGTTTGAGAAAAATTTCATAGAAATCGTTTAAGCCAATCTAGAGTAATGACTACGCAAATATATACACAGGGAGATCTACCATACCATGCGGAAAATTTATCAGTAAGTTGTCCCCACCGAAAGGAGTTAAAAAAATGAAAAATAAAAAAATATGACCAAAAAAATTGCCTTATTTTTTTTGTAGAAATGCGCCGCCAATGACGTTAACCAATCTGACGTAAACACGGTACAACCATATCACTTCCCTTCCCCCTTTATCAGACTTGCGACTGACAACAAATCTGGAGAGGGTAGAAGTGACTTTTTGGTTTTAATCAAATCACACTACAAAAATAGCAAAATAAGTCGAAAAGACATTGATCTTATGCTAGTAAACTCTACAACAAGTAGATATAAGAGATATTTACTTAAACTCGTCGATAACACAAAAACACCAAACTTTGGCGGCACTTTGTACCTGCCGGTGTCCTGATTGTTCGACCAAAAGCAAAAAACGCGGCACTTTGATGCACGCGTCAGCTTAACTTTTTATGCCAATTAAGGAAATGTAAACATCTTCGAATATGTTCTTTCCCAAGTAAGTGCATTGCTCTATACTGACCACAGACAAGTAACAGTAGCGTATCTTTCAAATTAATTTATGATTACTAAATTACTTCAGATCACTTTAAAATTTTACAGGGGCTTTCTCACATCAAAGACTAGTCTTCTTCTTCTTATGACTTTGAGTTTTCTCCTGCTCGACAATTATTTTCCATTTTGCCCTCTCAGAAATGGTCCTTCTCCATCCTCTCACTCCCAATGTCCTAATATCTTGTTCCACATCTTCAATCCATCTTTTACGTGGCCTTCCTCTAAGTCTCTTCCATTGCATTATTCTTTTAGTTGTTTAGTTGTTTTTTCGTCGTCCATTCTCTGGAAATGTCCAAGCCACTCTAATCTCCTGCATTTTATGAACCTAACAATATCGGCTCCTTTAATCAGTTGGTCAAGTTCATGATTCATTCTTATTCTCCAAGAGCCGTCTTCCTCCTGGATGGGGCCGTATATTCTTCGTAGAATTTTTCTTTCAAAAACTCTCAACTGGTTCACATCAGCGTTGGATAATGTCCACGCTTCGCACCCATAAGTAACTACGGGTCGTATCAAGGATTTATATATTTGAAGTTTCAGGTTTCTATTTAAGATTTTAGATTTCATTAATTTTTCATGGGCAAAATAGCGACTCAGTATACGTGCCTTTATCTCATTTGATACCAAATTTTCGTTCTTTATTTGTGAACCTAGGTAGGTGAAATCATGTACATGTTCCAAGTTAAATCTTCCGATACGTATGCTGTTGATATTAGTATTTGATATTCTTTTCGTTTCCATGTACTTTGCCTTAGTTTCACTAATTTCGAGCCCTCTTAACTGAGCTTCCTCATCCAGTTGCACTAATGTTTCCCTGAGTGCGGCCTTATCTCGGCTTATTACAGCAATATCATCGGCATATGCGCAGAATTGTACTGACTTTGGACCTATATGGCCGGTCATTTTGAGTTTTCGGATGGATGCTTCCAAGGTCAAGTTGAAGAGCATGGTGGATAATGCGTCACCTTGTCTCACTCGAGAGTTTATACTAAAAGGAGTTGTTAACTCGCCATCTACCTTTACCGCTGCTTTAGATTCATTTAAGGTGGCAGCCATGAGCCTCACATATTTTGAGGGGATGCCTAGCATAGTGATATCCTGCAGCATTCGGTGCCTATTAAAACTATCGAAAGCTTGCTTAAAGTCTACATCAAGACTATGTAGGTCAATGTCATATTCATAGGTTTTTTTCCCAGAATTTCGTAGCCCAATTGCAGCAGCCAGCAACCTGAAAGTGATGAGCACATGGTTTGCTAGGAAAGATATTTTTAAAGGAACATGGAAAATACCAGGAACAAGTGAAACTAACCAGATTGACCACGAGCTGATATCCAAGAGATGGACAACCGATATAGAGAATGTCATTTCTTGGTAGGGGTCAAGATGAAACAAAAATATCCATCGTGACAAAAAGAAAGTCAGAAAGAACCAAAAGGTGGAACACGGAAAAACTAAAAGGCGAGCAAGTTGAACATAATTATCAGCACAAGTTAAGACAACTCTTACAAGAAGCAGAAAACGGACTGAATGTTGAGGACGAATGGAGCTGTGTAAAGAATTCAATTCTCAAAGCAGCAAACGAAACAGTAGGAGAAACTAAAAGAGCAAGAAATGCAGACTGGTATGACAGTGAATGCAGGGTTGCTGTGGATCAGAAGAAAAAAGCCAGAATGAACTGTCTGCAACGAAACACAAGAGCGAACAGAGCGCTATACAACGAAAAGAAGATCCAGGCGGCTAGGGTATGTAGAAGGAAAAAGCGAGAAGCGAAAAAGCAAAAAATTGAAGATATGATGGAACATCATAGTAGAAAGGAAAGTAGAAAATTCTACAAAAAAGTAGAGGATCAAACAAACAAACAAAAGTAAGACCGAAATTAACGGTATGTAGAGACAGACGGGGAAACTTGTTGACGGAGCAAAGTGAAATAATGCACAGGTGGAGGGAGTACTTTGAAAATGTACTATCAAACAACGAAACTGATGCTGAACCACATACGTATCACACAGTAGAACCATACATCGAAGAGCCCACCTACGAAGTGACAATAAAAACCATCAAATGTTTAAAGAACTTGAAAGCGCATGGAATCGGTGGAATCACAGCGAAATTACTGAAGAAGGGAGGGAATGGCCTATGGAAACGCATTCATAAGCTTATCTTATTGATGTGGTCACAAGAGAAAATACCAGAAGAATGGACCCTTGGCATAATACAGCCTATACATAAAAAAGGTGACAAAACGGATTGCTCTAATTACATTACTAAATGCATTACATTACTAAATGTAACATACAAAATTTTATCGGGTATTTTATACAACAGATTAGCTGAATATTCTGAGTAGATTCTTGAAGAATACCAGTGCGGGTTCAGGCCACACAGATCTACAACTGATCAGATCTTTGTAATACGACAAATTCTGGAAAAAACCTATCGAAGACTAGTAGGTACACCATTTTATTTTCCGCATGTCATGGTAAATCACGGTGTATATAAAAAAACATACATACGGATCGAATTGAACCTCCTTCTTTTGTTAATTTTTTTTAAGTCGGTTAAAAAGTAAATTGGGAACATCTTATAAACTACAGATAAAAACGTATCTTTATGAAGATATTGCCTCTTGAGTTCAACGTACATGAAGGTGGTGATATGTTTTTTAAAGGTTCAAGGGCGAGTTTTACTATATCCTAAAAATAAAAAATACGCTTGCATCGAGATAGGATAACACCCTCGTTAAAGCTCCGAACGTACTTTCTCCTGAATTATCATTTTGCAATGGTATTTTGGACAAAAGCGATGAAAAATGGTTACAAAGTGAACACAAGAATTGTAACAATTTTTTATCCCTTACGTCAAAAATAGCATCGAAATGTCTAAATGAGAGGTTAGAGGTTGTTCCAGGGCGCATAATATAATGGGATCGAATCAGACAAAAAAGCGCAGTATTTCCTAGTTTTATTAATTTTAAACAAAAAATTCGTGTGAGTTTTGCCCCTAATAACCTTTATCGCCCTCGCTTTAGGAGTGGTTTTAGTATTAGAGGATATAAAAGGGCTTGAAATGAATTCAATAATTGCAGTTTTATTATGACTATGCATTTTATACAAAAAAGACATTTTTTTGAATTTCATGCCCCTTCTAGCCTTAGAAAAACCCCTAGGACTAATATCGTGATTTAATCGAAATTCCGCGGTCAAACAATATTTGATATGAAACTCGAATGCATCAAAATACATACAGATATAAGTGTCTGACCTTTGGATTTGATTCTTTTTGTGTGCCTGTTTAATCAGCAAATAAAAAATATATCAAAATAACATATACAGGGTGGACCATTAATAATAGGCCATAGTTCAAGGGTAGATTCTTTGCACCAAAATATAAGGATATAACCAAACATGCTTTAGTAAATTGTTGCTGTGGAAAAAGATACAGGGTGTCAAAATTGTAATTTTTTTTCTTTCTTTTGCAATATCCCAGTTATCTCTTGACCGACCGTCTCCCAATTTGGTAAGGAAACATTTTTTAAGCTATGAAACAATAATTTATGCATCACATCACGCTAGCCCGTGGAGGGGCGCCTCATGAGCTATACCTGATGATGAATATTTTTTTCTTTTTTTTTTACGAAACATTGTGGCACTTTTGACTAGAAAACTTCATGCAGGAGTCATTTCTACGTAAAAAGAGCACACTTGATAGAACTTGACAATTCCAACAGGTTTCGAGAAAACTGAAGCAAAAGATTTCAAGAATTCTTTGAAAATATAGAAGTAAGTTGCAGCAAATAGTTCATAAAAAGTCAGTGAGGTTGCGTAGTTGTCGCTCTTTAGTTTTTACTTACGTTGTGTAATTTTTTCAGTAAATACAATTTGTCCTTTTCAAATTGAGTTTGTTTTCAAAGAATTGTTGAAATCTTTTGCGGCAGTTTTCTCGAAAACGGTTGGAATTATCAAGTTCTATCAAGTGTACCTTTTTTTACGTAGAAATGATTCCTGCATGAGATTTTCTAGTCAAAAGTGCCACAACGCTCCGCAAAATAAAATATTCATCATCAGATATCGCTCATGAGTCGCCTTCCTTACCAAGTTGGGAGACGATCGGTCAAGAGGTAGTTGAGATATTGCAAAAAAAAGAAAAAAATATAATTTTGACACCCTGTATCTTTTTTCACAGCAACAATTTACTAAAGCATGTATGGTTATATCCTCATATTTTGGTCCAAAGAATCTACCCTATTATTAATGGTCCACCCTGTGTATTTATTATAAAAAAGAGTGATTCTACATTCAAAAATGGTGATTAAAGTAGCACTCGAACAAAACTCTCCAGCTCTGAAGAATTCACTGTGTGCATAATAATTCGTTTTTCCAGAAAACGATAAAATAAATAATGAATTTCACTTATCTCTGAGTATTTAATTCTAAAATAATAAATAGACTAAATATAATTGTACAAATATTGAAACGCTTGTCTTATATTTAATTCCCGACTTAAGATAAAAGTATGTTTACAGTGAATCACTTCGCAAGGGTACAAAAACACAGAAGTGTCGAGCTATATGCCAAGCGGCGACGCACGAGACGAATCGGGCTTCATGGGTAACATAGTGAAGGCGTTTTTCAAGCAATTTAGAACGCGTTGTAAGCAACGTCGAGCGCGGTTAGTACTTGGATGGGTGAAACACAGCGATCTCGTCCCATCTTCTAGCGGCTTGTATATCAGTGTATACACGGAAGCTACGTAATTTGAAGACGAGGATTACGTAGTGGATATACCATCCTTCGGAGGGGGTGTAAAGCAGGCGGTACCTTGTCTATTAAATATTAGGCAAGTAAAAGATCCCTACTCTTCTTACAAGAAGAGGTTCGGCAAAATTTCCAGGTTGGGGGTAGCTCGTCTCCTGGCGTCGGTGATAGGCCCTGGTAGCGGAAATAGGCCGACGTTAAATAAATAGATAAAAAAAAGATCGCGTTGTTTTCATTTTGTGCTTGTCTTGTTCACGACCAAGATGGAAACGATTGAAAATGCGCATTAGCTCGAGAAAAGAAACTCCAGAGTAAACGCTTCACCATCTGCGTTCTGATGAAATAAAAATTGCGGCAAGCATAACGTTCAAACGTAAGTCATCTACGAGTTGAACAGGAAAGGAAACCAATAACAAATACGAACAATTAAAAAAGAGACTGGCCACAGAAAATCAACATGGATGCGGAATATAAACGCAAGACCAAAAGAAGAAGTAAAAAAAAGTGAGGCGAAGAGAAGCCGACGAAAAAATGGAGAAAATTCTTCGAAAACATAACAACCTTTCCGTTAAGTCAACGGTCTAAACGAAATATTCAGATGAAACAACAATACGTACACGAAAATGTACATATCACTGCAGAATTGCACCAAGAAAATGGAGGAAAAAGGGAATGCAAAGAAAGAACGAGTAGAATAACCTTAAGAAACGGACAAGGGGCCCTTGGATGATGATCGCCAAAGAATCAACAGCAGGAAATTATGGTTAGAGATAGAAGAATTCCAGCATTTGGAATCGATAAAATACAATGAATGAATTCACTACAGATGGGAAAGGCTAAAGGAGCATACCCTAGAAATTATTATCACAGCATGGATCGAAAGCACTTCTTCATCTATGGAATGGAATACTGGTACTAATACCTGCTCAAAATTAAAAGAGTCCAGATGATTACAAAAGACTCTGCAGTGAAGGACACAAATACTCCCTTCTCGAACAGCTAGACAGACAAATCGAAAAACCACCAGACTACCAGACAGTATTCGGCAAATGCAGATTGGCGAAAAAATTGGTGATGAAACAAAACAACACAAAAACAATATAACCAAAGGAACGACACGAAACGTCAACGTAAATAGGAGGGGAAAACAATGACAAAGAGGATAGAAACTGGGGGCATATCCAAAGAAAGTATTACATCTGCCGAAGAGAGTGCATACTAAACAGCAAGACACTAAGAATAGAGAGCCTGCTACAAGTGGATAACAACAATTGAGGGTATTATGAGCAAACTAGCAAAAAAAACAAGAGATCGCAAGAATATGCGCCGGTGGAATCAGAAACTGAGGAACCAGAAAAAAATCTAGAAGCAAGAACACAAAAATAGGAGCATTAGCACTCTTCATCACGAAGCAATGCGGCAACGCATCTGACAAAGATCTACACGCTCTACCTTATATATCTATACTAGGGTGTTTCATTTTTACAAAGATATGATTTTCATATGACTTTGCTTACGTCCCGAGTCTCAGTGGTGTAAAAGATATATATGCCAAATTTCAAGAATATTGGACAATATTTACAGGTTGCACACATTGATCACTTTTATATGAAACTAGTGAAATTTCTAATATTGCTTTGTACTAATGGGCTTTTCATGTATTTTTTTCATCTTTTGCAGTTAACTGAACTTTAAAATGGGAACCAAAAGAGAAATTTGGCTGCTAGAAGAAGTGCCTAATGGTGAGCATTTAGCAACTCAGCTCCCTTCAAAGGAACAAGTACTGTTAGTTTTTATTTACCATCACAAGGAAATGAAAGAAACAATTTCGGATGCTGCTAAATCTACCAGTACTAAACTACAGGAAATGTGGAGGAAAAGCTTTTGTTCCTTTGAAGGGAGCCGAGTTCCTTAAATCTCACCACTAGGCACCTTTTCTAGCAGCCAAATTCCTATTTTTGTTCCCATTTTAAAGTTTAGTTACCTGCAAAAGATGAAAGAAATACATGAGAAGCCCCTTAGTACAAAGCACTTCAATATTAGAAATTTCACTAGACCTAGGAAATAGCGTGCAAATTCGACGACGAGTGGTTACCGTCTGCCAGTCGGTAATCGAAGAGACCATATAAATACAAAATTTTTTTCTCTCTGCAACTTTTTGGTAAGGTGGGGGGATAGGCAGGGGGGGCATTTATTTTTAAATCGAATGATTATCGATATCTGACCGCATAGGTAGTTAGTATATGTACTTCACATACCCCAATTACGCTGGCAGACGAAAATTCCGAACGGCGCGCGCGCTAACCGGAAAAATAAACTAAAATTTTTTTTCTTTTTCCGGTTAGCGCGCGCGCCGTTGGGAATTTTTGTCTGCCACCGTAATTGGGGTATGTGAAGTACATATACTAACTACCTATGCGGTCAGATATCGATAATCATTCGATTTAAAAATAAATGCCCCCCCTCCCTATCCCCCCACCATACCAAAAAGTTGCAGAGAGAAAAATTTTTTGTATTTATATGGTCTCTTCGATTACCGACTGGCAGACGGTAACCACTCGTCGTCGAATTTGCACGCTATTTCCTATACTATAGTAGTACAGTCATTTGGTAGGTTTACTTGCAAAATTTTCCGGGAGTCTTGAAAATTGGTGATTTTATAGATTTCGATGTGCTCTTTTCGGATTTCTACTTTGCCACCTCGTATCTTTGCCGCTCCCGCCGCCATATTGGAAAAATGGCGCCTAAAAACTGTTTCTTGACAATATCTCCGTGCCGATTCATTTTACGATAAAAACAGTTATATAATAAATTAAACTAGAGAAAATGTCCTATAGTTTTTTTAATAACCTTTTTTTTTGCAAAATGAATAGTGTTATGTATGTTACCATTGTAAAGACTCGCCCTGTATATAAGTCTGTCTGTGATATAAAAAGTTTGTAAGTTTTTGTATACCAGATAGCTGCCTACCGGCGCGGCGGTACGCAAGTAGTCAGTTCTCGGATAATACCCATGTACAGTTGTATTGTTTATGTGAATAATAAATGTTAGTGTAAAAGTTATTAAGGTTCTTATTTATTCATCTACAAAGACAGAACAAATGGCGACGAGGTGTATTTAAAAACCCGTGTGTGTGAGAACAAAACAAAAAAACTGTTTCTGTTTATACACGTAAAATAAAAACGCGGTCAAGATATTATACTATATTTTACCGTTTATAAGATTATAAAATGGGCGAGCAGCAGATATATTGTCCATTAGCAATAATAGAGAAGTTTGATCCAAAAAAGGGTGACTTTACTGTTTTCAAAGAAAGACTCAATCAAAGTTTTATTGTTTATGATATTACGACTATGGAGCGTAAGAGAGCAATGCTTTTAAATTCGTTAAGTGAAGAATGTTATGTAATCGTCAGAAGCTTATGTGTGCCGAATTTACCAGAAACAAAAACTTTTGAGCAATTATTAACAATATTGACAGATTATTTTTCGCCGGTGGCTTCATTATTTGGTGAACGACAAAAATTCTATCATGCTGTAAAGGGTGAAACCGAAAGTATTTCGCAATGGTCAGCAAGAGTAAAACAGCTGGCAGCAAACTGTAAATTTGGAGAAGAATTAACAATACTTGTACGCGACATTTTTACAATTGGGATTGATAACTCTAAAATTAAAGATCACCTTTTTGAAGAGGATCCTACAGTAGAAGCCACCACATTAGCAAAAATGTTGAAAACGGCGAGAAACAAAGAATCGGCGCTTAGCGAGCAACACCCTAGGGAGAAATCTGGCTGTGTAGAGGTGAAGACCGAGCTGGCAGAGGTAAATTTCAATCAGCAGCGGAGGCTATCAGGTGCGCTACCCAAATCAAATCGTAACAGTCAAACACCAGGATGCTCAACGCAAAACGAGGTTAGTTATCCAAGAAGGAATAATTCACAACAAAAAAAAAAGTAAGTGTTTCGTTTGTGGACATCGTAACCATAGAGCAAATGAGTGTTCCTATCGCAATTGCACTTGTTATAAGTGCGGTAAAAAAGGTCATTTAGCGCCTATGTGTAATTTACGACCCCAAAATTTTTTAGTAGAAAATGACTTGCAAAATAGCGCCGAAACTGAGGAATTGACAATGTTTAATTTAAAAAGTATTGAAATAGATAATAATGGTAATGTTAAACCCACATATGTAAAATTATTAGTAGAAAATGTACCAATAGCTTTTGAGGCCGACTCTGGCTTTGCACACGCTGCCATTTCTGAAAAAATATATTTAAAATATTTCACAAAGTTCAAACTTTTTAATAATGATCTGTCTCTTAAAGACTATGTAGGAATAACCTTTGAACCCTTGGGTTATTTGAAGTTAATCGTATTGTATGAAAATTTCCATCATTTGTTAAAAATTTATGTAATAAAAAACGGTGGTCCCCCACTTATAGGTAGAAATGGACTAAATATGTTAAAATTAGGTATTAGTAAAATAAATTTTGTAGAAAAAAAGGTAAACATAGAATCTTCTGCCAATATCAAAGAGTTGCTTGAGAACTACAGAGAACTTTTCGATAATAGTCTGGGAACTTTTAATAAATTTAAGGTAACATTAAGGGTTAAATAAGGTGCAACACCAAAATTTTTTAAAGCACGTAAAGTCTCTTTTGCATTAAGACCGAAAATAGAACAAGAAATTCAACGTTTGATTGATAATAAAGTCTTAGTTCCTGTTGAATATTCAGAATGGGCCACGCCCATTGTTCCTGTATTAAAACCAAACGGTAGTATTAGAATATGTGGTGATTTTAAAATTACAATTAACCCTCACTTGGAGGTACAGCAGTATCCTTTACCTAGAATTGAATACTTGTTTTCTCAATTGCAAGGAGGAGATAAATAATCGAAAATAGATCTATCTGAGGCACATCAACAGATCCTTTTGACAGAAGAAAGTCAAAAATTAGTGACTGTCTCTACCCATAAGGGGCTTTTTGCATACACACTACTTCCATATGGTATTACCAGCGCACCCTCTATTTTTCAAAAAATTATAGAGTAGCTGATTGTAATTCCCGGGGTTGTGATATATCTAGATGATATTCTAGTAACCGGAGCAAATGATAAAGAACATTTGGAGCGTCTAAAAAAAGTTTTTGAAATTTTAAAAAAGTGGGTTTAAAAGTAAAAAAAGAAAAATGTGCTTTTTTCAAGACTCGGTTAATTATTTAGGTCATAAAATTGATAAATATGGGTTGCATACAACAGAAGAAAGAATTTTAGCAATAAAAAATGTACAACTTCCTAGAACAATTACGGAATTAAAATCTTTTCTGGGCATGGTTAATTTTTACTGTAAATTCATCCCAAACGCATCTGTGATTTTGCAGCCTCTATATAATTTACTAAAAAAAAATATGCCATAGAAATGGTCCGAGAAATGTCAAAAAAGTTTTGAACATGTAAAAAAAAAATTAATGTCTTCGTCGGTGTTGGTACATTATAATCCAGATTTAAAAATAAAGTTAACAGTCGACGCGTGCCAATATGGCCTTGGGGCCATAATCGGCCATATTTTCGATGATGACTCAGAGAGACCTATTGCATATGCTTCCAGGTTACTAAATGATGCAGAATCCAAGTACAGTCAAATCGAAAAAGAGGCAGCTGCCATAATTTTCGGTGTACAAAAATTTTTTCAGTACCTCTACGGAAGGAAATTTTTGCTGTACTCAGATCACAAGCCACTTTTGACAATTTTTGGTCCTAAAAAAGGTATACCTGTTTTTGCCGCAAACAGATTACAGCGATGGGCACATATTCTCTCTGCTTTTGATTATGAAATTCACTTTGTAAGTTCACATAAAAATAATGCAGATTTTTTGTCGAGATTACCGATTGAGGACAGTCTTAATAATAATAAAATATCTTATTTAAATTATAATCAATGTAGTGATAACGTTTCATATTTGCACTACGTGGAAGAAAGTGATTTTGTATGTGATATTAAAAAAATTAAATGTGAAACTGCTTCTGATCCAATTTTAAGTAAAATAATGTTTTACGTGCGAAATGGATGGCCAAATAAGGCGCCATCAGCACAGTATGTTCCATTTTTTAGAAGGAAAAATCAAATTACAATAGAACAAGGTTGTTTAATGTGGGGGTACCGTGTAGTTATTCCAATAAAATATCAAATTCATATTTTAACTGAACTTCATTCCTCACATATGGGAATAATTAAAATGAAGTCATTAGCGCGCTCATACGTATGGTGGCCGTCTATTGATGAACAAATTGAAAATATTTCCAACAAATGTCAAACGTGTGCAAAATTTGGAAATAATCCAAAAAAAGCTTCACTTGTTGTGTGGAATTGGCCAAAAGAGGTTTGGAATAGAGTGCATGCAGATTTTTTTGGACCTTGTCTGGGAAAAAATTTCTTTGTAATTGAGGATGCAACGTCCAAGTGGATAGAATGCTTTGAAGTAAGTAATCTTACAGCAACTACAACCATAAATATACTCAGAGTTATTTTCGCGATTTGGCTTACCAAGGGAAATATGTACAGATAACGGTCGGACGTTTATATCAGAGCAATTTCAAAATTTTGTCGCTAAAAATGGTATTAAACATTCAATGGGCGCGCCATATCATCCTGCCACAAATGGGCAGGCAGAAAGTGCGGTTAAAATTATGAAAAAGGCTATTCTAAAAGGTAGAGATGAGGGGGTTAACGATGTAAACCTAATAATAAACCGTTTCTTATTACAATATAGAAATACACCGCATACTACCACTTGTGAGGCACCTGCAAAGCTGTTGATGGGTAGATTTTTGCGTTCAAAATTAGATCTGCTGTTACCTTCAACTGAGGCCATAGTGAAATCTAAACAAAATTATTAACAAAATTATTATAGGCGTAGGCGTGATATAATATTTGAGAAAAATGATAATGTCTGGGTGCGCGATTATAGAATGAATAATCCGAAGTGGCGCGAAGGCAACATTGATAGCGTTATTGGCCAAAGAACCTATGTTGTTGATGTAGGTGGTGGAATAAAATGGAAACGGCATAAAAACCAATTAAAGCCAAATAAAAATAATAAAATGGTTGAACCCAAGAGTTCTGTATCCATAATTCCACGACAAACTTCAGATAATATAGATGGTAATTTGGAAAACAATAATCCTGTACTCATACCAATCGAAACGAAAATACCTGTTCAAAATAATTCTCCTAATGGTGAACTTGTAAACAGTGATAACATAGATATTGCCCAACCTGGAACTTCTACAGATAATAATGTGGAAGAGCGAGTACTTCGAAGAAGAAGTCAATTAAAGGCCCCTAATAGATTTCAAGTAACATAATCTAATCGTGCTTGTTTATACATTCCGTTTTAAATATGAGGGGGAGGTGTTATGTATGTTACCATTGTAAAGACTCGCCCTGTATATAAGTCTGTCTGTGATATAAAAAGTTTGTAAGTTTTTGTATACCAGATAGCTGCCTACCGGCGCGGCGGTACGCAAGTAGTCAGTTCTCGGATAATACCTATGTACAGTTGTATTGTTTATGTGAATAATAAATGTCAGTGTAAAAGTTATTAAGGTTCTTATTTATTCATCTACAAAGACAGAACAAATAGTTTTAGCGTACGAGCGCCGCAAAATCTACTCCAACATGCGTTTTGGCCAAAAAACTCATTTCCACACCACCATGAGGTAGAGTAAGTGGCGCGTTTTTTTATTGTGGTATCCCCAGTAGGCTTAATCCACATGCAATACACTACTTCAAAATTTAGCGCATTCTCCTTCGCTTCGCCGTTCTTGATGGACCAGGTGTTGCGAGTTCATCGCCTCAGTACCGATCAAAACATCACAGATAGAAATTTCATCCACATCATCCGCGATGGGATTATCAGTTTCATTGCAATCCTCTTCGACCTCGATTGTATCATACGTTTGCTCGAGAACAGTCTCCGTTTCTTCCTCTTCATCGCTATCTTGTGATAGAATTCGCGAATTATAACAGGTACCACTACAATTCGTGCATATAACTGAGCACTTTAATCCAGCCTTTCTGCAACCACAGGCTTTCTCACATCCCTTTTTGCATTTGCAAGAAATAAGTTTTAGCAAGGTTTCCGGGGGCTCGAGTGTGGTGACAGGAATTATCCCATTATTGTTTCTTTTCAATCCCCATTGCTCTGCATTTTGTTCATTCCCATACCACTGCTGAACCTGGTGATAGGTTCGGAACGAATGTTGTCGTGCTGCTACTTCTGTTGGTGGTAGCAATGCATTATTAAATTTATTTTTATATGCTTATTTTTTGAAGCATGCATATCTATAGTTGTTTAACGACATACTTTTCATACTTTTGACACCACTGTAACCGTACAATGCAACAAGGAAGCGTTCTCCAGCTTTAGCAATGATCTCTGGATCAGCATTTGGGTTTTTGAATACCTGGATAACCTCGTTTAAATCTGGATTTTTTTGGAGTACATTAATACATTTTATTTTTCCTTAATTAAAGAGTGCTGATATTGTATCACAGCCACTGTCAAAGTAGAAATTCAAAAAGAGCACACCGAAATCTATAAAATCACCAATTTTCAAAAAACTCCCGGAAAACTTTCCAGGTAACCTGTATTATAGTTTCAGATAAAAACGATCAATACTATCCAATCTTATTAAGAAATTTGGCATATATATCTTTTACATCACTGAGAGTCGGGGCGTAAGCAAAGTCTGCAAAAATTTTATTTCTTGCCTTACAAAACGAAACACCCTAACTATACCATACCCTGCATGGCTCTCGCTGCTGGCAACAAGCATGACCCAAATCCAACCCAGGATAGACGTAGGTAGAGAGATTTCCGGAGGTGGAAGCAATGCCTACTGTACAGTGTACACTGGTAAATCAAATCAAACAACACAACGAAGCTCTAGCTCAGCTTCTACTGAGCTAGTATTTCATTTAACTAATACTTGAAGCGAATACTTATTTATTAGTTTGAAATATTTTTTGTTTAGTTCTAGTTCAAATTTTATATTTTATTTTCTGTAATTATACTATTCATTTTGTTATAAGAAAATATTTTGGAAACATACTGCGTCTACAATGTAAGTAGAAGTACTTCATTTAACTAATACTCCCGAAGTAGCTTTTTTCTCTTCTTCTCTATCTTTTGCAATATTGATTTAATTAAGAAAAAGATATACATTTCATTATTTTGGAAATAATTTTTAACCATTTCCTAGTTATTAGTTAGTCCCGGAGCAACGCGGGGTAACTTTGTAAGGGAACATGATCCATCACTACCACTAGTCTTTTAAATAAAACAACATTTTTACAAAATCAGGATCGACGTATAATAAATAGTAGAGTATCTACAGATAAAAGAGAGCTGCAAAACTTAAAGAGAAGGTCATATTCCTCCAGCGAAATTAGACAAAAATATAGCAAATGCGTGGAAAAATTTCCAGCAAGCTAAATTTTTGCTGGAGGTTTAGTTTTATTTAAACAAAGTATCAAAAGTTCCCATAGATGCGATCCCTGCTAAAAATTTTACAGAGTCAAGGTCAGTGTAGTGTACTACTACGCATTGGTGTATGTGATTTCTTATAATAAAAACATTCGAGCTGTTATGATATGACTGCTGACTCAGGACAAGGATTAGGACCAGGCAGGCAGTCTTTATATGATAGCAGAGTGAAGTACAACAGTAAAGAGTGTGTTTTATTTAAACAAATTTAAGTGATTGTTCAGTGGCGACGAGGATTAACCATATAAATAAAAGCGAGTGCGCCTTAATTCTTTAATGTGTAAATCCAGTGAAAAATAAGAAGGAACAGAGCATAAACTTTGTAAGGAAAACTTCAACAAATATACATTGGGTACTAAGAAAACGGGCCTTAGCACTATTATATAGCAATGTTTATAATATAATTAAGAAAACCAATTCAAACAACCCTTATCGTAGGGAGATTTACAAGCATTTAGAAGGAAATAGAAATAATATTTGTCCGAATCATTTATGTTTTGAATCACTAGTATACCATAAAGTTCTTTAATTATTATTTGTCTTTGAGAATCAAAAAATTGTTGGTGTTATCGTTATTATTATTAAAAGAGCGTACAGTAATTAACACAAAAAAGTGAATTTCATAAAATGTATTAAACGCACTCGCAAAACAAGGGACTCAGGTCCAAAACAAGGGACTCAGGTCCAAAACAAGGGACTCAGGTCCAAAACGAGGGACTCAGGTCCAAAAGAGGGACTCAGGTCCAAAACAAGGGACTCAGGTCCAAAACAAGGGACTCAGGTCCAAAACAAGGGACTCAGGTCCAAAACAAGGGACTCAGGTCCAAAACGAGGGACTCAGGTCCAAAACAAGGGACTCAGGTCCAAAACAAGGGACTCAGGTCCAAAACAAGGGACTCAGGTCCAAAACGAGGGACTCAGGTCCAAAACGAGGGACTCAGGTCCAAAACAAAGGGCTCAGGTCCAAAACAAGGGACTCAGGTCCAAAACAAGAGACTCAGGTCCAAAATAAGGGACTCAGGTCCAAAAACAAGGGACTTAGGTCCAAAACACTAAGAAAGAAAGCCTCACGGAATCTGTTCGAATCGAACACGAGGGACAATGGGTCCAGAAAAAATGCTACAACGAATGAACATACGCGGGGGATACGAATTGGTGCGTGGTCATTCAGCGTTGGAAATAAAAATAATAACTAATAAATAAGTGTGCCGCTTACGAAGTCTAAAAAATAATAATAGTGATAATAATAATAATGGGATGGGTTGATGATTTCCAGTTTCAGCTAAGAAAGCGTGTCGCATAAATCTAAAATTCTTAATAATAATATTAATAATAATTCTTATATCCCAATCATAGATACAATTAAGTAATAATCATACAAGTGGCTATAAGGAGTGCGTCACAAATACATACCATAATAAATCGACTAAACATTACATTAGTATAACAAAATGTAAAATATAAAATCAAATTACACGTAAAAAAAAAAATTGTATAAAAGAGCACACAACACATACATTATAACAAACTACAAATAATATAACACGTAAAAAATAGTAAGACTAAATGAAATTTATTGATACTTTTCCCTTAACATTATAAAAGACACTTTTTGATACAAGTAGTGTTGGTGAGGAATTAACTGATCTTTAAATCTTAAATCCAATAATAATAATAATAATCGTAATAATAATAATGTAATGATAATATTGGTGATAATAGCAACTAGACTGGCTAAGCCGAGGAACTAAATTTTTTTATCGTATACAGGATGAGACGAATAAATATGAGCTACAAATGGTTGGGTGGAACAGCATTGGAACATTTCGATTGCGAAGCAGATATCTGCTCAGAATGCTTGCGATAGGAAAAATCAACGTACGCGTGCAAATGAACACGATGCTTTTTAAGTTGATAGAGCAATCGCGCACTTGAAAATCACCGCAAAACGTTTCCGACTTTTTGACAGAAGGGTCACTTAAGTTTAAATACTCTGTGTATTATTTTCTAGGGTATGGGACTGAGCCACTCGCATTTCGTTGAATGAATTAAATTCGAAAAAATATATATATATTTTCGTTTATTTTGTAACATAAGAAAACTTAAAATATTTTATTAATCACAGTAGTTAATTACACTTGTTAATTAAATACACATCTGTGTAAATTTGCCATTTTGTCGTCCGAGGTTTGTTTGTAAATAGATTTGATGAATCGGAGCGAACTGTTTTACAACTGTGTCAGGTGTTTATATTAAAAGTTATTAGTTCTCTAATATTCACGATATGCATCCGAATAGACCAGAAAAGATCTCGGCGTGAAACGATTCGAACGGAAGCATGGGCGGAGAACGGAAATATTTCTGACTTACTTTAAAATTGAAAATAAAACATTTAATGAATTTTGTGACTGTTAATATTTTGAGAATTGACTGTATTAATTATCTACTAAATTTTCATTATTAAATTATTCACAAATAAACAATTTTCAAAAGGTCCGCGAGTATTGAGGACCGGTAGAAAAAAAAGGTATGAGCGGACTGTGCTTGCAGGAAATATATTTCAGTATTCCAGGAGCGTACGTAGAGGCAACAGCTGAAATAGATGTATATCAAGCTACAACTCACTATTCACCGAAGGTTTGTGGGCGACGTGGAAGCCACAAACATTCTTCTTCAAGTGAAAAGTGTCCGGCCTTAAATCAGACATGCAACTGTGGATCCCAAGGACATTTCAGGTTTCAATATAAGACACATGCAGAAAGAAAAAAACGTGTGAGAAATAGTCAACCATATGTAGAGCCTCCTAGAAAATTCGAGAAGGAGAAAGTGGCGAATGTGCATTCCATACAAGAAGACACCGATGAACAAGAAACAAACTAAGTCTTCCACATCGATAATGACGAAACAATAACCTACCGTTTAGGAGGAGTTGAGATAGATATGCCCATTTATTCAGGAAGCAAGACCCAAGTAACAATCTTAATTTTAACATACTCTATAAGATATTCTAAAAGCTTATTTCTGAGACTTCTTATAAACGTAAATGGTCTGGAAAGACTCTATAAAACTGACTTAAAACCCTTATACAGGTATAGGGGTCCACCTATAGAAAGGCCTACATATTTTCATTTAAAACTACTTTTAAAGCTTTCAAGTTTTAATGAATCATCTAAATCTCTGCTCGTAGAATATCTGAAGGGTTTTATAAAACCATACTTTGTTTAGAATAAGTACTTATTAAAGTTTAAAATGCACACACAAATGCTTGAGAGAATGTTTTGTATTTAATAAAGTAAATATAAAAGAAAATATATGGGACGCCATGCATAGTTATAAAATGAACATATCGCAAGTACTGAGAAAAATTACTTATTAATGAAGTATTGAGAGCCCTCGTAGTGGGCTGAAATTCTCAACGAGGCTAAGTTTACTTACAAAATTATTGCGCCCTCCAAAAACGCAAATTTAAATAACTATATGGATAAATTATTTTTCTCCTCGATGACTTAAGAATAAATAAATCAGTATCATCTTTCCATAATATGATTCAATGTTAATAAATCCTTTCTAAAAAACATTTCTCTTACAAAAAAATTACATTTCTTTGTTCAATCTGGAACCTTCCCAGTGTGGCTGACCGTTGTTTATTTCTTGACCTTTGGAAGTGGTGGCAGCTGTGTGCATCGACCATATTGGTTGTGAATAATTCTACTTCAAACGTGTCTTGTCTTAAAATGCCAACAAAATAACCAATTGCTCTTTAAGTACGGTGATTTATTCTTGTAGAAGTATGTTTTAAGTCCCATCGGTCTTAATATAGTTATTTCTTAACACTTGTAGGCTATTTTAAAACCTATGCTCAACTGAGGAGTTAACACATCCGCTTTAAGACATATACGTTTTATGGCCCCTTGTATAACCTAACCAAAAAATTCAGTTTGATTTTAGTACTTTGTCATTTTTGGAAAAAGTGAGTGGTGGAGCCGCTTGCTATTATTATAAATTATCAAGAGCAGGTATAGTAGCGCAGCGGGCTAAGGCGTATTAGGGCGAGCATGCTTGGTCACACTCTCTATTGTACTGGGTATGATCTTCATCTCCGACATTAGCAATGTCTGCTGGTACTGGATATTATCTGAGCTTCTTCAAAAGAAAAAAGGGAAAGATTACGGTGACAGGAAGCGAAGATCAGAAGAAACCTCGTTAGAACCAAGGTGTACGTGAAACACCTAATAAAGGAAAACACAACTTGCCTCAACTTTAATCAAAGTACACAAGTAATGAGTAAGGATAGAGTAGACATACAAATTAAATATGATGAAACAGGCCAAAACTACAGAAGGAACATCGTGCATCTAAAGAAGATCGAGGGAGAATGGGCAGTGTATGTTTCAAAATAAGTACATGTGAGCGACAAAAAAACAAGAGTCAGATAATTACTGATATTTCGTAAGTCTAATTTACTTTAGTATCGTCGTGTGACATGCGTTGTATGCTTCAAATTTGCACCTTCCTTTGGTTATGACTTTTATATTAATATATTTTGCTATATCATATTCTTATATTGTTCTATTATTATATAATTAAGTAGGTATATTGTTATATTTGGTGCACCGCCATAACTCACATTGTGGACATTATTGTTAATTTCATTAACACTGTTGTAAAAGGAAAAGTGGATGTAGTGTACTACTACGCATTGGTGTATGTGATTTCTTATAATAAAAACATTCGAGCTGTTATGATATAACTGCTGACTCAGGACAAGGATTAGGACCAGGCAGGCAGTCTTTATATGATAGCAGAGTGAAGTACAACAGTAAAGAGTGTGTTTTATTTAAACAAATTTAAGTGATTGTTCAGTCAGAAGAAATCTGTAAAAGATGCCTTTAATACATTAAGGTAGAATCTACCCCCTATACAATGGCAAGCCCACGCATAATGTAGAAATGTTTATTTGAAGCATTTACTATTAAAGCATAAAAGAAAAATTAAATAAATCCATGTGACAATATTTCTAAATTAAAATCTCTAGTTACCGTACTATAATCATGTCGAAAATATCTAAAACGAAACTGACGTAACGTGCCTACAATACGTAAATCAAGTACCCATAATGAAAGGAAAGTGTTATGTGTTATCTGCATTCAAACAAGATAAAGTGTGTTAATTAAATTACACATTTACAATCAGACGTCGCACGATAATTTTTTTGATATATTAGTTTACATTTTGTAATTTTTATATGCATAACAATGTATTACATAACAGCTACGAGTGCATTTGAGTTAGAAACCACATCTCTACCCGTGCCCAAGGCGGTCAAGCATTATCATCCAAAAACGTAATTATAGGCCCGTAGAGGCAAATCTATTTCGAACTACCATGACTTAATGTAAGAAAATATAAAACTTAATATCTAGTATAGTTTTTAAGAAAAATATTATGTGTCTACATCATTGAAAAGGTATTTTTATGGTCTTTCAGATGGTGTAAAAATATAAAGAAAAGCTCATATCTCCGAAATTCGACTTTTAATTATTTTTGGAAAATACATGCGATTCCTCATAACTTTTATTTTTGAACTTTTTTACTCCAAAAATAACGAAGTTAAATGGGGTTCTAATGTTCGCGCAACCACCCAGTACAGTTGACTATAATAAATAAATAAATATATAAATGCTATGCTGCAGTTAATACAGATATACATAGTCATATTTTCTTTCCTTTCTTTATAGGTTATTTTTCAGTGGCGGATTTATAGTTCTGCCGCCTAGAAGCTATCGGAAACTTGACGCCCTCCCACCCCCTTCCCACTCTCTGCTCCTTGCTTCAGCAGTAAACCTCCCCTTTTAAAGGGGAGCTTTCTCTCCATAGGTTTGTCAGTAGCACAAAGCACAAAATCATTAGTACTAGCAATAGTGGTTTTGGATAAATTAAAAACAAGATCGATATATAATATTGTTTTTCTACGATTGTGCTGAAAGTCAAATTTTCTAACTTCAAAATGAGTGCAGAAAATATCACTTTGCCGCATGCTGTGCGGCAAAGAATTTGCCACACGACTTGATTACATCTTCACGCACCGGAATAAAATAGTGTGATTACCTTAAGGAATTTTATATTACTTACTGGTAATAACAATTAAATTCTATAAATGTACATTAATTACACATGAATTGCAATTACAAAGTCAAATTTTCTTACTTCAGAATGACAGCGGAAAATGTCACTTTAAATAAAAACTGACAAGCAGCAAATTTAAAATTTTGGAAAGACTTTGAAAACAGAAATAACTTCACAACCGTAGAAAAAATAGTATGTAACACACGTGTGGCAAGCTTCATTGCAAAACTCGTATGCCACATGCCTTGGCACTTTCATACATCGTTTTGCAATGAAGTCCTTGCCACACTTGTATTACAATCTACTATTTTGTAACCGTATCCTAAAGTAACTTTTATTTGACAGTTTCAATGAATCAAAACAATGTCATTATTGACAAGTGTAAAATAAAGAAAAAAGAGTGAAATAAAGAAATTTTATTTCACAGTGTGAAATAAAACTTATTGGTTTCTATAGAAACAGCAACAGAATTTAGTCTATTTTTACCAAATTAAATTGTTTTCTAATTTCGAATGGCGATACAAAAAATTTTGTATATAACTCGAGACTAAAATGTGTTTTTTTTTCTCGTGTGGTTTATAGCACTCGCCTTCGGCTCGTACTATAAACGCCCCACTTGTTATATAAAATACTATTATTTTATCACATGAGAACGAGAACAAAATAAAATTTGAAATAAACTACGCATTTAGACAGGCCAAATAGGCCTAGGCCAGATAGGCTGATCAGCAATCAGCAAAACAACTCCTACTAATTTAAGTTCTATAACAGATATTGAGAAAATTCTATGTACAGCGTGGTCGCGCGAACATTAGAACCTCATTTAACTTGGTTATTTTTCTCCGAAATTCGACTTTTAATTGAAGGGGTGGATGGATAAACGTGTTAATTGACATTTTTTCAAAAATTGAGTTATTTTTTTAATTGAAGTTGTTAAGTGATAATACAACTTATCACCAAGTTTCGCTTCATCTCTATGACTATATTCTTAGATATCAAATTGATAAAGGAGCTAAGGAACAGCATAACACAATGCTTCTAGTCGATAAGGGTGTTAATAAGTAACCTTAGCACCTTTATTTAATTTGTAAATTAACACCTTTATCCATCCACCTCTTCAATTGTTTTTCTGAAATTATTTTTGAACAATACATGTGATTCCTCATAACTTTTATTTTTGAACTTTTTTACTCCAAAAATAACGAAGTTAAATGAGGTTCTAATGCTCGCTCGACCACCCTGTACATTTGACTATAATAAGGAACTCTAGTCTAGTTAAAATAAAAAACACGTTCTCAAATAAATTAAAATTGTTCTGATAGTACATACATAATAATTTTTGTTTTTATGTGCCTTTGGTATTTTTAAAAAAATTTGCTGCACCTGGATTTTGCCGCCCTGGGCTATAGCCTCTATAGCCCCGTCCTAATTCCGCCACTGTTATTTTGCTATAAAGAGTAAACACTATGCCAAAAATGAACAATTATAAACAATATCTGCACTCATATTTTTCCATAAACATAATCATCTCTGAAAGCAGAAATTCTCTATACTAAATTTGTAAAACCGTAAAAGGAGGATAGTAATATATGCACGTGATTAGCACGTGCCACGAATCCTATCGGCGTTTGAATTTGAAGAGGATGTAATTCGCAACAAATTTTACAAAAGCATAGGTACAAAATCAACGCCGCACAGTGGCACAAATCGTGATTTTTTCGTTCAAAATTATCTAGAGCACTTATTTCGCAACCGATTGGGATATATTTTTTTAAATACTCGTTATTTAATTTCCAAAGAACGTAAGAGAGCCGATTTCGGCATAAACTTTAACAAAAATATTTCATTTTTTAGCATTTTATAACCGCCATTGATTCCGCCATTTTGCAGGTTGGTTTATGACAATTTAGATATCAGATTCATAATCAGCGACCACAAAAACCCCCCGAGTAACAAGTTTTATGTAAATTGGATAAGAAAAAAGTTTGTATTTGTAAATATTATTAAGATTTAAATTAAAAATGCCCATACTGGCTAAGCTCAATAATTTTGGTTAGCATAATTAAAAAATCGGTTCTCTTACGTTTTTTGGAAATTAAATAACGAGTATTTAAAAAATATATATATCCAAATCGGTTGCGAAATAAGTGCTCTAGATAATTTTGAACGAAAAAATCACGATTCGTGCCACTGTGCGCCGCGCCGTCTCGTCTTGTTACATGTGCCGTTTGACACTCCTGCCATCCTAACCACGTCCAAAAACCCAGACATAATGACTTGACAACTACAAATACAAACCGACATTACAACCTCATTTTATTAAAAATGGGGACTTTAAACTAACCCTCGGAAAACCCAGTGAATTTGTTTCTCCAAAAAAATAGGTATTACTACAACACCGCAGATTAAAATCGAGAATTCAAATATTTCCTGGGCTGGGGATGTAGACTACTTAAGATTGAACCTAGACAGAAAATTAACACATACAAATATATTAAAAACATCACAAACACATGCTGGGCGCGCACTAGATTGTTATACCCACTACTCAAAAATCCCCCTTCCCCCCTTAAATATCTACTCTATTTTATAAATCCTATATCCACCCTTTTCTCACTTACGCATTCCCAATATGGTACCCTTTATTCACCGCAACACCAGAACACCATCCAAATAATGCAAAACAAAATCCTGCGCATTGCATCCCTACTTCCAACTTACACACCCACAGGTACACTCAAACTAAGCACTTGCATATTAAACTTCTCCCTAACTTAGGCCATACTCTTATTAAAACCTCCAATCTAACCTCATAACTAAATTCCTCCTTAAATTACATCCTCACACCATAATTGTAAAATTTAGTTGGAAATAAATAATCTAAAGCAAATGGAAGATCAAAGAAATAAAAAAACCATAATACTAAAAGAGAACATCTACGAGTAGCAAGAGGACCACAAATCAGGCAAAACCTGAAAGCTCTAGGTGAGTAGGTATGAGGCCGATAGAGACAGGCAGTGGCATCACAGTAATAGAGCCACTTAGAGCGAGTTGAACCAACTAGGTTCAAATCAAGTTCAGCTTGATCCGAGATCAAAATCCATGGTTACGATTTTTGTAACAATCGTAACCTTGGCTTTTGATCAAGCTGAACATTTGGTTTGAACTTAGTTGGTACAACACGCCTTAAGTTACGCCTCTTCACCGGTTAGTCACGCTCTACCACTACGGTTTTGTAGTATAAGTTTTTACAGATCTATAATTTTATTACAGCTTTCTACAGGCTGTTGTTTACAGGTCTGTACTTTTACTGGAACATGGGATGTAGCTTAGAGCGAGCTGTACCATGTAAGATCAGCCAAGTTCAGCTTGATCCAAGATCAAAAGCCAAGGTTACGATTGTTACAACAATCGTAACCATGGATTTTGACGGATCAAGCCGAACTTGGCTTGAACCTCGTTGGTACAACTCATCCTTAGTAGCGCCAATGCTGTGGCGTTGTTATAGAATAAAAATTGAAGTGCAGCGAAATTTAGCCTAAAAAGGTTTTTAATCGCAAAAGACGTTTTCCGGCCTTCGACATAACATTTGGAAGTGCAACGAAATCCGATTTTTCAAATTGCACTAGATAGTAACACAGCACAGTAATAGTAACTTTAACAATATTTATCTTGGTGCTAAGGCTTTCGAGGTACTGGTGATCTAGCTGCTGATTTCCGGGTCTTCTTTCGCGTTGCCTTTGTTTGGTCTTCTATTTATCTATATAAATAGTGGAGCTCACCCCAGCAGAGCTCATTTCGCTTCAGAAGAAGACCACGACAAGACGGATGAAACGTCAAGCACCAAACAAAGTCAACGCGGAAGAAGACCCGGAAACCAGCAGCCAAAATTTTTATCTTATACTATTACTACTTTCTATATTTGGCTGACAATATGAAGAGACGGGCCTCTCCATAAGTGTATCTCGAAAGCAGAGCGAAATCTCTGTATCAGATTATTATATGCCATTACTACGTTTACAAAAAAAAAAAAAAAAAAAAAATGTGAAACAGAAAACGAGATAAAAACTGTTAAAGTTACAATATTACTAAAAATGGTTAAATTTATAACACTGAGCAGGAATTGTCGACGAGTGGGTATTGGACCGTTGATATTGCCAAATCGGATGGAGAGTCTTCCATATTTGCAAATTATCTGTAATGCTCTTCTTGTTCTTCTAGAAGATGTGCCCTTGCGGATGTGGTTTTTACAAGATGGTGCGTTACCTCATTGTCGTAAAGAAGTACAGATTTTTTTTAACCAGGTACAAGGGATACGTTGCATAGGACGGGGTGGAAATGTAGCTTGGCTTCCCCGGTCCCCAGAACTAAATTCTCTAGATTTCTTTTTATGGAGATGTTTAAAAAATGAAGTATACTATACCAAAGTAGGAAATATCGATGAATTAAGTGAACGCATCACAACGGCTGCCGATAATCTGCATCTTCAGGAATAACAGCAAGAAGGAACATTTGAGCTAGTAAAACGAAATGGAACATGACGCGCCCAAATGTGCTTGCAAGTCAATGGACAAAACTTTAAACAGCTTTTTAAAAGTAAATGGTATGTCAACCATTTTTATCATTTTCATAACAGTAACTTTAAAAATATTTATCTTGGTGCTAAGGCTTTCGCGGAGCTGGTGATCTAGCTACTGGTTTCCGGGTCTTCTTGCGCGCAGGCTTTGTTTGATCACTGAGCTCTTCTATTTAGCTGTATAAATAGTGGAGCTAACCCTTCAGGAACAACAGCAAGGAGGAACATTTGAGCTAGTGAAACTGAATACGACGGGCCCAAATGTGCTTGCAAGTCAATGGACAAAACTTTAAACAGCTTTTTAAAAGTAAATGGTATGTCAACCATTTTTATCATTTTCATAACAGTAACTTTAAAAATATTTATCTTGGTGTTAAGGCTTTCGCGGAGCTGGTGATCTAGCTGCTGGTTTCCGGGTCTTCTTGAGCGCAGATTTTGTTTGATCACTGAGCTCTTCTATTTACCTGTATAAATAGTGGAGCTCACCTCAGCAGAGCTCATTTCGCTTCAGAAGAAGACTACGACAATATGGTTGAAACGTCAAGCATCAAACAAAATCAACGTGGAAGAAGAGCCGGAAACCAGCAGCCAGAATTCTTCATTACTTTTATTGTAACTTTTTTGATGAAATCGACTGCTTATTTCAAAGTGTATATGTGGTTAAAATTTTTCGGACAAGTTTTGAATCACCCTGCATATTGCATTAAAATCATTGTGGAAGAATAATTTAACACACACAAGGGCTTTTAAAATTAACTAAAACGACTCACAATTTTAATAAATATTAGTGTTATCGTCAATCTCAATTCATTCAAGCCCCAAATCAAAATTTATTACACATATCTTTTAAAGAAGAATTTCAATCTTTTTGTGCAATTACTCTAACCCTTGCATGTAGTTGAGATTAAACATCCTCGGAGATCTGTCCCTAACTTACCATGTGTGGTACGCAAATTTGCTGATTTGCTATATACTTACATATTTATGTAATTAGGCATTATATTTACGACAACTTATCGAGAACTAAGGGAATATTACATGCCTAGGTACTATGGCGTTTGACAACATGGTATTCCATGAATAAACTGTGCATAGTATTACTATAGATGGAAGCACATAGTCACAATCAAAAGTTCTGTGCTTTGTGACAAAAGCATTCTCCCATGGGCCCTTATACTATTACTGCTTTCTAGATACTGAACTTGTCGAATATTTTTTTACTACTTGCTGCAAGCTCTACTTGTCTTCAAGTTGTACCTACTAAGTTCAAGCCATGTTGGGCTTGATCCGGATAAAAAATTTACGATCATTACAACAACAGTAACCATCTATTTTGATCTTAGATCGATCCGAACTTGGCTTGAACTTAAGGCTAGGATTTTGCGGAGTGAGAGGGAAATATGCGTTTATTTTCGATTTATTGTAAATATTTAAAAAACATAGTATAATCTTAAAACTGCTTTAGATACTTGCTATTGTTTTAACGAATACAACTATATATATGGGGGACGAGCATAGAGGCGACTTCAATGTGAATGTCAGTCGATATTCCGTTGAAGCAATGTCGAGCGCGGTTAGTACTTGGATGGGTGACCATCTTGAGAAATACAGCGTTCTCGCCCACCTTTTAGCGGCTTGTATATCAGTGTATACGCGGAAGCTACGTAATTTCAGAACGAGGATTACGTAGTGGATATACCATCCTTCGGAGGGGATGTAAAGCAGGCGGTCCCTTGTTTATTAAATGTTATGCAAGTAAAATATCCCTACTCTTCTTAAGGGAAGAGGTTCGGCAAAATTTCCAGGTTGGGGGTAGCTCGTCTCATGGCGTCGGTGATAGGCCCTGGTAACGGTAATAGGCCGACGTTAACTAGTTAAAAAAAAACTATATATAATTTTTTATATAAATTTCTGTTATATTTAAATATCGTAGTTTGTCAATGAAAATAGTCCCTAATTTCATTATTAAAGTATGGCATTTGACTATATCCAAAATTAATGATAAAAACTATATATGGTTGTATTCCGTAGAGCAATGGGAAATATCTGAAATTATTTTAAAGATTTTATAATTTATGATTTTTTAAATATTTATAATAAACCGAAAATAAACGCATATTTCCCTCTCACTCTGCAAAATCCTAGCCTTAATTGTTACAACTTGCCCTTAATGATCTTCTAAATATATGAAATGTGTTGATTATTCTCCTAAAGTTTTTCTGGTGGCATATCGCCCGACATTGGGAAACAATATTTTGGCTATCTTAGTGGATAATTTAGAGTATTTCTTTTTAGAGACTCTTTTATAAGAACAATTGTGTCAGAACTGGCTGTAAATTTTATTTTTTGGAATAAAAACATTTATGGAACCCTTTAAAACAGATACGTTTTGCGGTTGTGAGACAGACGCGACGTTTCTGTCAGTTTTATATTTTTCATGTTGATTTTTTGCAGCACAACGTTATGATGTCCACACCGAACATAGATGTGGAATGTTTTGGATATTTGTACGATATCAGTTTACTTGTGTTGGTAACCCCGATACTCTCTTTCCTAGTTTTAATGATCTTTCTTCTATTTAATATCGACTGGGTGGTCGAGACATTCCATAAATTTAATTGAGGATATTAAAGTCAAATGGTCGGAAATATATGGTTAAGAACGTAATTAGAGATTGATATTAGTTGGCTTTATTATTATACCTACTTGATTTAATCTTATAAATAACTGGTAATTTTTTGTTAGTAGTCGTCGTATACTTTTTTCAATGGTTTTCTTATATTAGGAAATCTGTATGTATATATTATGTATGTATATATGGGTCAAATTTGGTGATTGAAATTTGACTCACTTCTCGTTATCCAATCGAGTTAAATAGCACAGAACTTTGGTTCTGAGGACAATACAATATAGTATATCTAATATCGTTCTAAATCCAATATGTCCGACGCCCCAAGATGGCGCTTATCTTAATCTAATCCCAATATGGCGGACACTCTAAGATGACGAATTACCTTTTTCTTGACATGGGTATCAAATGAAAGAGTCTGATGCAGGGCCGTTTCTAGAGATTTGGACGCTAGTGCGGAAAATCTAAAATGCCGCCTCCTACTTCAATTTTCCACCGAAAATCTAAAAAAAAAATTTCCCTAATCTATTCGCCTAAAAATAGACGAAGGCACACGCTCTACACGGCCCTAGTTTGATGAGTAGAATACGATAAGCTACGTAACGTCATTCTAAACCCAAGATGGTGGCTTACCTTTTTTTCTTCATAACCCACTTGACATGGGTATCAAATGAAAGGGTTTGACGAGTAGAATACGATAAGCTACGTGACGAAAACTAAAAAGTTAAAAATAAATTTAAAAAAACTTTATATAAACAATGGTTTTATTTTAAAACCAAATTGCACTAAAAAGTAGAAAATATTTTTTTTTCCAGTGATTATAAGCTGATCAGAATGTGTAATAGAAAACCATTGGGCGCTCTGATTAGACAAAGTAATATTTTATGAGCGCCCATTGGTTTTCTATTTACAAAGTTGAAAATTATTCTAATCAGCTTATAATCACTGGAAAGTAATCATTTCCTACTTTTTAATACAATTTAATACAATTTGGTTAAAAAAAACATTGTTTTTAAAAAGTTTTTTTTTTAAATTTATTTATTTACAGAACATGCTGAAATCGAATATTCAATAAAAAATATCTGTGTAGCTGTGTATAATATACATATATACAGTGTGTCCCCGGATGGAGTTGACAAGAGGAAAAACATCTCTATTATTGATTTTACGACGAAAAGTCATTCTTTATAAAAAAATTCTGCTTGTCGAAAAAATAAATTTACCATATAAAAATCTTAGATCAGATGTACCGGGTGTTAATAAATTAAGAAAACAAAGCTGTTTATAATCCGAAATAAAGCCTAAATACAAATTAAGAAGACTGTATTTTGACTTTTATGTTTTGATTGTGTTTATCTTTTTACATTGAATTTATTAATATGAATAAGAATTCAAATTAAGAAACAGAGTGTGCTGTCGATAATATTGAACTGACAAATGTCATTGTGACATTGTGTAGAATATTACTCTTACATCTGCATTTATTAGTATTCTGTTGATCATTTAAAAAATGTTTACCAAACAAGAAAGAATTTATTTGATCAAATGTTATGGGATTGGAGACGTCTCTTATCGATATCCAATTAACCTTTTCCACCAAAAGTTCCCTAACACAGCGATACGCGCCGATCATTCCGCAAACTTGTAAAAAAAATTAATGAAACTGGATCTGTATTGGATGTCAAAAAAGCCAAGAAAAAGTACAATGAAGACGATGCGGCAACACTTTTGGCAATAAATTCAGTAATAGAAAACCCGAAATTATCTTTACGGAAACGCTCACAAAGTCTGGAAGTAAGTAAGTCATTTACAGAGAATTTATATGGAAAACAAAGTTCGACCGTTCAAGCCAAGGTTCAGACATACACTTGAAAATCGAGATGAAGAGAAGCGATGGGATTTTTGTTTATGGGTCGGTGAGAATTACCTCGTAGATAGAAGTTTTCACATGTTTTTTTTTTACTGACGAAGCAACATTTTGTACCAATCGCCACGTTTCATCGCAAAATAGCCGTTATTGGTCTTTTGAAAATCCAAACAATGTCATTCATAAACGAAGTTGGTGCATATTTCTTAGAAGAAAATTTAAATCAGCATATTTATTTGGACCTTTTGGAAAACTTTGTATTGTCATTTATAAACACTCTGCAACCGGAAGTAAGGCGTAACATGTTTTGTTAGCAAGACGGTTGCCCAGCTCATTCCTCAGTTTTGGTACGGCAGTACGGAGCCAGATGGATGAGAAGATATGCTCCAATTAATTTTTCTGCAATATCACCAGACCTTATACCATGGATTTTTTTCTGTGGGGTGTTTTAAAACAGAAAGTTTATGCAGATGACCGGCCGCATGATTGAGAAACACTAAAAGCACGAATACAAGACGCGGTGAATGAAGTGAATGTACCCTCAATCATTCGTAAGGTCTATGGTGAATTTATTAAAAGGATGGAGAAATGTGTTGAGGTTGGAGGAGGCTATGTAGAATAAATTGTTTTTCCACAATCGTTGAAGTTAATGTTATTATGTTATGTTAATGTTTGAAAAAAAATGTAAGTTGACATAAATGTAAGTCAAAATTTAGACTTCATAATTTGTATTTAGGCTTTATTTTGGATGATAAACAACTTTGTTTTATAAACATTTTGTCCAAAATAATAAATAAAGATACTTCTCTCTTTAGGCATTTTGATGTTTTCTTAATTCATTAACACCCAGTACATCTGATCTAAGATTTTTATATGGTAAATTCATTTTTTCGACAAGCAGAATTTTTTTATAAAGAATGACTTTTCGTCGTACAATCAATAATAGAGATGTTTTTCCTCTTGCCAACTCCATCCGGGGCCACACTGTACATATGCGTGTATGTCTGTAGACCATTCATATCTATTAAAAGCGATAAATTCTGTGTTGACTTAAAATTGTAGTTTCTTTGGAACTTATATGTAAAATAGCATAGTATAATACTCCCTATTGAAATTGGATCATATTTGTTTAGCAGGCGTGTAAACTTTCACGACGTTTTATATAAACTTTGGTTTATTATGATTTTGGAGCAAAATATTACAAAGGTTTTTGATTAAGTACCAAAAGATTCGAAGATACACATTATCGAAACTGCAATATACAGTGTGTTTCTCAGATTTGACTGAAAACTTTACTAGATTAGATGATATATAAATTTTCTTATCAAGGTATTTTTAATAGCCCGAACGCGAGACAAACGAAAGTTACCATCGGGTGCTGATGACTGCGAATATCTATTAAACACGATAACGTGTTAAACTTAAAATTTTTATTTTAAATTCAGAATATATGTAAAATAGTATAGTAGAATACTGCCTATTAAAATTAGGACACATTCGGCAAAGGTGAATTATACGTTTTATATAAACTATCTTTTACTATAATTTAGAGAAAAATAATACAATAGTTTTTGATTAAGCACACGAAAATACGAAGATACACAAGATGTTGAAGCTGTAATACACACTGTGTGTCTCAGATTCGAACTAACTTTATGTAGATTGGGTGATGTATCAATTTTGTCTTAAGAAGTTATTTCTTGTAAGATTATTAAGAAACGAAAGTGCAGTCGAGCGCTGCCGACAGCAAATACCTATTTCAATAATAAAAATAAAAATATAATGGTATTTAATCTCAGTGGCACTACGTAAAAGTGAATTGTGCCGTATTTGAGCAAAATGTTAATCAAATAAACCACATTCAGTCACGCCCCACTGCAACTTCCCACACGTTTCTCACTCGCTGCCACTCTTGTCAATCAATGATTGAGTCGAACATTTCAATCTAATCAATAGGCCTACAAAATTAATTCTGAATGTTCGCGTAAATAAACAAAAGGCTCATATGAATCAATAAAAGCAATTTCACAAGTACTTTCTTAATTACCTATTAGTAAAGTATCCCTGGCATATTCATATATGAAATTATCTTGACTAGCATGCAAATTCTGATATGTTACAGTTGATTTTTGTCACGTAATACGTGAGGGAATGAATGGAGTAGATTTTCACTTCAATCGTACATAAAAGAATTAGCCTGGATTCTACAAGGCCTTCCGTACAACGTCTGTTAATTTTTTTTTTATTTTTAGCCTTGTGTTTTGAAGGAAAAAGAATAATTGTACAATTACTCAAACTATTAGCAACATTTTTTTTTTAATAATTGGAGAATGAATTTCTGTTTAATAATCTTTTATTTGCAATATTATGTTCCAATGAAAAAATCGTTTAGGCACTTAACATATTACATCATTATTACTGTATAGCATATGGACAAATAGACATGGACATATAAAATAAGTTTATCCACGACTATCGTATAATCATTGCAGTCTACATTTAACAGTTGAAAAATAATGATAGTAAGGGCCGGTTTTATAGGTTCAGATTAAACTAGAGTTTAACTAAAAGTTTCACTTTTTCACCTTTTTGGCATACTTTCGAATTGTGCGCCTTGTTGTGCCTTACTTTTCTGTGAGCATGTATGAGTCCTTTTGTGCCAGCTTCCGGCGCTGATGCCTTAAATATGTTATGCTCTAAATTAATTGTCTTTTGATAATTTTTTCTAAGTCGAAGTTTTTATTTATTCTTCGACTTAGGTCGATTCTGGGAGGTTCTACAACAATAACACTGACGATCTTGACAAACGCTTATAAAACGGTATTTCACAAAACACTAAAATCTACAATTTAAACCTCTAGGTGAATCTTCAAGTTAAACTTTGGTTTAATCTGAACCTATAAAACCGGCCCTTAATATTCCAACCTAACGTTTAATGAACATAATCTTATTCTAATGCACCTTTGACCAATTAAGAGCTAGCCGTTTTCTTTCAAAGACCAATCAGGAACTAGCAATTTTCATAATGAACGGGCGAGTCCATTTTTTCCAAGGAAGAGTCCATGTATTCGTGTTTGATGTGTTAAACGTCAAACAAAGTTTTAGTGTAAACTAACTAGTGTTTTCACTTTTAAACGATTAAAAGAGTTAAAATATACGATATTCGTGGATAAAGTATAGTATTTTGCTTGCATATAATGGCTATTACACGCTCGGACGATTTACGACACTCGCCTTCGGCTCGTGGCGAGTAATAGCAATCATTTTGTTCCAAAATTCACCTCTCTTGACAATCCTAACTTTTAAAACCCACAACTTTTAACTTTCTTCTACCTTTCTTCTACCTGGAGGCAGGAAGTCCACCAGGGTGAAGGATTACTTTGAACGGGTTTTTTCATTGTGTTTTGTTTTCCCGCGACAGTAACCAAATTTCCTTTAGTGTTTTTTGTGCGAGCCCAGTGCGACAATTTTTAAAATAGATATTAATTAGTTTTAGGCCCTTTGGGCAGCATAGTTTTAAGTCCATTGTTGTTTTTAAATTAGCTGGGTGAATAGGAACCACATGAATTACCTTCTTAGCCGAACCGGACCTGCCCCGCCCAACCAACACCGTGGTTGCCTGGTTGGCTCCGGGCCAGGCTCCGACTAGGCGCACATGAGTTTTTAATTATGAATACAGTCTTGTTGAATTGAATTGAATACTCGTATCTCGATATGACAGTTAAGCAACCTTAGTCATTAGTATTAGGAATGGTGACCTTCAGGGAAATACAGCGACCTCACCCCACTCTTTAATGGCTTGTATATCAGAATAAACGTAGAATCTATGCGATTTTAGGCGAGGATTGCGCAGTGAATATACCATCCCTCGTAGGGAATATAAAGTGGTCAGTTCTTTGTATATTATACATTAAATAGAGAAAAAAGAGAAATTAGATGATTCTGAAGACTGCGATACTTGCGATGACTCTAAAAAACAAGATAGGATGATTCTGACGTTTTATACTTTCAGTCGATAATATGGCAACTTTTCTAAAGCACTATTTATTTTATTTATATTTATTTATAAGTAACTGAGAAATAATGTTAATGAATAAGTTTTAAAAAATTGCAAACATTCTTTGGCAGATTTTCGCATTGTAGAATAAAATATTAAAGAATGATAAATTAAAGTTTATTCTACATTGATGAGACTGCTATCGAAAAAGTGCAGTTTATTTGCTTACATTTAGCAGTTTTTCCCAAAATGGAGAATCTGAAAGATAAACAGGGTATTTTTAGTATGATTCTAATAGACTTCACTTAAAATTATCAATGAAAGTAGTTCTTACTATTCTCAATTAATTTTATTAACGGACTTAAAATTCGGCGATGGTCCTGTAATAATTGCATCAAGCTAGTGCAGTGAGCAAAAATTGGAGACAAGATTTTTTTAGTCTTAATAGATAAAATACTGAATTTTGTGATTTGGTTTACCAGCAAACAGTAGACACTGCTGCCACTCCCAGGAAACATACCGCCACACAGTGTTATTTTTTGGACCTTTTTGGGACAAAAATCTGCCTACTCAACAAATCTTAACGGATTCGAGATTTTTTTTTTTAATAGTCGCGAGGTAACATACTTTAACGGAGTACTGCCAACATGAACATAACTAAAAAAAAAAAAAAATGGACGAAATACATTGAATTCGAATATTCCAATAGTAAACCAGAAAACATCCAATAATTCTAAAATTTTTAACCTGACAACTCTTAAGTCTGCTTAAATCCATAACTAAAAATAAATATTTTTTTTTAAAAAGCGAAAAAAAGTAAATAAATTTAAAAAATCGAAAAAAATATTTTTAAATATTTTTTTTTTAAAACATTTTTTTATTTTCGCTTTTTTTGTTTTATTATTTATTTGTAGTTATAGATTTAAGCAAAAAGTTCTCAAAAGTATTAAATAAAATATCACCGTTGCCCAAAATCAAATAAAATCATATTTAATCTATATTTAAGAATACAATTTCTTCTCGACACTCGTTTTCCTACCAGCCGGACATCCGCTAGCCAAGGCTCCGCCGCAGTTGAAGGGCTAGGTGGGAACGGTTGAGCTAGAATAAAATAAGTTGTTGCAATAATTACCCTATTCCGAAAAGAGAGTGGTTGAATGTTAAAATAATTATAACTGTTTTCAAATTTAGAATATTAATTTGGAAACAAAAATTACATAAAGAAAAGAAAAGATAGAATTGAGAAAAGCTGGAACGGTTGGGTAATAAGTTTAGTTTTAGTAAAAGAAGGGGATATTGAGGTCGTAAAAATAAAGAAACCACGAATTCAAACGTATTTTTAGCCCATATCAATGACGATATTGGGTAATAAGGTTCAATTGACTGGGCGACGCTGAAGTTATATTTCATAAATTTAAGTAACCTTTTTTGAAGGCTGTTCAATTTTTTTTCAAAAATGTTTAATATTAGTAAGGTAAACCATAGACACTCGTTTGAGATATTTATATGGGTAAATGCCCAGAGCGTTTATCCTGAAAACCAAATACCTGGGTATTTTCCAACTATAATAGACATGTTACTGAAAACTCAATAAAAAATAATTGAATTAATCTTTATAAAATGAGGTAAAACTGTCTGAATCAGTTTGTTACAATATGTAAACATACTTAACGAAAAATTATCTCTATACTTTTGTTTTAGATATAGTTAACAAAAGATATGACGCATTCTTTCCGGATTCTAATTGTACATCGTCACTGATGTGAATTTAGGTAAAAATGTACAAAACAAGTGATATATATCCAATATATAACATACAGGTGGAACTAAAATTTCTAACTTTAGATTTGCAGATGACACCACCCTAGTCACAAGGATGAGTTCAAACATCTGCCTGACAACGTTCAAACAAGCTCTGAGAACGGTTTAAGCGTAAATTACAACAAAATAAAAATTATAAAAATTAAAATTACGATTGTAGACTGAGCAAATGGAAATCACCCCGATATTGAAGTTATTAAATAAACAAAAAATAAAGCAACATTATGATGAAATATTTTCCATACGATACAACACAGAGATTATTTATATTTATAAAAACTAAATGTTTGATCACAATATGTAAATGATAGCATATTTTTACTTCCTGCTTTACAGCACTTCTGTGAGACTGAAGGATTAGTCGAGAAATTTATTAAAAATTAGTTAGACAGTTACAGTGTGTTTTTAATTCCCAGCCCCTTTGAATATTCGATACGTTAAGGATAGGTGATTGTGAAGTAGTAAACACGATGGTATACCTTGGAGCTCTTCTGGACAATAAGAGTTGGGATACAGTTAAAATGATATCGAATACGGATACATTCAATGTACTTGAATACCGGATACACGATACGGGAACTTTTTCTTTCGGATAGGGATACCGGATACTTTTCTTTCGTTTGTCAAAAAAATATTTTGTGAAATTATATTTTCTTTAAAGCTGCCCGGTAAGCTTTTTTTTTTTAATAAATATATGTAGTAACCGTTCCGAAGAAATAAATATTTTCCTAAAGTGCCTTTGTGAGGGTAAGATGATTTTTATTTTGCTATTAATTATGATAGGTAGAACAAAAATACAAGAAATAGGTGCGAATATAAAGTGAATAAAGTTAAGAAAATCAACGCTATTCGAATATGTTCTTTATATTGTTTTGGAAAAAAAACAATACAAATCTCAACAAAAATAAACAAGTGAACAAAAAAAATATGATTTATAAATTTATTATTTATTATAAAACAAAAAACAAAAAAACTAAATATAAACAAAATTAAATTAAAAAAAGCAAACATTTAGATTTTTAAAACAAAACGGAAGGAAATAAATAAGCATAAAAAATAAAAAACCGACGTGCTAAGGATTTGCCTGTTTAATTTTTTTTTACTGCTGTTATTAATTTTATATCTAAATTTAAAATTTACTATCAGAACAACTTCTTAATATCGTGACCAATGGAAATTATTTTCGCGGGTGTTTCACCCGTTGCCTTTGCGTCCCCTCGGCACTTTCCGTTGATATTGGGTGTTCGGAGCTCTGAAGTGAGGCGAACCTTTATGTTTGACACTGCGTTACAGCCCTGTCGCAAAATGTCAACTTAACTTACGTTACGTAACAAAAATCTAAGATCCGTGGTCTGTCAAAATGTATAATGTATTCTTAATTGTATTCCGACACTTATGGTATTTGGATGCTTTTATTGTATTCCGATACTTTTATCAGTGCTCGAATACTCGCTTAATGTATTCGAATATGGATACTTTATTAATTTGTATCGGATACGCATAACGAAAAAAAAAAAAAAAATTAAGTATCCGGATACTACCCAACTCTGCCGGCAACTGCAAATATGATGAGATTCGACGATGAATATAGCTGATAAGACCGAAAAAATTTGACGTGACACAAATAGCACAAAACGTGAAAAGACCAAACAAGCTAACACTCTAAATGTCCTTCATTTTTCTTTACGCCATGGACCGTTAGGGAGGCAGGCAGACTTATTGATTGTCGTATTGATGATGTCGATGTGGATCTGCAGACGTTTGTTACGAAATTCTGGATAGGCCGCACGAAATGCTCGATTCTTCAAGAAGTACGTCCACAAAGTGACTTTATAGCATCGTATTCTCCCGAACACGCTCATTCACATCAACTGAAGAGAAGACACCAACAGTCCAGTCGGCAAGTAAATATGAGGGGAGTTACTTGGACACAATTCAGAACTTAATGAAATTTTGGGATATTGCTTGGGGATGGTGTGGGGTGTGGGGTGTCTAATCTAAGTTTCCGACCTCGAGGAGCCTGTGGAAACTTGGAGGGGGGCAAAAAACCTCGAAATGTTCGGACTTTTTTCGGTTTTTCGCTTATATCTTCTAAACCATGCGTTTTTCGAGAAAGTCGTCGAAATAAAAGTTGGTAAAAAATTTTTGACTCAATACTTATCGAGATACAGCAGTTCGAAAATGGAACAAATTTCTCAAAATGTAAAAAAACGAGTCAATTTCAGGCTTTTGCTTCATAACTTTTATTTTTCAACATATCTTATACTATACATACTATGTATACTCGTTTTTTTTACATTTTGAGACATTTGTTCCATCTTTGAACTGCTGTATCTCGTTAAGTATTGGACCAATGGAAATTGAAGGAAATTTAATAGGAAGGAATTAATAGGGTCAAAAAAAATAGTGAGGAAAATAACGCCTTATACCCCAAAGAGGAAACACGAAGCAGCTACGGACACGTGTTTCGGAATTATTGTTGTAGGAAATTTAATGCTCTACAACTTTTATTCGGACGAATTTCTCGAAACACGCTTGGTTTAGAAGATATAAGCGAAAAACCGAAAAAAGTCCGAACATTTCGAGGTTTTTTGCCCCCCTCCAAGTTTCCACAGGCTCCTCGAGATTACACACCCCGCACCATCCCCAAATAATATCCCAAAATTTCATTAAATTCGGAATTGTGTCCAGGCAGAAAGTACCTGCTGACTGGATTGCAAAGAATGGTTGATATTTCAGGGAAAGCCAGATCAAGAAACGAAGAAGAAGCCGTCCAAAACATTAGACTGATGTCATCAAGGACCTGAAGGGAAAGAGGCGTGTGCCTAAAGCTTAGTTTACATTAGTCAAGTAATTGGTAAAGAGGCAAGTAAAGAAAAGTATATCGACTCGATCGGTGTAAACAATTGGTCGAGTAAAAAGTCGACTAAACAGGTGAGAATTAGGCAAGTCGAGTATTAGAGCGGACAGTATAGTTGCTCGCCCACTCATCCACTTTCCCACCCATCTTACTCGCCCAATGTAAACACCCGTCAGGAAAAATCTGGTTAGTGGTCAGCGGCTAGTTGAGTAGCAAGCATTAACATGATTGAAAAGAGCGTTCTATATGCTGTATCGTATTATTGTTTGGAAATATAATACCTGTGTGAAAATGAAGTAAACCGAAAACGATACTATTAATTTAAATT
The DNA here is from genome assembly GCA_936432065.2 of Rutpela maculata. Lineage (NCBI taxonomy): Eukaryota > Metazoa > Arthropoda > Insecta > Coleoptera > Cerambycidae > Rutpela > Rutpela maculata. The sequence continues at coordinate 63,748,142 of OW386290.2, forward strand.
AAAACAAGAGGGACAATCCCAAGCACCCAAGTTACTCGACCCAGTTTACTAGCCCGAGTTACTCTACCAATGTAAAACACCAACAAAAAAAAAACGAGGGAAGTCGAGTACTGGTCCGAGTTACTAGGACCAGTTTCCTAGGCAGAGTTATTCTACCAATGTAAACTAGGCCTAACAGACAATCGTGACAGAAAGATAAATGCTGTCAGATGTGCTATGCAGCAAATAGAGGCTAACTAGAATAATGTAGATCATAAATCGTTTGTCAAAACATTGTGAATTAGAAGATATAACAGGAAACATGTTATTTATAATAACTGCGGCTCTAGAGTCAGTTGTCAGCAAAACGTAGGTAAATTCGTAAAAGTCATTATTTCCAAAACTGCTCTAGTAAAAGTTAAAATTAAGTAATAAGTATACAAAACATCAAGCTTAATTCTAATAACTGTTAAAAAGTAATGTATTTTTCTACTGACCAGGTGTATTTATACATTTTAAATCACATTCACTTCTAAAAATAGCCTTATCGTGAGGATGCACTGGTCAAATTAAACTCAGGCTTACTTAAATAATAGCCCACCTTTACTTCAACACTACAAGAAACGAAAATTCTTCACAAACAGAATAAAACACATGGAATTTACACAATTCTGATCCTCAAGCGTATCTTTTAAAATTGAATGTTTTGTTTATAAATATAACGTTCGATCTAACGACCTAGACAACTCGAGCACGGCATATTTTCAAAACAAACGACAACGAAAGAGCATCAGCTGATTACGACAGCAGAAAATCGTCATTAACAGCGTGTATCGCGACGGAGACTCAGTTATTTCACACCTGTGTGTACTTTGCAATTACGTTTGAATGACGCTTGCGCTTATGATCTTGATAACAGTTACTGTTTTATTTGTTGATATATTATTAGAAGTCGAATGGGAAAAATACCGAGTGGCATCTTGTTCAGAATTCGTAAACTGAGAAGCTTTTTTTAGAATATTACAATGTATCTGGTCAGTAATTTTGATATTTTGGCATGACATGTAAGGCCGCATTTTCACGTTTGCATTTACTTGTCAAGTCACACGAATTCAAATAATTGATTGTAACAGGAAAAGGAAAATCAATTAATACTGTGAAAAAATTGGAACTGAGAAAAACATTTAGATCGATTTCATTTACCACAGTAAGGCAGACATTCTCCCGAGAAGCATACCGCCAGGCCGTCTACGCCTAAGCTGGATTGAATTGGGTCAGCGTAGCGGCGAAAGCCACACGACGCTTGGTACAGGAGCGTAGGATACTGACCATACTGGGCCAGAAGACCTGCAGTATGGATCCTCTTTTAGTTTAGAGAGAGAGACAGGGCAGTGACACAGCTCATGCTCGGCAGTCTCGCCATCCAGATTACAAAATTTATGCTGTTTACTCCCAGTGTATGAGGGTGTTTGTTTAGTCTGCAGTATCCTGTTAGTAATCCTACATAGATACGCAGATTATTCGTGGACATCTGGATACAGTGTTTTCCTAGCTTACTATTGGGTGAGGTCAAGGCATTCTGCTATGTCTGCAGCTGCTTAGACCACTCCAAAAGTCCGCGTGGCAATTGAGAGTATAGTTGTTTAACAGGGAACTGTGGACTGAATTCATTATTGCAGATTCCGGACCATGCAGAGCGCTCTCAAATCTCTTGCGGGCTAAAGCATCCGCTTCCTCGTTACCTGAATTCCATCGTTCACTTCACCCAACGGGACCGGACACTGTTATTTTGTGAGACCACATATAGGATCTTTCTAATTAGCAGAACCAGCCCAGCATCTATCTTATAATTGATAAGAGTAACCAAAGCTGTTTTGCTGTCCGTTGATATGCGCATCATTTCACCACTGACGTTTCCATTCGTGATTTCTATTACCGCCTGCAGAACCCATACTAGCTCCGCCTGGAATATAGTTCGCCTGAGATCTCAGCTCATGATCCACAGCTATTTTTGATTGACACATCCGGCTCATTACTTCCCGACGCATTTAAACTTACCTCAAAGTTCTTGTTAAAATTATACATAGGGGCGGTACGATCGGTCCCTATTTACAGAAGAGGAATTTGTTTCATAGCCTCTTCTAGAATACAGGCCTGTCTCGTAGCCATGTCCGTAATATACCATTGGCCTACAGATTGCAATCTCAAAGCAGTCCTCAGCGCCATCTCCTCTATGAATAGATTAAAAAGAGGGACGCTGAGTATAGTCTCCATTGTAATTGTAGGCGTCGTTTTCACTGCATCAGTAACGCAGAGGCATGTCAATATTTGAGCATGTTTCTTGTTGAAATGCTGCTGTTTTTTGATTTAGCCTTACTCTGACCCACCACACTATGGCTGCGAAACAAAGTATGGGTTTTATCACAGCAGAATACAGCCATAGGGAGATCCTGAGTTAAAAACATCAGGACCTTGTCACCGCCCTGCGACCAGAACTGGGCAGTATTCGAGTAAATTATTCTCATAATTATACTGAGTACCCAAAGTACTCAGTACCAGGTACTCGAAAATTTCGAGTACGTTACATTATTGAGTACTCAGTACTTTTGATGCTCATATACGACGAGTACCGACGCGCGACACAGACAAGTCTGAACTTGTTTTTTGTCTCAACCCAGTAAACATTTTTGATAAAATTAGCCTCAACTCGACTTGGTAAGAGGAATTTACTTATTAAGGTGATTATGACCTAAAGTTGACTGGAAAAATACATTTCCGAAAAAAATTGACCAATTGGTCTGAAGTAAATTTAACTAAAGCAACGAGAGAAAAACTACTAAAGAAAATCTACCAAAAATGACCTCAAAGATAAATTTCCGAAATAGGTAATGTACTTAATGTATTTACCTTTTTATCGACTAAAAATATTCCTAATAGTCGAATACCTTACTAGGTAGATTTTGTTGGAAATCTTACGTAATGTATATCTAAATAGCGACCTATTTGGTCACTTTTATTACACTCCTTTGAAGTAATATTAGGTCGACAAAGACGATAAACTCTACCTAGCTTATCTACCTGATTTCAACCGTTAAGTCAATTATCCTTAAACTGACCTTAAAATTACTCTGTAGAAATAAATGTTATTTCGCAGTCCCCTGGCAAATCAACCTCAAAATGAACTTGACTACAAAATAGTAATTCTGAAGATAAATTATTAATAGAAACAGGTATTAGTAACCAAATATACTGTGGGACTACAAGTACGATTTATGTGTAATTTTACCTATTCTTAGTCGATATAACTTAATTTCGAAGTCGTCTTCTTCTCCACTTATGTCGATTCCACGTAGCGTCAACGTAAATTTTACCAAAACGTGGTTAGGTACTTCCACATGAAGTGGAAGTATAGTAACGACAAAAAAAAAATTGAAAATTTTTATTGTTCAAATAGGCTTAGAATGTCATGAAACGTCGAGATTTTAAGTTTGAGAGAAAAAAAATGTCTGTCTGTAACTTTCTTTTTGTGCGCACGATTACTCTGGAACCGTTTAAGATATTGACATGAAATTTGGTACACGTATATACTTTAACGGGATATGGAACTAGATTATATTTTCATCTTATTCCGTCGAAGGGTTGGGGGGTAAATTTGGGTAAATGGGGAGTAAATAGGTAAATCAAGCAGATAAGATTCCATAAAATTGGCATTTAGTATATACAAGAGAAGCTAAGGTCTCACAAAATTTTTTGGCATTAGCCACCCCCATTACCACCCCCATTACCACCCCCACCCCATCATTTAAGGGGATGAAAAAAAAATGTGATTTAGTGTATGTACAAGAACCAAAAACCTCAAAATATTTTTTCTTCATCCACCCCCGCTACCACCCCCTATCACCACCCCCACCCCAGTACCGATGTATCGTTTTCTGGGTTTTTGGGGTAGACGATTTCAAACATTATATTATTAAAGTTTCAGAAGCAGTTCTTTCCACATACAAAATTTTTTCGTTGTGAGAGACTGATAGAAAATCTAGATGTGGAAGTGATGATTCCTTGGGCAGCGGTTTTTTAATTTTGCGACTAAATTTATTATACATAATTTAGGTAGATTTGACGTAAAATAATACCTAAATGTTTGCTGGGAATATTGTTGCCATACATTGTATGCAGTGCAATCAGTCACACAGTCCTGCTTCAGATACAATATAAAGATGACAGGTGTAAGGTGTGATATTTTTATGTACATTTTTAACAAATGTAACTGTATTTACCAACCTACCTTTTTTTTATTACTTAAAGTACCATAAATAGGGCATTCATATTACTGGTATTCTTGTTTTTGTCTATTAGTTCTAATTTGATATCTCTAATTAGTACTTTTTAAAGTACTCGTACTCGTTACTCATTTTTTGACGAGTACTTTCTAAGTTTTGCAAAAGTACTCATTTTTTTGAGTACCTCTCAAATAAGTACTCGTACTCGAGTAGTTATGAATACTTTTTAAAAGTACTCGTTGTGGAGTACTCGTGAGTACTTTAACGCCGGTACTCGCCTAGCTCTGCCTGCGACAGTGCCAGAAGGCCGCACACATCATTATTTTTTCCCTTTCTGTTCGCTCCCATTGTGCTTGGTGTCCTACTTTATTCATAATCTTCTCAATTCTTGTTGCTTTCTTTTGTTATTCATGTGCAGCGCGGCTTCCCTATTACTTCTACAGTAAAAAATACATATATTCCTTTTTTGTTCAAATAGGCTTAGAATGTCATGAAACGTCGAAGATTTAAGTTTGAGAAAAAAAATTCTGTCTGTCGGACAGCCTGCCTGTTTTTTCTGTGCACGTTGGAAGGTAAATGGGGGAAATAGGTAAAGCAAGCAAAGGTCTATAAAATTGTGTTTCAGTGTATGTACGAGAAAAGAAGGTCTCAACATTTTTTGACATAAGTCATCCCCACTACTACCGCCACCCCATTATTGAAGGGGATAAAAAATTTTGATTTAGTGAGTGTGCAAGCACCAAGGGCCTCAACATTATTTTCGCACTAGCCACTCCCACTATCACCCCCCCTTAATAATTATATAAGGGTGATAATGGGGACTTGGATAAGAAGAGACATGGATAGGAAATCTGGACTGGACGTGGAAATAGTGATTACTTAGACAGCAATTTTTAATTTTCTACCTCCTTGGCCAACCAAGGGTAGTTTACTGATGAACGAAAATAGAAAATTGCGATTTTTTTGAATAAGGCTCTACAGACATTGGTCAGATTTCATAAATTATTGATGTGACATTATTGACCCTATAATATGTCTACATTCTCTTGTGCGTTCTTTTAAGTGGATAGATATCAATTTCATAAAATGAGCGATTCCGCTAAGTGAGCCTATCATGCACATTAAACAGTGATCATGTCTCAGATAAATACACAATAAAATATTATATAAATAAACAATTACAACAATGGAATGCAATATTACAGTAAAACAATAAAATAAACCTCATACGCCAACCATTGTTTCAAATTACACCTGCTAAATTCAAGATTATTACAATTTGTACGTTAAACTTCCGCATCTTTTGTTTGTCAAATTACAGATGAAGTATATGAGATGTGAATGGATGTACTGAATGGCAGTTGATATTTGAAGTCACAATTACCACATGTGGAAAGGAAATCAGTTTTAAATGATGTCAAGTGATTTACATAATACAATACATTTAAAACAATCATCTATTTCGGCACGTTTTAACACAAGCGATGGAGGTGGGGCCATTCTACAAATTACAATCGGTGGAACACTATTGCTAATTTCTTATATAAATTTATTACTAGGGAATAGTTCCTTATACAACTTGTGAGGAATTTTTTTCTCTTCATTTCTTTATAATGACTTTAGGAGTAGCAACATGCAGCCAGTCACAATTCGGTTGTTGAAGAATTTACACAATTGATGAAATATAGTAGTGACGGCTTTAATTTCGTTTTATGTTTAATTTCGAAGAAAAATTCGAAGTGCAACAAGAAATTATTAAACTTCGACTATTTGAATGTACCGCGAAAACGGCAGTGGTGTCGTTAGTAGAAGAGAAGAAGATGAACTAGTGGAAGCATTATAATCTTCGTCGATTTACTGAGTTTTTTACTCGGTTTTTTATAAAATTGTTACGCATTCTATAGGATACTCTTCGCATTTTTCTTGTAAATAATGTTAGCCACCCTCATATCTCGTTCATCTCATATCCGAATATTTTGAAATTTTGGTGGTATATATATACCTACAAAGTGAGTCTTTATACGTAACCACATTTTATTTTAGTCAGAGGCGTTCGATTCTAGAATGGAAAAAGGGGGGGTCAATTTTCGAAAAAATATATTAGCGATTTTTTCAGTAAAAAACTAGATATTTTTAATCAGCACCTTTAAAAACCCATTATTTTTCGTTCAGAATAATGTATTGTACTAGTTTGAATTGATTTTACAACAAAATAATTATTTATTTGTTATGTTATGTTATGTTAAACAGTCTTTATTAAGTTTTGTCCAGGTTACATTATATATACATATAAACATTGCATTCTATAATTATTGTTGTTATTATTTTCTTTAGCGATAAAGAGAAGAACACATGTAAATGTATACACATAACACCCTGTACGACAATATTACATTCCATGACACTCATTTGCCAGGTAAGCTCAGAAAGAGTTTGTCTGTGGCAAATATACATACATTTTTAATATAAATATAAATTAGGTGTGTGCTATATCTAAAATTTACTGCAATATTTATTCAAATTATAATTAATTACAAAATAATTTTCAAATACTTAACAAAACAAAACTATAGAAAAAAGACTATATAGAAAAAAGAATCATCAGAAAAAAAGAATAATCAGAATAATCAGAATCGCCAGAACCTTCTGCAAATCATTAAATATTAATAAATAGTCTGTCTATTGTATTTCTATTTTCCTTTACCCATATTTTTATTTTCCAAATAAATTATTTATATGTAAAATTACTGTAATTTTTTAGATTTTGTGGTAGTATATTATGAATTTTGGCAGAAAAATAGATAAAGTTCTTTTGTCCGTGTGCTGTCCGCATTCGTGGAATATTACAACCCCCATATGTGGTTGCCCTTGTTCCGTAGCCATAGTCTGGTAATAGTAATGGTCGCTTTTTAAATAAATATTTTAAATTTTCAATTACATGCAGATCTTGAAGATCATTTAATAAAACAAAAATTTTAATTCGTACAGGCTTACCATTTTTCTAACGAATAATTTTCAATAAAGACCTAAGTAAGCCATGAAAGAAAAAATTATTGAGTGTCAATTGGTTTTATTTATTCATTTACTTTAGTTTCATTTATTTTATTTTTTAATTTTTGCCTTATTTAAATAAATAATTATTTTGTTGTAAAATCAGTTCGTACTAATATAATACATTATTCTGAACAAAAAATGAAGAATTTTTTTTTTTTCATCTGAGAATCCGTTTTGCAGATAAAAATTGTTTTTAGTTGAAAAAATTGCTTTTTTGACGGCCCCTATCTCAAACATCTTTGAACCCACTAAAATGTAATCTTGTACAAATGGGTTTTTAAAGGTGCCGATTAAGAATATCTCACTAGTTTTTTACTGAAAAAATCGCTAATATATTTTTTCGAAAATTGACCCCCTTTTTCCATTCTAGAATCGAACGCCTCTGACTAAAATAAAATGTGGTTACGTCTAAAGACTCACTTTGTAGGTATATATAAACCACCAAAATTTCAAAATATTCGGATATCAGATGAACGAGTTAAGAGGGTGGCTCCTTGAAAAGTGCGACACACTGTATATATACAGTGTGTCCCACTTTTCACGGTAACACCTTTGTAGCTCAGTTATTAGTCACCCAATTTTAACCAAAGTTTGGATGGGTATCAAAGACCTTTATTATACCTTTTTTTAAGTAAAACAAAACTTATTTCAGTCATTGGCGTGCATTTTTATTATGAAAAAAAGGGTCGAGTTTTCGATAAATTATATTAGGCATTTTTTTGTCGAAAAACTAATGCAATATTATTGATCACCATGCTGTAGAACCGCTATATCCAGAATTTAACAACATTTTGATTTTTGGTTTTTGAATTACGGCCCACTTAAAATTACCTACTTTAAACATTAAATAATCAATAAATTGGTAACGAAATATTTTTCGAAAAAAAGCCATTCTTCATTTTCTCTTTAAATTCACTCTTTTTTACTATCCTATATCATCGAAACTTTCAAATTTCGAAGGCCAAGAATTTTCATTGAAAAATTTTGGGTCATCAGACCTGTAAATTATTCGGGCATTAAGGATTACCGAATTTGAAAGTATCGATGGTATGGGGTGGTAGAAAAACGAATTTAAAGAGAAAATAAAGAATTACTTTTTTCGAAAAAAAATTTCATTAGCAATTTATTGATTATTTAATGTTTAAATAGGTAATTTTAAGTGGGCCGTAATTCAAAAATAAAAAATCAAAATGTTCTTAAATTCTGGATATAGCGGTTCTACAGCATGCTGATCAATAATATTGCATTAGTTTTTCAACAAAAAAATGCCTAATATAATTTCTCGAAAAATCGACCCATTTTTTCATAATAAAAATGCACGCCAATGACTGAAACAAGTTTTGTTTTACTTAAAAAAGGTATAATAAAGGTCTTTGATACTCATCCATACTTGGTTAAAATTGGGTGACTAATAACTGAGCTACAAAGGTGAAAACCGTGAAAAGTGGAACACATTGTATATATATATATATATATATATATATATATTTATATGCTCGGATAGGTTTCCGCGGTTGTCTGTATGAGAAATACTAGGTTCACGGGTTGAACAGCGTCTGAGATTATTGGGGTCTCGACGTTTCGGCTCCCACTTTGGAGCCATTTTCAAGAGAAAAAAGAAAGATAATAGGAAGTCTAGGAAGGGTAAGTTCTCTCTAAGAACTGAGATTGAGATCTTAGAGACGAACCAAGGTTCGACCTGGGGAGTAGGCAGATTGAGGCCCCGGACTCGAACCATTCCTTACCCTTCCTAGACTTCCTATTATCTTTCTTTTTTCTCTTGAAAATGGCTCCAAAGTGGGAGCCGAAACGTCGAGACCCCAATAATCTCAGACGATATATATTAGTAAAATGTATAAACAAGAAAAAATATAGAGAATAACAGAGAAAAACATTAATACTTTTTTATTTACTGACTGATTTTTTTCAAAAACAATGGGGTTCTTCCTCTAGCTAACATTAACTTACTTTCTAAATTTCAATAAAATCTGACTTTCTTTCTTAAGTTATCGTGCTTACAAGAAAAGTGACGGACACTCAGATTTTGAAAATTGTTCAGAATTCGTTGACCAACATAATGATATGAACATTTTTTTCTCTACGAGCGATATTTCCGGTTTTTGGAAATGTGCCGATCAAATGCAATATATACTCTTCGTTTTTGCGAAAAGTATAACAAGGCGCTGTTTAGCGCATGAATAATAGAGGAGTAAGCATGCTGTACTTAACTATACTCGTAAAAGTGAAACAATGACTTACTTTCACTTTTACGGAAATAGTTAACACACCAAATATATACCATCACTCTAAACAGTATAGTTGGTATTAAGCATCCTTTGGGGGATGTGCTCTTAATTTGCCATGCGTGGTATGCAGAACTGATTTGTTCTATACATAATTAGTTACTCCATGAACAATTTTGAATTCCTGCGCGTTAGATTGGCAAGTAAATTTTAAGGACTAGTTCCTCACGTCTGTTCAGGGCTTCGATTACAGCATGGAAACTAACGAAGAATTCAATAAAAGTAATTAACATTAAAATCTATATCAGAATAGAGCATAGCAGAAATCTACGGTAAGTATTGAATTTCTTCCTTCTCGTCTATCGTAGGACCTGGGTGTATCAAATAGGTGATGCGACAAGAGCCCGCACAGTGTCTTCATAAGTGCTTACTTTGTACATAATGTAATAGATGGCAGGAGCATTAGCATCCGTCGTTATTTACGCATAGAAAGATAATTTTGCAAGTTCTGTGCACGCGTGCATACAGTGTTGCATACATTCCCGGCCTTTCGTTCGTGTTTACTGAAAAATCTTGTAGTGAAACAAGATATCAGTGACATTTGACATCAAATATCTAGAAGAAATACATTCAATACGCTGGCGCTAAATATAAAAAAGTCAGCTATATTTTCATAAAACATGAAGGGAAAATATGGAGTGTCTATTTGTGTATGCTTATGCTTATGACTGTAAAGACCAAAAATTATCACTTTTCTTAGTGCCAAAAAATACTGGAGACAGAAATGTGATAATTTACAAAGTGCAAAGCCACATGTTTGTGAAAAACATTTTTGCCCGAGCAGTATAAAAAGTAGTTTTACTTCACAGTCTGAAAATGGAGTTGTTATAGGTATACACGGTAAGTTTTAAATTTACATAAATATTTGTAACATAATCTATAGGTATAAAAACGTCTTTTTAAATATATTTTATGCTTTTAGCGGCAGTTTTAAAGAAAAAAGTTGAAGAAAGGTGCATTTCCAAGCAAATTAGATGCTTATTCTTCAGAAATTAAGAAGTTATTAAATATGAGTGATGTTCACGATAGTATAACTTAGGTATCATTATTTCTGAGGGTTTGTATTTACACTTACTAGAAAAAATTTTGTCTGAAGAATGTGACGTCAAATTACCAAAGAATTGGGGTATTCATAACAGTATTGAAATTAGAAGCTTAATGTTTACAACATAAGGCAGAATAGCATGATAAATTAATTACAACATGTTTTAAGACAGTAAGTGCTTTTTAAGTACAAATTATTATCAAAGTGTTCATTCTGATGTGCAATTAAAGTCAACTCATGTTGGGGGCATAGAATATGCTCAGTAATTTTGAAGAAAGAACTATTTGTAAACATTGTGTAAATCTTGTTCTTATAATATTGCAAGCCTTTTCCGGGATACCCAGTACTGTTGTTACAAATAAATTTGTATATTTTACAAAACTTTTATTTTCTTACCATACCTACATGAATCTGAAACTGGTGAATATTTGTTCCTTTACATAACTGAAATTGCTATTTAGTTGTGAATATATGCAGCACTATATGCAGCAAAGCAAATTCATGTACCTATATACAGGTTTTTGTAGGACGTTAAAGCTTGCGCCATCTACTAAATTAAATAGAAAGCATGCACTTATGAAGCCATTATTATGGTATGTCGGACCACCTGTTTAATACACCCTGCATAGGACTCAGTCCTAAGTCGTCTTTTAAGAGTTGCGACGAATCACCCTGAGACCGGAAAGATACCACCAAAGGTACGACTGGCGCCCTCAGCACACAAATTCTTGTTGTATCCTTTAGAGATACTTTCAGGAGATACTTTCAAGATCCCAAAAGAGGCTCATGGAAGATATTCCTGTGGTGATTAGTTTTAAACAGCTTGAAACATCAAATTATAATTTTAGCAAGGATCGAATATAGTAGAACATTTTTCAGTTTTTTTTTATCTCTGTTATCTCTTCCATTTCATGTTCAACTTTCAAATTAAAATCAACAATTTTAGGTTAATAGGCTCCAGAAAGTATTATTGTCGAAGTACGGTGTAATGAGACGTTCTCGAATTATTTGATTTCTTTATTAGGATGGCCATTCCAGGAAATTGCATTTTTTTGTTTCATAAAAATAAAAGTATCATGAAGGTTACGTTTTGATAATTGCATCTGTTGATTAATTACATTTATTTGTCCATTCCATTACATGTCTTAGTTGAGAAGCAGGCACACCTGGCTTTCTCTCTGCACTTCTCATTCGAATCCTGATCGTGGAACTGGGATTTTTATGAAGAAATGAATCCCAGTATACTCGGATGACTGTACATAAATGTGAATCTGAGATACAGATAATTAATAACACAGCTCCACAAAATAAAAAACGTGGTTTGTTCCTGGAACTCCAATGGGTGACCTATAGTCCATACGAAACTTGCAAAAAAAGTCTAAAACCCCAAAAGTGCAAGGGTAGCGACAAAATATGTCTACCCCCCGTTTTCGAGGACGGCCAACACGATGGTGATACTCGCGCGGTCCCTCTCGAACTACCCCCAAACGCAAAAAACCACCCCTTTTCTTCCATTTAGGGGTAGTTGGTTAGGGATGGGAAGCTAAATAATATCAGCATCGTGTTCCCCGCCCTTGAAAACGTGTAGAAAACAATTTTCGGCACGTTTGGATGTTTTTTTTTGTATGTTCCGGTATTGAGGGAGGGGGTGGTTTCAACCCCCGGGCGGTCGTTAGGATGTCTGGTTGCAAAGTTTTACAGGACATATTGAGTTTCCTCAAAAAAAAAACCGATCCAACAAGTCCTCGCATGCTTAACAACGAAAAACGGAAGAAAAGGTGTGCTTTTATGCATTTGGGGTAGTTGGTTGGGGATGGGAAGCTAAATAATATCAGAATCGTGTTGCCCGCCCTTGAAAACGTGGAAAAAATATTTTCGGCACGTTTGGATGTTTTTTGCATATCCCGACATTGAGGGAGGGGGTGGCTTCAACCCCGGGGGTCGTTAGGATGTCTGGTTGCGAAATTTTACAGGACATATTGAGTTTCCTCAAAAAAAAGCCGATCCAACAAGTCCTCGCATGCCTAACAACGAAAAATGGAAGAAAAGAGGTGGTTTTTGCGTTTAGGGGTAGTTCGAGAGGGGTAGGGACCGCGCGAGTATCACCATCGTGTTGGCCGTCCTGGAAAATGAGGGAGTAGACATTGCAACTTTCGCATGGGCTACTATATATTTCGACGTGTTGAACACGAATCAGGGACCTTATATTCTGTAATTATGAGTAGAGTGAGCATTCATCGTGCGAAGCGAGAACTCCCATCACACGCATCTCACCCGGCAGTCCTAGATTGTATTCCGTAAGTGCAGTGAATAGGTGGTGAACGTGAAGTGATTCAGCGAGAATAGCCGAATTTACAACCAATTAGTTTTGCGCAAAAGCATCAGCTGTTCAGTGTTCAGTTGTTATTTTATTGGTTCCACCTTTGGAGATAAAACTTAGTGATAATATTTACTTTATGCTCTATGGTGATTCCTGAACATCGTATGGGGGCTTGCATGAAAGGAGTTACCACTTCGATTATATCACGGGCAAGTTCTTTGCTGACCCTGAATCTCCTTATAAATGCTTGGTCAGTTAATGATGCATGTAGTACTTGCCGTTCCCCTTCCAAATCCTGGGCATCACGAAGATCTCGTAATACCCTCGTTATTGGTCATACATATTTAAAAAAAATATGACTATAACTAAAAGAGAAATTGTAATATTTGCTAAGGGAAGGGCCCCCTATTATTGTTAACTCATTGACGATGAGCAACTCCGCAATGTCTATTCTGAGTCACAGATTTAACAACAATAATTTTTGGCCGACGCAAACTGTCATAAAAATACGGTTAGGTCCGAAATGTAATACGAGATCTTAATTTTGACAAAATTAATAACCCTTTTCCGAAATTGTACGCCCATCAAGCTCCCCATGAGAGATGGTTTTTAAGCGAAACAGCATATATTAAAAAAGATTTGTTACTTGACAAAAATATATCAGCTAACAGCTTATATAAAGCTTTAATCTATCAGAACAAAGTAACTCCGAACATCATAAATAAAGATATACAAAAAAATTGGAATCATGTTTTTGGAAACATTAATAGTAGTATATTATTTCATAAACAAAAGAGCCTTGTTTACCTTTTAATACACGATGCATATCCTTTTCAAAAAAATTTGATGAAGGTGGGAAAAACACAAAGTGACAAATGTCCTATTTGTAATTTGGAGAGAGAAACGCTCAAGCATAAATTTCTTTGTTATGACCAAGTAAGACAAATATCAATTTACTTGCTACGTCTGATAAAAAATTTCACAGGCATTCATCTAAATTTAACAGAGAACGCTCTGGGATCGAACCTCGGACCTTAAGTTTCGGAGGTTGACGCTTACACCATGTAGTTAGCGTGCCACTTGTAAAATAATCCAGCTATCATACTTTAACGTACTGAGTAAAATTTTTATGTACCTTTTATACCAGTTATCTGCAAGAGCCCCGCTTTCAAACCAGCAAATACGCATACGTTCTTAACTAAATATTACACTATTTGTTGTCAAAATATTAGCTTTGCTAAAATGACGTAGGTCTGACGGCTCTGGGATCTCACTCTATAACGGGTGGTCCCTGGGAACGGGAAGTTTTTAAAATGTTATTCTGTAACTATGTATCGCTGGCCATGGATTTATTTGTCATATTGTCTGTCATTATATGCCATTTGGTAATCATGGAACAGTGGTCCGGTGAGCAGCGTGCTTTTGCAATAAAATCATATTATAAAAATAACTAGTGTAGTTGCTGTGCAGCGGCAATTTCGACTACACTTTGAGATTCCTCGTCACGGGAGAATAGGGAACTTGCACAATTTTTTTTTATTGCATAAAAATTTTCAAATATGTAAGAAAATAGGATATGCAAAATATGACGCCTTAAATGTAAGTAATTAATTTGTTATAAATAATTAAAGTTCCACGCGCAGCAAACCATTTGAACAGTGCCTAAGCGTGTGACGTCACGGTGCACGACGCTGATAATGTTGCGGTAAGATAGGTGGGTAGTACACTAGCAGCGAATTTACATTATTGAAATAATGTTGAATAGATACTTTCAATAATAGAAAATATAACTTGCAATGGAAAATATGTCAACCTATTTTAAATACTGTATTGTACCATTGTGTAAAAGAACGCCTAATAAAATATCTATACGGTTACCACGAGATAGTCGTCGGGCCAAATGATTAAAAGCTTGCAGAAGGAATAACGAAAAAGATATTTCACAAAAAAGTGGTGTCCATGTGTGTTTGTGTGTGTAGTAGATCATTTCAATGTAAGTGTATAAAAAATTAATTATTTATATGCTTGTTGGTGAAGAAGTGCGATTTGATTTTCAGTTTCATAAGTATTTATAAAGTAAATTAAATTAAAGGGAAATAAATACCTTCTTTTTGGATAAATAAACGTCGATTTCTAAAAATACGTATTGTATACGGTTTTTGATTATACTTCCTCTTAAGAAGTGTATATTTATTATTGGCAGCTGTGACAAATTAAATATAAAGAGAATGGGGCCTAAAATGGTATGATCTTAAAAAAAAATCGATTTTCTTTAAATGGTTATTAGATTTTTCGCAATTTGATCGGCACATTTCTAAAACCGTAAATATAACTCGTAGAGGAAAAAAAATCACATTATTGGGTTAGTGATCGAATTTTGAACAACTTTCAAAATGCCCGTCTGTCTGTCCGGGCGTCACGTTTCTTGTAAGCACGATAACTCAAGAACGGAAAATTGTATCGTATTGAAATTTGCACAGCAAGTTAGTGTTAGCTAGAGGAAAAACCTTATTTTTAAAAAATCGATCAGTAAACATAAAAGTTATGAAATATTTCATGAAAAAAAATATACATGAAGACTGCTGTAATATTTGATAAGATTCTACAAAAATACTGCATAATATGCCGGCGAGCATTCCACCAATCAATATAGATCAACAGGAGATAATTAACATTCGCAATATAGTAATTACACTAAAAAAATTTACTTATTTTCAACAAACTGCGAAGAGTATACCATAGAATATTCAAAAATTATATAGAAAATTCAATAATCTGATTACAATGTTTACTCTAGTTTGTTATTTCCGACGTTTTAAAAATAATGCAAAAGGTGCAATACATTGGTAATATTTGGCTCATTACTTCTACATCAAAACGTGTTTTTTGTAAGTTTGTAGGTATTGCGAAAAATTCACCAAAATTGTTTTTCTCGCTAAGAGTGTTTAATATCCCCTAAAACATCGAGAAACAAAGTATGAGCGAAAATAATCCGGTCTGTGTGCATTTTAGTATATAGAATATATTATATAAATGTTCGGATTGCTCTCGAGCAAAATTCACCTAAGCAAGCGGTTTGAATATTAATTAATGTATTCTGATGCGCTTAATGCTTAATATTTTCTTTCTTTTTTTTAACATCCTGTAGCAACGTACGCCTATGACATAGATAAAAATTTGTATATAAAAATGTGACCTCTTGTGGATACGTAATATGTGCCAAATATGAATAACCAAGGATAATTAGTTGGCCCGTCTTAATTGGGACACCCTGTATAGCAAGACTCTTATCTTCCAAATAAACATGTTGCTTTTAACAATTTTGATTTCATATTTTTAAATTACATTTTGTGTTTATATCCATTTAAAATCATAATTATGATTTTTATAAAATGTTTTCACCTTCTTAACATTGTCAGAAATGCAAGAAAAAAACTGTTTTTTGAAAGTGATTACTAGGCATTACGACTTCATGACTGCATAACGACGAGAAAATAATATTCATATATCATTATGACTGACTAAAATAATACAATACTTATTTGTCTTAACGCCGTGCCGCGAACTTCCCCAAGCGAAAAACTTTCTGCATTTTTTATAAATGTTGCAACCAGTATCATATCCACATTAAGCAAATTTTCAGATTGGCCTTTTGAGAAACCCCCATCATCATTGTGAACTAATAATCTAGTACATAAATTAGTAAGTCACAGTCACAAACTAGAATAGAAACTAACCACGAGCCTAATATCTGGATGTGTAGTTGTGCACTCTGACGTTTCGGCCAAAGATAGCGTTTTCTTAGCGCGACATAAAATTTGAATTTTACAGCAGTTTCAATTGTTTATATGCAACGCGTTGAATTAGAAAATATGTTTTTTTTGTGAAATATACGTTTTATTACAATGTCACCTTATGTTTTTTAGTACTCTTTCCCTATTTAAATTTTTATGCAAGTTCCTTCCGCTCATGCCATAAAATCGTGGATTCGTAAATTTGAAGGAACAGGTACAGCCAATAAATCCAAACTTAAAGGACCCAATAGAAGTGTTAGAACTCCTGAAAACATTGAACGAGTCAGAGCATCTGCTGAACACAGTCCAAAACGTTCAGTTAGAAAACGAGCCCAGGCGTTGCGCTCAGGTAAATCTTCTTTGGTTAGAATTTTACACAAGGATCTGAATCTTCATCTGTATAAAATTCAAATTGTTCAAGAAATAAAACCAGCAGATTTCCCAAGACGTCTACATTTTTCTGAAATTATTTTAGAACGTGGAATTAATCACAACTTGTGGTTTTCTGATGAGGCTCATTTTCATTTATGTGGCCAACAAACAAAATTACAGATATTGGAATTCCGAAAATCCACAACAACTTCACCAAAAACCGTTACATAGCCCGAAGGTAACAGTTTGGTGTGCAATTTCTTCAATGGGAATTATCGGTCCCTATTTTTTTGAAAACAATGATGGAAATGCTGTGACAGTCAATTCTGCACGCTATACCGAAATGATCAACCAGTTTTTGATGCCACAACTAAACATGTTTCCCGGGATTCAAGATTGGTGGTTTCAGCAAGATGGAGCTACTCCACATACCACAAGAGAATCAATAAATGCCTTGCAGAGATTATTTCCTGGTCACATTATCTCCAGGCGTGGAAACATTGAATGGTCCCCAAGGTCGCCAGACCTTACGGCATACAATTACTTCTTGCGGGGTTACTTGAAGCATAGGGTTTTTGTTGACAAACCAAGAAATATTCAGGAGTTGAAAATAAAAATCCGGAAAGAAATTGCCAATATTCTGTTAGACATGTTGCATCGTGTAATAGAAAATTTCACCAATCGTATTCAAAAGTGCGTAGAGATAAGGGGAATTATTTACCAGAAATTATTTTTAAGAAATAAAAAATGCATATAATTACCTATCCATTGTTATATCCTATTTTAAATAAGTAAAGTTACTTTCAAAATTATGATGTTTTCAAAACTTCCCGTTCCCAGGGACCACCCAGTATATTACACAGGCGCACACAACAACAAAAATTGTATGTTTCTGAGACTCCATTGTGTATTTCGACGTGCTGAATACGAATCATGTGTCCGTTTAGCTCCACCACCCACCAATTTTTAGTAAATCCCGAAATTAACCTAAATTATTTATTTATTTATTCATACACGGGACAAGAATATAAAATATTTCTTACTTAAAGAATACTACATATACACAATAAACATAGATTGTACAAATATTACAACTAGCTATAATTGTTTAATGGACTTCTTAAAGGACAAAGCTGAAGATCCAAAAAGTTCAACATTATTTTGAATTGAATTAGCAGTTCTCAAAATCCTGGTCAGTGTCTCATTTTGTCCATAGTTAGTGTGATGAAATGGTACATAAAAAACATCAGAAAATCGATTTCTTCTGTAATTAACATTAAAACTTATCAGGTTAATCAGCTCAGGACACTGCATATAACCATTAATTATTTTATGCAGAAAGCACATTATCAGCCTCTAACCTTCTATGTTCCAATGTATTAATATTAAGCCTAGCAAGAATATCATTATAATCATATTCATCTCTCAAGTATCCCATCTTAAATGCACAGAATCTCTTTTGGACAGCTTCAATATTGTTGATGTGGATATTATAACTGGGACACCAGATTATAGAGCAATATTCTAATATTGAACGTACCAATGAGCAGTATAATAATTTTAGACTGTCGACGGAAAAATCTGATCCAGACCTTTGAATGAACCCCAACATTTTCAATGACTTTGATATTATTTCATGTACATGAATGTTATAGGACAATTTATTGTCAAGATTAATTCCCAGATCTTTTACATGATTAGTCTCGCGCATCACTTCATTATTAATCTCGTAAGGATAAATGTAAGGTGAATTTACTCTTGCAAATGTAATCTTGTAACATTTATTCACATTTAAGTGCAGGACATTAACGTCACACCAACGGGACAAACCATCCAAATCACTTTGCAACAATGCAGCATCAGAAGGATTTTCGATTACTCTGAACACTTTTAAGTCATCTGCAAACATTAAGAAATTACTATTTTTTATTACAGAAGCTATATCGTTCACAAAGAGATTAAATAAAAGGGGACCAATATGAGAGCCTTGAGGAACCCCTGATGTTACAGTAATTGACGATGACAGAAAACTACCATATTTTATACACTGTGACCGACCAGTCAGAAAACTGCCAATCCATTTCAATACATTGCCACTGACTCCTAATCTTTCTAATTTTGCGATAAGATCATGGTTGACTCTGTCAAACGCTTTAGAAAAGTCAGTATAGACAGAGTCAACCTGAACTTTATGTTCCAAGGAGTTAATAATAAAATTATTATATATAACTAAGTTAGTGCCTGTAGATTTACCCTGCGAAAAACCATGTTGTTGGTTTACAATTATGTTTTTACAATCCCTTGATAAATTTCTTGTTACTAAGTGATCTAACAATTTTGGAATATCCGACTGTATGCAAACTGTTCTATAGTTTTCAATGTTTTCTTTTGATCCAGCTTTATGTATTGGTTTCAGATAACTCTGCTTCCAAAAGCAGGGAAATACACCTGAGTTTAAAGATAAATTAAAGATAGTATGTAGGGGTTTCGCTAATGTAAAAATACACTGTTTCAATAAATAAGCAGGAATGCCATCTGGACCGGAAGAAACTTTCCATGGTAAATTCATGACATTGTCAATAATCTCTTTCACATCGATGTCATAATTACTAATGTCTGTAGTTGTATCAAAGTCAAAATTATGAAATTGATTGAAGTTACCATCAGAGTATACGTAAATTATGAGGGTTTTTTAAGGTTATTTTCGCGATTTACAGAAAAATAGTGGGTGATGGAGCTAAACGGATTCGTGTTCAGCACGTCGAAAAACATGGAGGTCACCCAATGGAGTTCCAGGAACAGACCATTTTTTTATTTTGTGGAGCGGTGTAATTAAACACTACATATAGACCTACGGCCAAGAGGCAAATAAGTTACCTTATCGGGTACAAAAGATTTGAGTTTTTGTAGTAAAAGTACCACATATATGTAGCAAAAAAACGACCGTCTGCCGGGGCTTAATGGTCAACTTCTCATTATGAGAGCTTGTCAAAAAGGCGAAAAAACTCGCTAAAGTTACCTCATTGGGTACATGCTTAAAAACGTGACAATTCACTGGGAAAACCATTACAATTTTTATTTTGTGTGGCAGACGTCAGTATTTGAACGCATACGTAGAGCAGACGCCCATCACGACGCCCAAAATTCCGACGTTCCTTACCTAATGAGGTACATGTACAAACCTGGGTTCAAATCAAAAGTCTTTTATGTAGACCATAAATATTTTTCAAAAAGATCGGCAGACCGTCAACTATAAAGAGCAGAGGAGTAAAAATAAAATTTCATTAATCTCGAACAGTGAAATACATTAATTCGAGCTGTTATTCTTTATGCAAAGGAAAAGAACCCTAAAAAAATCAATAATATTTTTTTACACATGATCCTATGCACCTATAGTTTGTGACTAACGCGGCAACATTTTTTGGATTCCTTCTCCCGCTCATGCGCTCATCAGAAAATTTTTTTGGGACTTCTCCCTCTCGCTCATCAATTTTAGTTACATCAGTACTTCTTTCTTAAAATCAGTAATTTTTTTTGTTTCAATACCAATACTTTAATTTCTGATCCATTGGCAACGCTGCACGAGGCAGTCACGGTAGACCCGTAGACGAGCGGGCACGGTACCTGTGCAGAGTGCAGCGATATAATCATAACAAATAACAATACAATAATAATAATTCTGAATAAAAGTTGTATGGTTGGATTGATCGATACTTGATTAGCTCTAGTCGAGAAAAGTATTCGTGTTAAAGTTTTAACAATCGGTAGGTAAGTACAACCTATTTTCTAAAATAAATATACACGTAGACCAGGCAAAAATACTACTGATTTTTCTTGCATTACTTCGGTCACAACACATTTTTAAATGCACCTAAACAATGGTACACCTTAGCTGCACACCAATTTTTCTGGTAAATGTATGAATGGAAGTTGGAATTGTATCCAAAAATACTTGTCGATTTGTAGATGTCAATGCAATTTTCAATGCACTAGGATTTAATGCTTGTAAATCTCTACCAGCATTCCATTCTTTAACAGGGCGTGACTACACGGCAGCTTTCTCCAGAACAGGGAAACTAAAACCCTTTGAACTCCTTAAAAATTACAAAAAAAAGCAGGAAGTATTTGGTATATTTGGCAACAATGAAAGCATTTCCAAAGATCAGATTACGTATGTAGAAAAATTAATTTGTGCTATGTATGGGAAATCCACATTGATATCATTGAAGCTCGATTCGACATTTTCTACTCTTATTGTAAACCAAAACCAAATCAGAGTCCATTCGATAACCTGAAAAAGTTTGATAGTACTATGTTACCTCCATGCAAGAACGTATTGCTTTTAAAAGTACAAAGAACGAATCAAATATGTGCCATATGGAATAGTGCCACCGAAAAACAACCAAAATTTTATAACCCCCTCAGAAAATGGTTGGAATTTAAACGATAATATGTTTTCGCCGTTTTGGTTTGATGGACTTCAATTACCTAGTGCTCTAGACGAAATAGTTGTACGCGAAACCGGCATGGAGCAAAGGGATGTTGATGATGAAAATGAAGATAGTTTTAATGATTCATGTGATGACGAAGATGATGAATAGTTATTTTTCTTTAGATTTATTATCAAAGAAAACAAAAAACCTTGCTATTTTTATTTACTACTATTGTTTTGTATTGCTGTTGTTTTTTGTATACGAAGTTGTTTTGCCTACATATTCACGGAAGTCTGACAAACAAAATAATAATTGTAATAGTTTTCCTAGTGCATTGTCAAATTTCCGAACATGTACTCAATAAAACCCTGTAGCGACTTTGGCATTATTCTTTCAGGTTACATTTTCTAGAGCGTCGGTTCTTTATAGTTGACCGTCTGCCGATCTTTTTGAAAAATATTTATGGTCTACATAAAAAGACCTTTGATTTGAACCCAGGTTTGTGCATGTACCTCATGAGGTAAGAAACGTTGGAATTATGGGCGTCGCGACGGGCGTCTGCTCTACGTATGCGTTCAAATACTGACGTCTGCCACACAAAATAAAAATTGTAATGGTTTTCCCAGTGAATTGCCACGTTCTTAAGCATATACCCAATGAGGTAACTTTAGCGAGTTTTTTTCGCCTTTTTGACAAGCTCTCATAATGAGAAGTTGACCATTGAGCCCCGGCAGACGGTCGGTTTTTTGCTACATATATGTGGTACTTTTACTACGAAAACTCAAACCTTTTGTACCCGATGAGGTAACTTATTTGCCTCTTGGCCGTAGGTCTAATATTTTTTGGAACATTTGTGATATTTAATTTAATTTAGAATTCATTTAATTTTATTAATTTTGTCCCATTTATAAAAAATATATAATTTTCGAAATAAGGCCAATGCGGCTAACCTTCTATTTTTCACGATTTTTTTTTATCACTGTTATTAAGTTTATTAAATACGAGACTTAATAAATAAAATACATCTTTTTAGTAATAACTAATGATCTCCACCCCAATTAGATCAGAAATATATAATCTAATACAGAACGCAGAGCACAGAAAAGAAAGACAACATAAAAGATCTAATCGAGATAACATGTTACATTGTTATGAAGCAGCATAGTCATAAAATGCTTATTTTATGTGAAAAGAAAGACCCGACTTTTTCTTCGAAGCATTCCGAACGTGGGAGTACACTATTGAAAACTTCATTAATATGCCAACAAATTACACTGAAAAGCACGCAACAAAAAAAAAACACATTAAAAAGTCATTCAACTGAAACTTTTATAGATACCCAGCGGTATCAATCTATAATTCTAATGTCGATGTCGGAAACAAACCACGGTCTGTGCTTCGTCTTCACTCGAGGATTGCCTGCTATTACGTAGAGGAAACTTATCTTATCAATATAAAATAATTGAACCTCCAGTCAGGCTTGACCTTGCTAGGCCGTTAGCGTTGTCATAAACAAGTGTTTACAGGGTGTTCACAATAACGATGGATCATTATCTCGAGAACTAGAATTAAAGACTATAAGATAGCAAAGCTATAACTTCATATCTGTTTTACATTTGGTCGAGTGTAGGGTTATAAGCGGCAAAACCGTAATAATCTTAAATATAGGCCTGTGGTAGTATAGAAAAACTCACTACCAAGCGTCTAGGAGACGCAACACCAATTTATTTTTAGAAGGGCGCCATACGCGTTCTGCCCCGTTCTTCCACTCCCAAGCGGGTTCGAGATAAGATATACTTCGATAGACGAGTAATGGGTCAATGTTGCACTACCTTAGATCATTGACGACCCTCTCTCTGGACGTGAATTCAATTATTCACTGACAGTAAGGGTTTTTAAGTCTTTAGATTATTGCGATTTTTGCATAAAAAAATCCCTATCGAAGATTTCTCTCCGACGGGGCTGGAATTTGACGTGATTTTGATCTGTTTATACAGTATTATTTGGTTTTTGCTACTTTTGCATACAAAAATCTCTATCGAAGATTTCTCTCCGACGGGATTGGTCTCTACACTTAAAATAAAACAATCCCCATCAACCTCTCCGAGGAGTCGTGAGACCTTGTCGTGGTGGAGGGGCTTAAGTAACTGCAATGAATCTGAGAGCGATGCCGGCGGGAATATTGTACTCCTGGCAGGGTCACCCATGCCGGTAAGGTCAAAGAGGAGCAGCGAAAAACTAAGGACGACTCAACCCAAGCCAAGGTGGAAGACAACGTGCCGAGGGCTGAATGGCCGCAGGGTCAAATGCGGTCGCGAACGTTTCCCTGGGGGCACCAGGCAGCACCCCCTTGTATTCTATGCCTTACTCGGTCATGCGGGGCTCTGACCGAGTGGACCCACATTTCCCTAGCTGCTCGTGGGAACCATATGGAGAGCAAGAAAAAAAAGATCAAGATCCTGCAGGTGAATCTACATCACGCTAAGGCCGCTTCGGCCATTTTGTGTAGGAGATTCGAAGAAGAAGGCATAGATATTACCCTTCCGCAGGAACCGTGGCTTGTAAAGGCCCGCAGGCCTAAAGCCTTTACAAAGTAAGTTGCTGTACAATACACTCTCAAGTAAACCAAGAGCGTGTATAGTACACAGTAATAGGGTAAGTTGTACATTAATTCCGGTGCTTTGCACCGATAATTTTGTTACAGCTACCCTAACAGCGTCAACGGAAGAGGGGACGAAGAGCTGGGTTATATGCTCCGCCTACTTTCCAGGCGAGGAAAGATCCTGTCCTCCGCAATTACTAAGCGACATAGTTGCCTATTGCGGAAGAAGGAACCTTCCAATGATAACAGGATGTGATGCCAACGCACATCACGTGGTGTGGGGAAGCACCAACATCAACGTGAGGGGTGAATTTCTATTACAATTCATTCTAAGTGAAGGGTTACTAATAGCCAACATAGGCAAGAACCCTACTTTTGTTACTTCAGTGCGTAAAGAAGTCTTGGATATAAGCTTATGCACGAGCAACATAAGCGATAACATTATAAATTGGCATGTGTCAGAAGAGCCATCAGGCTCCGATCACAGGCATATAAGATTTGATATCACGACTCCATCTCTGACGGAGACAAAGTTCAGAAATCCCCGAGAAACCAACTGGGAAGGCTATTCAGAGTCCCTCAGAAGGCACCTGGAGGGAGCAACAGCATCCGGAAGAGATGTAGAGAGCCTTGAGGTGGCAGTGGAACAGGTAAGTGAGGCGATAATAGCCGCTTACCAGGAAAACTGCCCAGAGAAAACAAGGAAAAGTAGGGGTAAAACAATCTGGTGGAACAAACATATAGAAGGCCTCAGAACAGAAGTGAGAAACTGTTCAATAAGGCCAGATCCAACCAAGATTGGGATACCTACAAAATAAAACTCACCCAATACAACAACGAAATCCGCAAGGCCAAAAGAGACTCATGGAGGTTTTGCGAAGAGGTCAATAATGGCCCTGCAGCCTCCAGAATCCATGGGGTCTTGGCCAAGGATGGTTGTACTGCAAATGAAGTAGGCTTCCTCAAGAAAGAGGATGAAACCTACACAGAAACACTAACGGAAAGCATCAAATTGCTCATGGAGGCACACTTTCCGGGCTCACTGACACTGGAGGGTTCGGAGGCCGTGCAATTCCCAGATCAAAAGCCGGAGCGGCCCAGATCTGCGGATTGGAGGCTGGCCAATGAAGTAGTAAAACCCGACAAAATCAGATGGGCAATTAGCAAATTCCAACCATTCAAGTCTCCTGGAATGGATGGAATTTACCCAATTCTGCTCCAAAAAGGGCAGAATATACTAATACCACACTTGTGTAAAATATTCAGAGCCTGTCTGGCCTGGAAGTACATACCACACATATGGCGGAAGGTGAAGGTCACCTACCTACCAAAGATAGGTAGAATATCAGACCAAACGCCCAAGTCATATAGACCCATAAGCCTGTCCTCTTTCCTACTTAAAACGTTGGAAAGACTACTGGACAGGTACATTAGAGACGAAATACTAAGGGAAAACCCCCTTAGTGAGCGTCAGTATGCATACCAGCCGGGAAAGTCAACAGGCCTCGCGCTGGATGACTTAAATAGGCTACTGACAAAGTCATTAGATGACAAAGAAATGGCAGTGGCAACCTTTCTAGATATAGAAGGAGCGTTCAATAACGCGACAACACAATCTTTAACGAATGCGTTGTTAAATAGAGGAGTTCCAACAGTACTCTGCCAGTGGATTAAAGCCAGCCTTGAAAAGAGGATAATAGTATCCAATCTAGGCGAGGCTACCATCGAGGCAAAAGTGAGTACAGGCTGCCCTCAAGGAGGGGTATTATCTCCACTGCTGTGGGCAATCCTTGTTGACGAACTCCTCCGAAAAATTTCCGCAGAAGGCTTTTACTGCCTAGGATATGCTGACGATCTAGCGATAGTAGTCAAGGGGCGATTTGCGAACACGATATCAGAGCGTTCACAAAGAGCCCTAAATATTGTCGACAGGTGGTGTAGTGAGGAAGGACTTTCCATAAATCCACACAAAACTACAGTCGTCACCTTTGCACGGAAAAGAGCCTTGGGAGGCCTAAAACTCCTGAGGCTCAATGGAGTGGAAATTCCATTTGCCAGCGAGGTTAAATACCTAGGAAGTCATTTTTGACCAAAAGCTGACATGGAATTCCCACATCCAAAAAGTCACACAGAAAGCAACAATTGCCCTGGGAAGGTGCAGGCAGATGTGTGGAAAAAATTGGGGGTTAAATCCTAAGATGACCCTATGGTTGTACACTAGGGTTGTAAGACCCATGATAACCTATGGATCGGTGGTATGGTGGACCAAGACACTGCAGCTTGGAGCAGTAAGGCTATTAAGTGGCGTACAAAGGCTTGCTTGCCTGTGCGCCACTGGGGCCATAAAAACTGTTCCCAGGCTGCATTGGAAGTCCTTTTAGACCTGACACCACTACACATATTTATCCAAGGAGAAGCTCGTTCAGTGGTACATAGGCTAATGCAAGGCACAACGCCCATAAGGCAACAACACGGAACAGAGCACCAAAAGTTATACTAAGAGCTGAAGGCAGATCCCATTTTGGGAATGCCCAAGGACACTATGGTCCCAAAGTATAACTTCTACAAAAATTTTCAAATCAAAATACCAGACAGAGAGGACTGGAAAAACGGTCCTCCAATATCGGTGCAAACGATCTGGTATACGGACGGTTCCAAGACAGAACAAGGAGTCGGAGCTGGGATTTACGGGATAAGGTCGAAAACGAAAATCCCGATAAGTCTAGGAATACACGCCACAATATTTCAGGCTGAAGTGGCCGCTATACAGTGGTGTGCAAAGGAAATAATGAGGCAAGGAACTGTAAACCAGTCAATTGCCATTTTTTCCGATAGCCAAGCGGCGCTAAAGGCACTCGATTCCATGCAGGTCGATTCAAGACTAGTATGGTATTGTATAAATACCCTTATAGACCTAGGAAGTCAGAACAAAGTGACCAGGACATAAGGGACACAGGGGAAATGAGAAGGCTGACGAACTGGCCCGAGAAGGTGCATCTAAGGCCCTAGTAGGACCCGAACCCTCTTGCGGTGTGGCTAAGCCACGCATACGAACATCCATTAACGAATGGGTACAAAATAAATCTCTAGAGTGGTGGAAGAATTTCCCACAACAGAGACAGGCCAAAAAGTTCATTAAAGAACGATCAGCCAAATTCACGGAAGACCTGCAACGCCAAAATAGAAAGGCCATTAGGATAATAGTGGGTCTTCTAACTGGACATTGTAGGCTTAATAGACATGAGTCTAATGGGCCTGGCAGAGGATGCAACATGCAGATTCTGTCAAGAGGAAGAGGAAACCTCAGTACATGTGCTGTATCATTGCGAAGGCCTAGCCAGACTGAGGTTCCAACTACTTGGCGAAGAGAAACCAAGGGCAGATAGCTATACCAAGGAGCCCTTATCGAGGCTGTGGAGTCTGATACAAAAGACAAAGCTGGATAAGGAGCTCTAAGTAAAATTTGACAAGGAGAGCCACAATAGATCCACAGAGGTCGCGGAGGCCAAGGCCAATCAGCCAGCTCCTTTTTCAATCTAATCTAATCCCCATCAAGCTTCCGTAAGGCGACCAGAACACTGAGTATCAAACTTAGGAAATCATGAGATCCCGATTAACTCAGTGGTTTAGGTCTTTCAAACGAAAACTCCAGGGATTAAGACTAGCAACAAGTCCTTACATCAATAAAATGCAACTAGTTCAAAGAATACCATTTATTTAATATTAAGTATAAAATAATACAGTGATTTTCTGCAAAATGATGTAATATGAAAGATTCACGCCTTCCCAACTTACCGCAAATTACTTTTTAACCATACAAGTGAGAGCGTACACTAACAATCGATTTAGCAGAAAAGATTAATTTAACCTCCTCAGGATTTAATGCAAGCCTTTTAAATATTTTTTAAAAATTTGTATTTTGGTAATTATGGCTGACTGAAAATAATATAAAAATAGTTTAATTAAAAAATATTGGTTTGCTTATGAATAGCTTAAAAGTCCCAGATCGTGATTCTATCATTCACGGGACGGAGTTCGACTAATACATGAGTTTAATAACTTTCGGCCGGTCTTACGACGTACTTGTCCCCATGCAGGTTCAATATAGGAAAAATGACAGCGAGCCGTCTTCGGACGACTTTTTGGTAAAATGGACCTTTGAGTCCTTTGTGCACAAGGGGGTTTTAATATTTGGAAAGCCCTGCAGCTGGCTTTCCTACCATCGCTTTGTATTGACCACCCAACGCACTCGACCAAATTACGAGTCGCTGGGTGAATCCAAACTTATTTTATGCGAGAAACCGGCCTTGTCCATTTTCATTGATTTTTTGGCAATTTTTGCTTATAGGCGCTACGACGCTTTTGCCAAATTCGTCGGTTTCGCCTTTTGTATACATTGCCTTGTTAAAATTTTATTGTTAGTCTTTAGAACATGCAGGGTATATAATGACTACCTCCATGGTCACTGACTTCGGCGGAGGAATTAAAGTTAAAAATATTATGAATATTTTCAAAGTACTATTTTGGCGTACTTTTTAAACAGTATGTGATTCATTTTTCCATGATCACCATATACTTTCACTCTCATATTCTGGATCAAAATATATTTTCCTAAGTAAAAATTCGGAGTTTCTTCGAATGTTTACCCGGTTGTGCCTACCTAATGTCTTATCGAACTCACAACGGTCGTTTTGAACTAGTCTGTGGCTCTGAAGTCTCTCAGTCTAAAAAATATCCCTAAATGAATTTTTTGCCTAAGTCGAATTTTTATTTTGGCTTCGACCTAGGTCAATTCTGAAAAGTTCTATAACAGTAGAACGTACACGGTGCCACTTCAGCTACTATCTGTTATTTCCTTTGATTAAAATACCACTCATATTTTGCTCTACTGGCCACACTCAAGGCGAGTAGTACCAAACTACCTTAACCCGGTGTTAAGATAATCCCGTATTAAAATTTAACACTGGTTTATAAATTTCACACAGAAATAACTAAGTATAAGCACAGAATAAAGAACAACCATAAGCAACACTGTTCGCACCGCCTCTGAAGGTTCTTGATCAATTCTGGTGACCTTCACCATCTTTTTGTCAGTATTTCCGCCAGTTCATTTATAGTTTTAACCTAACATTCTGTGACATAATATCCAACAACTCAACTACATTGTTCAATAAATTAACTGACGGGAATACCTACAAGAAGATGGCGTCATGGGAATTTGGGCGGGAAGCTTAAGTGTCGCTTCTGGTAGTTATCTTTTCTGTGGTACAAGTGCAAGGGTGCAAGTTGCTAGGATGCGAGGGCGTTGACAGTAGAGTTACATAAAATATAAAAAACTTGTCAAGTTGTGTTAAATGCATTACAAATATTAGTATCACATGGGTCGTAGGTTATACTTATAATGAAAATGGATAATTCCGAGTTGGAGGAAAAAATAGAGGCTGATAAAACTATTATGAAGTAATTACAATGTACACTCAAGACAAACATGTCAAAATTTGAAATGAAATTTTTACTAACCTCGCCTTAAACCACCCCACGACCTAGTTTTACAGGGTTAAGGTTTTTAAGGGAGGCATTCACCACGAGTGAACACGTCTAAGCGAGCAAAAAGGAACACATAGTCTACACATTCACCTTCGGCTTTGCTCGTGTGCGCTCGGCGTATGTGTATAGGAGGCACGACGATCACGATCGTATGCAACGGTGAGGGCGAGCGACATATACACATGTATGACACCGAATAGGTCATTCAAATGAACGGTTCTTGATGAACGGCTCGTCTGAATGAGCTGAATGAAATGAACCTGCTCAGAAAAACCGCTGCCCAAGGAATCACTACTTCTACATCCAGATTTTCTATCCAAGTCTCTGGCAACGAAAAAAATTTTGATACTACATTTTCTCTCCACGATGTGGAAATAATTATTTATGGATATTTAATAATACAGTATCAAAAAGCGTTTGTTTTGGTGCGGCAATAAGAGCAAGCGAGAGCGAAGCAAGCAATGATGTACATTATGGGGCGTGTCACACTTTGTCTCTGCTAGGGTACTGGTAGACGCCTTTATTGTGGGTGGTCGGTTAAGTCGTTGAAACTATGCAATCCCAAGAGCAAAACCTTTCCGATACTGTATAATGTTTGAAATTGTCGACCTGAAAAACCCATAAAGCGATATACCACATGGGTAGTAAAGGTGGGGATGGTGGTAGGAGGGTGGTAGTGGGTAGTAGATGAAGCAAAAAAAAATGTTGAGGCCTTTGGTTCTTGTACACACACTAAATCACAATTTTATTTTTTTCCCCTTTTAATAATGGGGTGAGGGTGATTATGAGTGTGGCTAATGCCAAAAAACTTTTGAGACCTCAGCTTATCTTATATATACTAAATACTGTTTTTATGTATTCTTGCTTGATTTACCTATTTACTTATTTAGCCCCATTTCCCCCCGAATCCTTCAACGGAATAACATCAAAATATAATCTAGTTCCAGATTTCGTTAAAATACATATGTATACCAAGTTTCAAGTCAAGATCTTAAACGGTTCGTGCGCAGAGTCAGACAGACTTTTTTTCTCAAACTTAAAATCTCGACGTTTCATAACATTCCAAGCTTATTTGAACAATTAAAATTTTCCAATTTTTTTTTGCGTTACTGTACTTCCACTGGATGTAGAAGTAAAATAGGTGGACGACTCTTCACTACTTAATTGTTTTATGGTCATCAATCATGAATGAATAATGAGGCTATTTTATTATCATATTGCCTTGCGGACGCAAACTTAAATATTCTAGTGCTTACAAAAATATCATAAAATATAAATTGTAATTATGTCTTTAACCAGAATCTAATACAAGCATCGTGTCTCAGAAATAATTTCTGAGGCAGTTCATTCGATAATGAACAAAAGTTATAAAGCTCTTAAAAACGAATTACATAGGTATTTACATGGCGAACTAAATGACACAAACTTTAAGGTACTGTTTTTATTTGTTCAGGTTACATCATTGACCTACTTCCAATCACGCAACATAAAGAATTTTTTTATTAGTATACTACCTATAATTTCTAGGAGACAATATTAAATCATTAAATAATGTTTTTTTTTTAATTAATGTGGAATATGAAATTTACTTGCTTATTCCAAAAGGACTTCAAAATTATTGAAATGCAAAGAATAAGTATAATCCTTGGAAAATGCGTAAACATCTTATATATGAAGGAAAACAAAACTAAACTGTAAATATTGTTTATTTAAATCGATGAAGTAATATTTAGAAATATACTAATAGAAATATTTGGCGTCAATTTAAATTATCTGAGGTTTGTTGTTTGCTTAAAATAATATTCATAAAACTTACATTTTTGTTATATTTTCTGATAACACGACTATTATAAACAAATCGAAATTCTGGGAAATACTGGTGTTTTAATAATAATAATCTACAGCTATTATTCTAACAATGATGTAGATATTTCTTGACCTACATAAACAATTATGTTAAAACAGCAGTAAAATGAGGTGTATATATAATTTAAAACGTTTGTCAAAAAATTAAAAAATGAACGTCTCGTGGATTTGAACATATACAGGATGTTTCATATGAAATAGAAAACCCAAACATTTGGAATAAATATCAGTAATACTTTCAATCTTTACTTGTGACTGGTAGTTAAAAATACATTGTGTGTACCATATTACTTTTTGTCATTTTTGCTGTTGTCGGTCGTTTCAACATTGCTTCCTCGATTTATATATTTTTGGCTCTTCTTAAAATCATGAGATCTTCCTTCTCCTTTTCTAATGATGAACTTGAACTTGCATCGACGGGGCGTCGGTATTCACCATTTTTATTTTAATATGCCAACATCGCAGCACCACACTTTTACTAAATACAAGGAGAAATTTGCAAGGATTTGCAATAAAGTAGCACAAAAAGATCAAACGCGAGTTTGCGATAAAGAAAGCTTTTTCGTAATATTTAGTTTAAAAAAATCGGCAGCTACTGGAAGCGGCTGGAACCTTCCCACCCGGTGGATCTTTGAAGCCGAAAAGAGCACTAAAAAATATGAACGATCTCATTTAATTATATTTATTAAGTTGAAATATTTTTATCATATTAAAAGAGAAAAAAAGTCTTGCGTTCGGTGGGATTTGAACCTACGAACTTGAGTGTTAAATTTATAGTCTGCACAACATTCATATTTTATTCAATGTTTTAATACAAATATATGCCTCATCGGATCCTAGCCCGGAGCCAGCCAGACAACCAAGCCGAACACCGCCGAAACGGGTGTGAGGCTGGACGGGAGAAGTGGGAGAGTAGCTCCTGTCTTCTGTAGGCAGGCTTAAAAATTTGGTTAAAATTATAATGTGTCCACATGGATCTAAAATTAATATAAAAATAAACACAACACTATAAAAACTAAATTCGTATGCAAGAGCACTTAATAATTTTTGATTATTGATACGGGAAACACAACTAAACGAAAGGGAAGTGACAGCTGTCAAATTTTTGGTTCCAAAGTTTTTCTGGGAATTTGGTTTTTGACAGTTTTCGAAAAAAAATTTTAGGTTGGTATAAATGTCTTAAATTGTTTTTAGGTTATGTAGCACTATTTATTTCTAGG
Source organism: Rutpela maculata (assembly GCA_936432065.2). Lineage (NCBI taxonomy): Eukaryota > Metazoa > Arthropoda > Insecta > Coleoptera > Cerambycidae > Rutpela > Rutpela maculata. Next base: position 63,780,957 of record OW386290.2, read on the forward strand.
TTATTTTACCGGAAGAACTTCCGGCGGGATGCCGGTAGTAGCGGAAATAGTTTTTTAAATATAACGTCACTGTCACTTTTAAAGTTTTATTGGAAAAACTCACCGAAAGCGTTTCGGTGGTTGTCTACATTTGTAGGGCTTATGAGCGGTTCACGAAGGCCTCTCACATCTTCCGTGGGCTTTATTTAAACGTCGAAAAAACTTGTAATCTCTCGATGCACTAGACATGTCAAAAATACTCAGCATACAGTCTGCACGCTTTAACACACTAGTCTACCGAACGTTAGGTTAGACTATAAAATATATCTTACAGAAGAAGCGTGTTATTTTGTTTTTGAATTTTTTTCACGGAAACCAAATCGAAAGAGTGCAAGTGTGATATATCGTTGAAATCGGAATTCTTACTGCTTTTCAATGGTTCGATTGCAAATTGTAAGTAATCATAAAATAAACAACTTGTTGTACGGCACTAAACGTAATCCGATCTCAACCAAAACCTTTTCAGATCTTCTGGATCATTAAAGAAACCCTCATGCAAAGTTTCATCCAAATCCGTTTAGTAGTTTCGTCGCTATCGTGCTAACATACATACACACATACGCACACACACACACACACACACACACACACACACACACACACACACACACACACACACACACACACAGATATTTTTCAAAAACCACTTTCTTGGATTCCTACGACCTCAAAACGTAAAGATTTGATGTTATCTCAATTTTCAGTTTTGGACTAATTTTAGTAACCTCCCACAATTTTATTGTGTTAATAATTCTCATGGCTAAACTGTAGTTATATCAGTTGTTTTTTACTCACCGGACGCTGGTAAATCTAATAAATCAAAATCACCCAAATCAATCAAATCACTCAAATCATTCAAATCACTCAAATCAATCAAATCAATCACCATTATTTCACTATTATTTCAAGAGGAAATTGATACCTTGGATGAGAAGTATTTCAAAACGTTCTATAGCTTTTTCAAGTTTTTAGAAAAAAAAGGAAATTTACCCTTTTCCCTAAGGACTAATTTTTATATAGTAAAAGAAACTATGTTGTGATAATAATTTGTAAAAGGTTTTATTATACTTCACGTATCTACATACTTTCTAATCATGCCAAAGAAATGGTAAATAATAATATGTAAGTACTCCTTGCTGACACCATCTCTGTAGTTCTCGAGACTATCTCCACTGGATAGACATGTCTATGAGCAATTGTGATAGTCCGTCATTTTGAATTTTTATTTGTGATATCAGAATCGACATCTGAGACTTCTAAAATTCCCAACACATATGATTGTCATATCGTTAAAATCAGAAAAAAAAATCTGATATAAAAATTCAATATGGCCATCATACCAAAAATGAGATTGATGATGGTTCAGACATTGTAATAATTTTATTTTCTATTAATCAGAAAAGGTTGCTCTATAAATGTTTTTATAGAATTGAAACTCGATGTCAAATTCTCCTTTTACACATCCAGTGGAAGTATAGTAACGACAAAAATTTTTTAAAAAATTTCTATTGTTCAAATAGGCTTAGAATGTCATGAAACGTCGGGATTTTAAGTTTGAGCGAAAAAAATTTCTGTCTGTCGGTCTGTCTGTAACTTTTTTGTGCGCACGTTTACTCTGGAACCGTTCAAGATATTGACTTGAAATTTGATACACGTATGTATTTTAACGAGATCTGGAACTAGATTATATTTTCATCTGTTCCGTCGAAGGGTTGGGGGGTAAACTGGGGTAAATTTGGGGTAAATGGGTAAATCAAGCAGGTAAGAGTCCATAAAATTGGTATTTTGTATATACAATTATTTCCACATACAAAATTTTTTCGTTGTGAGTGACTTGGATAGAAAATTCGGATGTGGAAGTAGTGATTCCTTGGGCAGCGGTTTTTCTTTGTTGGCACTACAACTCATGGTGGGTCTTCACTAAATGACGCCATTAGGTTCTGTCTTCCGTCCTTCGTCTCCAGTTTCTGACTCTCATCTCTTCTAAGTCCTCCCTCTCTTTTTAGGTCGTTCTCTTGCTCTTCTGCCCTGGGGCTTCCAGTGCAGTACTCTTTTCGTCCAAGCTCCTTCTTCTGCTCTGATCACATGTCCTAATTATCGTAGTCGTTGCGACTTTATATATCTTACAACATCCGCACTTCCTATTAGTCTATCTATCTCGAAATTCATCCTTCTCCAGAATTCTTCCTCCTGTATTACACCAAATATTTTGCGGAATATCCTTTCAAATGCTCTTCGTTGTTCATCATTTTTTGTTTACCCTTTTTAGGGCCTCGCATCTATATGTTACCACTGCGGTCTTATTATAGTTTTGTAAATCCTTAATAGATCCAATCATATCGATCATATCATATGAATATTCTGGAACTTATGTCCTCTACTCAGTCGTTATTTTCTGTAATAAGTTATCTTAGATATGAAAAAGTCGTAGATCTTCCAAACTAATAATTTCCTATGTTAAGACTGCGGCTGGTATTCCTAGGTGCCCTGCAACCTGGAACAATACGTATATTTGTTCTTATTATAACTGATAAGTCTTTCTCTTTAGCTTCTGAACTAAAATTTATGAAAACTTGTTCGAGGTCCCTCTTATCACAAGCTACCGAATATCATCAGCGAATCCACAGACTTGGGCACCTTTGGATGTAATTAGCTCGTGATCCACCTTTCTAATAACAGCTTCTAATACCAAATTAAACAGAACTGTAGAAAGTACGGCTCCAAATAGTGAGTCAAAATATGGGCGGGAAACAAACGACGAAATTCTTAGTTTTTGTCAGACATTAAAAAAACACACACCAAATAATTAAGTTCTGATAGCGCTGGTAAGATAACAAGGAAAATACGCAATATTTCTCTAATTTAGTAACAAGATAAACGAAATTCCAATGTTTGGTAACTTAAAGCCGAACACCCTGTATAACTGGGTCAAAGAGATACTTACATTTAGTATTTTCTATAATCTTTGCCCGATAAAAAATCATTATAGTAACATATTTTTCTTGTCAACAGTGATAAATTCAAAAATAAACATATATTCCTTGGTTCAATGCAAAGATATAAAAAAACCTTGATAAAGAAATATTCTCTTTTATTATTTTTTCGTGTTTATATGAAATACATGGAAAAATTGCAAAAATTATAAAGTTTTGTCATAGGAAGATTACAATATAATAAATAAATCCCAAATAACAAAGTGTCCTGGAAAAAACAGTCCATATAATGTATAAATGGGTAATAAGTAAGTAATTACGGGTAGATACCGATTTTTTTGAGGTTGAGATTATACGTGAGAAAATGTTACAGAATCAAAATATATATATATAAAAAAAACTTTTTAAAAAGAAGCTTTTATTATTTTTAGGTGTCCTAAAACGAAAAAAAATATATGTATATATTATGTTGAATTAATTGTCTTAAAAGCGCGCGAGAAGTTCATACAGGCATTAATTTTGTTTGACAGAGATTGTAAGTACCTAAGTAAGTATTTTTTTTTCTATTCCCGCGACAAGCTTTTAAGACAATTAATTCAACATAATATATTATTATTTTTTTCATTTTAGTACACCTAAATAATACACCCAAATAATAATAAAAGCTTGTTTCCAAAAAGTCTTTTTTATATATAATTTTATTTTTAAATTTTTAGTTACGTCTTAATAGAGCGGGAGCTAGGTGGTTTTTCGGCAGCTCATCGTTTTATGAACTTTGAGATATTTTTATGGTTAGATGGATGATAACGATTCACAAAATCGACTTCTGGCGGGGCACCTCCTGTCAGGAGCGTCACACGAACACTGTTTAAAAATTAGTGAAATCATGTCATCGTTACAAGGCTCATTTTTTTGTGTGTACACATTTTATGTTTAGAATGAATAAAATAAGATCGCCAGAAAGTGTGGGCCGTCAGGAGTTGCAGCCTGAAAGGTAATAATGATACAATACATCTGAGGCACGGTACGGAGTCAAGTTAGCTGAAAGTGTTAAATTCCTGTATTTAAGAGCCTATGGTACTTTTGTTGACACTAAGAACTTTACGGGAAGGCTATTCTATTGTTGAAGGAGCTTATATTTACGTTTTAAAAAGGAGCCAGAACTTGTAACGATGAGTTTAGAGTTCTGAGATGAAATATGCAAAAAAAATCCAATTTTCTTAAAAAATCCTAAACATTTTCTTTCTGACTAGCCTTACTGATGGGAGTTTCTTTCTGGGAATTTTTTTCTGTGTTCAAAACATTTAAATAAACATGCTCAACTTTAAAAAAGTTTGTAACGATGATGTTATATAATTCCGTTTTTTTACCTCTTTGACCTTTCTGGTTGCGCCCCTCATGGCCCAACACTTTCTGCCGATCTTATTTTATTCATTCTAAACATAAACTGTGTACACACAAAAAAAATGGCTTTGTAACAATGGTATAATTTCACTGATTTATATATCTTGAACCATGGCCAACTCGACGGGCTGACATATGCCAGAAGTCTATTTTGACGTTATTTAAGTTAGATAGAATTAATCAGCGCATAGAAAATGCTTGTAACGATGAGTGTCCGAAAAAGCCACTTAGCTCCCGCACCATAACCTATGCATTTCTAAAAATGCATGGACCACCTCCCGGCTCCATCATTAGATCCTGAATACCACCTAGGACCAGAGTACTTATCGAGACCAATTTAACGAGCCCAAACTCGAAGGAGTTCCATTATATTATTGTTGGGATCCATAATATTGTACCATTGGTACCATAATATTGTATTGTCATCAGAACTACACGTGTGTGCAAAATTTCAGCTCAATTGGACATCTTTAAGTGGTTCAAAATTAACTTTACATATAAAATGACTAACATACAAAGCAAGTTAAATACAAACTTGTAAAAAATAAATACAGGGTGTAATTAGTTTCATGTCATTAAAAAAAAAAGTGGTAATGGGGACCGACTAGACAAACAAAAAACCTTTATGACTTCTTCCTCTAGGGGCACTTTGGAAAAACTGACTTAGGTCAACAATTTGAATATTAGGGTAGGAAACATTTGAGAAACACTGCCTTTCTGGGTCAATGAACGTGTACTTCCCAATTATACAACTTTTAAATTGTCATAAAAATGTGCAAAGATTACCGACCGACTCGTTCTCGCCGGGACGCGGCGGCCCGCGGTTTCAAAGCAAAGAAGGGAGGCACCTTTGATGACCGCCTCAACGGAACCAATTATAAAGAAGTAAATAATTTGTTATCTCTTTTTGCAGAACTGCAAGCAAATGATGGGCGTAGAGGTTTAAACACGGCATTTCTTTAGATGTGTGTTTTGGAGCTTTTATTGTTGTTTATAATTTTTCAGATTTAAATGTGTTTTATTAACATTTGTAATCTAAATGAGTGTTGTGTTCAAAGCTTAAAAAATGAGAAATTATTGCATGACATTGGGAAATAAAGAGTTAGACGTCTGAGTTACGATAACAGAAAACAATTATGCGTATTTTCAGTTAGGAAAAAATCTGATTTATTCAACGAATTGCTGATCAGGTATCGAAAATTAAAATATTCGGTAAATCTAGAGCTTACCAATAAATTATTGTTGATTTACATAAATTGTTTGAAATGGCTTCATCTGCATCAATACACTTTTCGGCACGTCGAACTAAGGACATACGCACTCCGTTCAACACATTTGGTAAATTAGGATCATTTTTTATGGTTTCTATGCACATTAAAATACCACACTAAACTATCAACTAACGTTGTCAATAAAGAAAATAAAAATAAAAACTTGGTCCAAAATCCAAAAAGCAACACAAAAAGAACGAAGAAGTAGTATCTGTACGTAATCAAGAACTTAACGACTTAAACGGTAAGTCAATAAAATAAATCTTAACTGTAAATACGTGGCCCAGAATTCAAAAAAACAAAAGCAACATACAAAAACAACGAACGGGTTCGACGTGTGTACTTAACGAAGTGCCCACAGAAATTAAAATATTGCACAAGGGAGAGTATAGTTTTCTTCAGATCTACTAAGCACTCAGAAAACGCCGACGTCTTTCACCTTTACCGCACCGCTAAAGACCTTACCTTACCTACTTTTAAAAAGGCATAAAAAAGTGTAATTATCAATTTGTGTCCTCGCGGACGCGCGGTCTCTAAAAAAGGAGCGCGACACTTTGAAAGAGCCGTATTAGTGTATTTGATGGCGCCGACATACGTGAAGATAAAAGCCTATCCCAACATTCCAGCAGTTGTCAAACAATATTATTGAAAATTTTCGAATTTTTTTTTTTTAAACCATGGGTTTTAGACCCCATGTTATATAAGGTTTTTTTTGTTCGTTTAGTCGTTCCCCACCACCAGTTTTTTTAATGACATGAAACTGATTACACCCTGTATACTTTTATGACAATTAAGCTACATCAAACGCATATATATTTAAGAAAACGTATTTTTACGGGCAATTTGATTAACTCACTCCTTTTTCGAACAAAAGTGTACGTGATTATAGCAAAAAACTTTGGGACAGTTTTGCTTCTGGAAATAAGATTTTTGAATGTTGCTGACTGCTTGCCACATTAAACCTATTTTTTTTAGTTTTCTTTTACAAATTGTACACACACATGTGTAACTCACTATTATGTGTAGATGCGTAATATTACGATCTAAAATTACACAAAGAGCCATTAAGAAGGTGTTACAAATCCAAATAGTGAAATTCGAGAAACTATGATTACTAGTAACTATCCTTTCGAACATAAAAAACTATCCTATTAAGATTCGCTTTGCAATCACTATTTCAAAGACAAACCTTCTGTTTACTTTTCCCATATAATTATTTTAGGAATTATCATCAGAGCACGGATGAAAATCACACCACTGCGGAATGGAATACGACCATACAGGTACTCCTCTTTAAAATCAACTCACCACAGCGCATGTGATTATAGATTAAGAGCTAGTGAACATCTCGCGTCATTACTCGAAGTAGGCTAAAAATTTGCCAAAAGGTTGCCATGGGGGTAATGAGTTGCCATCTCGAATATTTCGACTTGGCGATGGGCAGTAGGGGGTGTAAGAACACCCCAAAATCGTAAAATAGTAGTCGAAAATTTCATTATTGCAAGTTGGTTGAAACTTCCCATTTTGCTTGAATTAAGGTATATGAATAACCATACAAAATGTCAGACAAAAATTTCAGGCAGCAGGGGGTGTAAGAACACCCCAAAGTCGTAAAATAGTAGTCGAAATTTTCATTATTGCAAGTTGGTTGAAACTTGGTATTTTGTTTGAATTAAGGTACATGAATAGCCATACAAATTGTCAGACAAAAATTTCAAGCAGTCGTAAAATAGTCGAAATTTTCATTATTGCAAGTTGGTTGAAACTTCGTATTTTGCTTGAATTGAGATATTTGAATAACCATACAAACTGTCAGACAAAAATTTCAGGCAGCAAGGGGTGTAAGATTACCCCAAGTCGTAAAATAGTGGTTGAAATTTCATTATTGCAAGTTAGTTGAAACTTTGTATTTTGCTTGAATTAAGGTATATGAATAACCATACAAATTGTCAGACAAAAATTTCAGGTAGCAGGGGGGGGGGGGGGGTAAGAACACCTCAAACATGTATTTTTTTAAGTGAAATTTTTATTATTTGCTCCTGTCTGACAATTGAATATGTTAGAGACCTTTTTGACCATGTAATTTAATTGTCAGACAAAAATTCGGGCCAACACACCCTGTAAATACTTTGCAAACTTTCCTCTCGGCCTGCCGTCAGTGACCTCAAGCGCGCCATATATTTCAAAAAGAGATTTCTATTTCTATGGCGCAATGATTTTGTGTTTTTTTTTATATTTTGGAAGTGATTTTAAACAAAAAAAAATAAAAATAATAAAAAGTATTAATATCACGCTCAATTTTGAAGATCCACTCCATTCTCCGATTAAACAATTAATCCACGCTATCTTTCTATCTATTTCATTTATTTAAAAAATGCATATGAACCTTTACGTTGGCAATTTAATGTTCTATAAGATATTCAATGACTTTTTTTGTTATCACACTTGATTCTCGAGATGTAAGCTGAAGTATAAAAAAAAACGATTTAATTTTTTCGGACTTTGAAATTTTACAATGGATCAATCAAAGCGCAGTATTATCATATCCGTGATTTTTAAAGTAAGTTTTATTCCTAAGAAAGAGGGATTATTATTAAAGATTAAGATTAGAATTTTCAATTTTTTAAAGAAAATTTATCGTAAAAAATATATTGTTTACGGTGACAAAAAAAATACGTATATAAATTTTAAAAAATGAACGTTAAGCAGGCTCGTCTTCATCTCCAGTCGCTGTGGAACACTCATCATCATGTAAAAGATTGTGAGCATTTTTTCAATAAAATATATAGTTTAGATGATTTTGCGCATATATTGATCCATTATAAAATTTCAGTCCGAAAAAATTAAATCGTTTTTTTTATACTTCACCTTACATCTCGAGAATCAAGTGAGATAACAAAAAAAGTCATTGAATATCTTTTATAGAAAATTAAATTGCCAACGTAAATGCTCATATGCATTTTTTTTAATAAATGAAATAGTTAAAAAGATAACGTGGATTAATTGTTTAATCGGAGAATGGAGTGTATCTTCAAAATTAAGCGTGGTATTAATACTTTTTATTCTTTTTTTTTTTTGTTTAAAATCACTTCCAAAATATAAAAAAAACAAAATCATTGCGCCATAGAAATCGAAATCTCTTTTTGAAATATATGGCGCGCTTGAGGACACTGGCGGCCGGCCGAGAGGAAAGTTTGCAATGTATTTATATGGTGTGCTGGTCCGAATTTTTGTCTGACAATTAAATTACAAAAAGGTCTCTAGAATAACATATTCAATTGTCAGACAGGAGCAAATAATAAAAATTTGACGTAAAAAATACATGTTTGAGATGTTCTTACACCCCCTGCTGCCTGAAATTTTTGTCTGACAATTTGTATGGTTATTCATATACCTTAATTCAAGCAAAATGCGAAGTTTCAATCAACTTGCAATAATGAAAATTTCGACTACTATTTTACGACTTTGGAATTATTACACGAACTACCAGGCTACCAGGCTACCAGACACATTCATCAAAGACAGATTAACGAATGACCATACGTGTACCACTATACTAATGTGATAAAGAATCTAAGAGCGAGTTGTACCAACACGCGATTAGTCCTAACCTATGTGGTAAAAGAAGGTTAAGAGCAATGTCGCGTTACATGTCAGTCAGTTGACCAATGAGCTTCATTCTTCATTATTTGCTTTTTTCTTTAGATATAAAATATTACCTTTCTTTTTATTTTAATGATGTTGCTTCAGCTGCTCATTCCTTCGTTTTTCGGCTTCTCGCTTTTTTCTCAACATTTTTTTGTCATTACATGCTATTTTTTTTCTTGCCATAACAAATTGTGCTATTACATAATATCACAGCAAACAACCATTTAAAAAGTTTTGAGGAGTGAAAAAACTATGGCCAAACTATAATCATATGCTGCCAAGCTAGGCTGCCTGCTCACCATAAAATTATCAATCCATTCAATTAATTAAATATAGAAACAATTCCAAGATAAGTTAAGAATATAAAATTAAGTTATTCCACAATTTTTCACTTCACATAGGTACAAGAACAACCAGGTGATAGAAATTGTATTTCTCTGGATACCACTCATTCCTCTGGTTTACAAGAAGCCAGAGGAATGACGATTTTTAACAGTTTTCGTGAAATATAGTATCGTACTCCAGTTTAATCACATCTTGCAAGGAGATAATACCTGTTGCTAAAATAAATCTGTCGATAATATTTTAACATTAATTTAATATAAAATATGTCTAAAATGCACACGATGTCAAACAAGAATATCTTTTTTTAGAAAATTGTTTAAGGAATTTAAAAATGTGACCTTAATTTTGAAAAATTAATTTATGTCAAAATTTGGAGGCAAAAATCATTAGGCTTCCTAGACAAGATACGAAGGGCGCCCTATTTCTAGAATAAAGATACTTATTTAATGTACACAGTCCAAATTTTATTAAAATCGATAGAACGGTTTGGAAGTAATAGGCAAAAAACATTCTTGAATATGTAACCTTTAAAGGGTAATATCTCCGTGGGGGGCGCCCTAAGAAAAAAAATTATAGGTACTTTTAGTGTTATTTTGACCCAAACTATACGTTAACGAAGTATTGGTCCATAGTGCCGGGACACCCTGTATAATATATGAAAAAGTTATGAAATTAACTTAAAACATTTCTTGCTTTAAAAGTTAAATATATAATTATTTTGCATTCTTGTAGCAAGACAATTACGCGTATCAAATACAGTAAGGTTCTTTTGCAAAAATGTATACAAAATTATATAAATGTATTCTACACAGCACTAAAGTACATGTCCTTAAATTAATCCTAATTTACCCTGCAGAAATACCGTGAACCATCATGTATCTGAAGTTTCGACGTTCATTTGAATGAATTTCATATGAAAAAGAAAAATTAATAAAAATCAGCTTTCGATTAAGGTGTAAAAATTTAAGAATTGTGGATACTATTGTCAGCAAATGAGGCCCCCCCCGACTAACTTGTAGCCCAGTCAATGAACGTTCAATAAGAGGGTCTAGAGGGAAATGCCGAGATCACAATTTTTGACTTGAGGTCTGTATTTGGACTATTTAGGAGGTAAACATACCAAAAGTCCCCGAACGTAGGAAGTGGGGGGGGATGCAGGGGGGCACGAAGAAGGTCCCGGTTTTTTATTTTTCGCTCATATCTCGAAAACGGTTAGCCCTAATCAAAAAGTGGCTATATGCAAAATTAAAACTGACTAAATTTTCTACAATAATGCTTCTATTCATTTTTTTCGTATCTGTTATGGTTCAGTAATGAATTGTATATCTTTTGACTGTATTCTAACATTATTGTAAGTAAATTTATTATAAATTGAAAATAAATTTTAATAATCATCGTAGAAAAAAATTTCTTGTACAGATATCCGTTTCACAGCAGACTGAACTGAAATGTTGAATAAAAAATGTCTTTGCGTCTGTAAGTGTGTGTGTGCGTATATATCTATGTGTGCGTTTCTTGTAAAAACGATAATTTCTGTTAGACTTAAAATATTTGATTTCAATTTGGAACATATGTAATACAGCATATGACCATAATCCCTATTGAAATTGGGCCATATCTGTAATACATGGTGATAACCAGAAGCCTACAAACTCTCATACGTAAAATACGTTTTATTTTAATTTCAGAGCAAAATATTACTAAGCATACAAAAATAAGAAGATGTATAAGATTTCTAAACCGCAATATACTGGGTGTATGTTAGGCAAACCAACTTTATTTAAATTAGATGATATATCAGTGTTATCCTAAAATATGGAACATGGTATTTTTAATAAAATTATTATGAAGTGAGAATTGTAGGTCTCTGGTTATCACCATGTATTACAGATATGGCCCAATTTCAATAGGGGTTATTGTAATATGCTGTTTTACATATGTTCCAAATTGTAATAAAATATTTTAAGTCTAAAGAAGTTATCTTGTTTACAAGAAGCGATATACACGCACACATAGATATACACGCACACACACACTTATTTATTTTTTATTCGATATTCCAGTTCAGTCTGCTGTGAAACGGATATCTGTACAAGAAATTTTTTTCTACGATGATTATTAAAATTTATTTTCAATTTATAATAAATTTATAATAAAGTTAGAATACAGTCAAAAGATATACAATTCATTACTGAACCATAGCAGATACGAAAAAAATTAATAGAAACATTATTGTGGGAAATTTAGTCAGTGTTAATTTTGCATATAGCCACTTTTTGATTAGGGCTAACCGTTTTCGAGATATAAGCGAAAAACCAAAAACCAGGACCTTCTTCGTGCCCCCCTGCATCCCCCCACCTCCTACGTTCGGGGACTTTTGGTATGTTTACCTCCTAAATAGTCCAAACACAGCTCTCTAGTCAAAAATTGTGATCTCAGCATTTCCTCTTTTATGAGTTTTTGGGGTAGACGATTTCAAATACTATATTATTAAAGTCTATGAACAATTCTTTTCACATAGTGGACTGCAAATATAGTATCAACATTTTTCTCGTTGTAAAAGACTTGGATAGGAAATCTGGAGTGGAAGTAGTGATTCTTTAAGCAGTGTTTTTTCAGATAATGAGACTAAACTTAAAAATTTTCGCAGTAACTAACACAATAAGGACTACTCCTTGATGTCCACACTTCATGAGGTATTATCTAAAGAACAAACATTTTTTTATGCGGATTTATAGAGCAAACACCTTTGACCATCGTGCAGTTAGAAAGAGTTCTAGTAAAGCTCATATATATGATGGATCACTGTGTAATGGCGGGTAAACTTAGCTAGCCAGTAATGATGAAATGTAATACCTGCATTATTCAACATAGACAACAAGGAGCTTTAAGAAATGGTTACATGGTAAGTATTCAAGGATTTCAAGTGCGATTGGTATTCTAACGCCACTCCATATAAAAACTAAATGAGATCTTCATGTCACTCTGTATGTGCACTATGTGCAGTGCGTGTGTCGTAAATATCCAAACTGGGAAACTATCCAGTGTGTCAAGCTCAATGTCCAATGCACTTATATCCAACAACCCGTTAAATGTCAATTGAGTAACCGCATGTTAACCAAAATTTAAAGGTCACCACAACAATTAGTCAAATAAACATTGTGCAAAGAGTTCTTTAATGTAATGATAATGAATACTGTAATATTATGAAGCGGTAATCGTAGAAAGTAAAATTTATGAAAGGATAATTTCATATGCTCCAAGGTTTTTAAAAAGTTTTTATACTTGTAAATTTTGACAAAATATAATTAAAATTTGAAATGATTGCTTATACGCAAAGTATTTCTTGCAATACATTTTTTTGAGAACAGTCAAGTCTATCCATTACTAATTAATTAATTTATAAAAATATGTATCTGAAGTGAGAACGATTTATATTAAATAATTATAGTTGAGTCAGTATGTATGAAATAACTATGTAAACGTCGACAGTCACCCGACGTCAGCGAGCTTCTGGGGCTTGATGAAGGGGTCATTGGTGAGTGTACTAGTGAATTGACGGCACGTTGCGCAACCGGGGTTTGCCGCCATCTTGAAAAAATGGTTAATAACCGTTATTTTCAAATATCTCGACTTCTGTAGAAGCTACTTAAAAACAAATACGACGTTTTAAAATTTCCCGTGCTTTATGTACTATGCATTTTTTTCGTAGGCCTAAGTTTTTTGTTTATGGCGATTTTTTTCCGATACGGGTAATTCTTACAAGAAAATTGTTCTACATGAAAATTGTAGAACAGGAAAAAATCTACAGTTTTTTTATTTGTCGGCATGTCAGGTCTTTTTTGTGTGGAGGAGGGGAAATCTTCACACCCTCCTAAATGTACGGCAGGGTAGTGTAAGATTTTTACTCACTCCTCTTCCTCTCCTTCGTTCTCTTCATCTGACTCGTTGATGTCGTCTTGCACACAGATCTTCGGAAATTCTGTAACGTTGTCTTCTGTAACGTAGCGTTTCATTCCAGCTTTGTGGCAAACACAAGCTGTTCCGCAGTTTCCTTTGCATTTACAGGCTATTAATTTTAGAAGTTCGCCAGCCCACAATTTGTCCTGGTCCTTATTTCTCCGGATCGGGAGTTTCCAAGCCATGTTTGCACTTGAAGGTGTGCACCTGAAAGTGTGTTGCAGAGCCGCATCCGATGTCGGTGGAAGTGATGCAAGGTTCGTTTTTGATGTTTTTGTTGCCTTTACAAAACATTTATAACTTATCGAATTTAACTCTTCTTGTGCTTCGTTTTTTTTTTACAAAGCAAGAAATAATGTTTCTTCTGCGGTAGCGAGTAGTTCGAGGAAAACTTTTTTATTTATTATTATTAGGTATATTAAGAATTAGATGTATTTTATCTTCCATTTGATACGCCACACACAATTATTATTATTATTATTATTTACAAATGTAACGTAAAAAAATAGTATTGAAAGAACGACTATGAGGTCGATCGCTATGATGAACACGGATAGAAATAATATTTTGATTCAAGAATCACTTATTTTATATATACGCAAATAAAAAAGTTCTTCGTATCAAACGAATACTTTTGTGGCAAGACATAGTAAGTTTGTCTTAAGTAAATTTATTTAAGTATTACAAACTTACTATTTCTTGCCACAAAAGTACATGTTTTACATGAAGAATTCATTTATTGGAGTATATATGACACAAAAGATTTTTTTCGCGTACCATTTGTGAGTTTTTGACTCAATATAAATTACCTATGGCTTTTAATTTAAGGGTTTTGGCATTTATATATTTATGTGTGCTATTTACTATTTAATTAATATGATAACGTGTAATTTTAAATACAAAATATTTATTACACTTTTTAATCAACAACTTTACGACGTAGACGTATCTATTCTTTTGCAAACGATAAACATTATAATTAAGTAATTAGTCCTACTTTACATTTCCTCGGCGGTTCATTAACACGTTATCAATTAACTTTATCTTTTAAACCGACATTTCATTAAAATTTGTCGTGAAATGTCTACAGAGTAAACGATACGTGTAATTTGGGACGCGGCTGAATTTTCAAATACACATTTGTTAAACACAATATTTCACGAATATATATTTAATTATTAATAATTAAGAATATTGTGACAGCTTTTGACACAATTTTTTGTGTGAAAATAAATATTTTTAGCAATTAAATTTTGTAAAAATTCAGGAAAAGCGCATTTTTTCCATGTTAGGCATAGGATTTTTGATCGAAGCGAAAACCGAGATAAAAAATACGCCGTATTTGGAAGAAACGCTTCTTCTACTTGTTGCACACGTGATTTTTTCTACTAGCAAATTTTATATTTGACATTTATATATCCACGGTGATCGTCAGAAGCATGTAAACTGTCATGTTCTATATAAACTGCTTTATTATAATTATGGAGCAAAATGTTCCAAAAGTTTTTGATTAAGAACATAAAGAATACAGACATGTACAAGATATCTAAACTGCAATATACAGTGCGTATTTCAGGTTAAAATAAATCTTACGTAGAAGAGATGATTAACCAGTTTTCCCTTGAAATGTTAACTGGTTGAAGAAATAAAAATAAGAATAAACAGCGTTATAATAATAAACTTGATACCAAAGAAAGAAATTAGAATATTTTCGGTAAAAACTTATGTTACCCGTTATAAGCTACTACTGATAATGTTAATGTATATTTGAAACTTTTTGAATTTATTAATGAACATTTTCCAAGCATAGGTGTGGAATGGTTGGCAAAAATGTGATTTTGTCAGAGGCCTGGGGTATTTCGGGTCAATCCGTTTGGCAACACTGGTTTATTCATCCTGTTTGTGGATGAACACAAATACATGAAATGCCAGAGAATATTTCTGAATAAAACTTTAAAACTACCTATTTTAAAACACTATAGCTGAACAAAGGGAAACCAAATCTTCTATATCTATAAAAGAATACCCTGACTAACTGATCTATCAACGCACAGCTCAAACCGCTGGGCCTAGAAACTTCAAATTTTGCATAGCGGTTCCTCGAATGATGTGGTTGCCTACGTCATTCGAGGAACCTAAGAAGAAATTTTTCGAAACAAGGTGAAAAAAAGGGTTGAAATTTTGGGCTTTCTCGGAAACGGTTAGATCTAGATGCGTGAAACTTGGCAGAAGTATTTTTTGTTGAAATCTATTAGATGTAAGACGAAATTTCGATTTTCACTTTTTGAAGGGGTGAAAACGGAGATGGTATATGGTTTAAAGCAAACCTGTATTTTTGAAATCGCGTAAGTCAGAAACGTGATTATTCGAGCGATGGACTCTTCTGAGAAAATAAGAAGACACGTATTCGACGGTTTTCAAAAACAGACCTCCGAAAGGGTGAACGAGGAGGTTTTTAATCTTTTAGGTTAGACCTAGAAGCGCGAAATTTGGCAGAAATACTCTTTATTGGAATCTATTAAACACGAGTATGACGAAATTTCGATTTCCACTTTTTGGAGAGGTGAAAACGACGGTGGTAGATCTCTAAAATCGCGTAAGTCAGAAACATGAAATTCCAGCGACGGGCTCTTCTGAGGAAATAAGGAGACACGTATTCGACGATTTTCAAAAAGAGACCCCCGAACGGATGAACAGGGAGAGGAATATTTTTTTAAGCATGAAATTCGACACATACCAATGCCCATGTGCTTTATTGTCGATTAAGATAATTATTTTTTCGTTTAACTCGCTCTAACACAAAAATAGAATAATGAATTTAGTCCAGTCGAATTAGACATCATAAAAAATTTTGCGTACTGGGGACTTTTTTTTGTGGAAGTTGTTTAAGAGGGCATAATAAGCAAGCACAGAAAACTACACCCTGCTACACCATGCGCATTCCCTATTTTTAGGGGTTGAAACTTTGAAATTTTACTTATGTGTCCATATCTGTTTCCCTATTGCCCGTAGGGTTCTTTCCCAAGTTACACTTTTTGAAGATTCATCCCTCCTCTACACAATATATATATTACACATTTGCCGTAGGCTGTACGAGGCCGGAAAGGTCGCGTTGTCCGAGTTTGGGGGACAAACGGCTATTATTTCCAATCTACAACATACTAATGCCCTTAAGGAGGGATTCGATGAAAAAACTTTCATCGAATACCGCGCGGTTTTCATGATACGGGATGTTGAAATTTTAAAAAAGTGAACCTACTGCTCATTTTTCTTTCATGCATATAATAGTCCAGGAGGCAGTGAAATTTTTTCGTACTTATTTTCCCAGTCGGTGTATATGAATTAATCTGTTCTCTTAGTGACAAAAAACAAGAATTTTTGAGTCTGGCTAAAATTTTTGGATGGATTCAAAAAATAAAAACACAATGCAAGTCCACTTATTTTCCCAGTCATAAATATTTTACATTTACTAAAGTGGAACATAAAGTTTATGAAAATAGCAGTCTGGCTTATCTCAGATAGCGGAAAGTGAGTCTGGCTGAAAATTTGCGGATTTCAAAATTTGACGAATTTTGCGGATCCGTAACCCTTATTTTGCCAGGCTTGAAATTTAGCACATAAATTGATACAATTCTAAACTGTAATTAAAAATAAGTCTGGCTCATTTAAGAAATTGGCAAATGAGTCTGGCGGCATCTTCAAAATGGGAAAAATAGAAAATTTTTGCTCTTATTTTCCCGGATTTGAAAATTTGCCACATGATAGATTATACTATAATTTCATAGAAAATACACGTCTGGCTGACATTTACAATCACGAAGGCCTTGCCAGACTCACAAGCCAGGTAGTTAAACGAGGAGTGGAATAGCAGCACGTGCGTATTTAGGTAACGACGCTGGAATGCGAGTTACCTGAGCGCAGCTGCCTAGACCCCTGTCCCTTGTATACTTATCTCTGTCAGTTACTCGGATTTTGAGTTCGTTCTTACTACCATATGACAATATACACTATAGTGATGGGTCGAACCAGCTATTTTTGTTTAGCAGCTACTTCTGCTACTGCCACTTTCAATTAGCAGTTAAAAATAGCTGCTATATTAATAGCAGCTATTTTTTAGCATTAGTTGTTGTTTTGGCTAAATGGCGCATATTAACAGTATTAGCACTATTAGCAGATAACAAATGAAACTTTATATAAAAAAAATGCAATATCTGTATGGGTGGCTAAATGGCGCATATTAACAGTATTAACAGATAACAAATGATACTTTATATAAAAAAACGCAATATCTGTATGGGTGGTTAAATATGATTAGTTTTAAAAGAAATATAAATTATCTCTATAACGTTTATTACAGTTTATTTTTTATATTCCGCTAGCAGAACGAACATAATCATGTGTAATATATTGTTAAAATAATAGTTTTTACTTTTACATGAATAAATTTTTTCAACCTGCCCCATCATAATTCTACACTCTATACAGTGTATTTGCTTTTTTGTATTCAATTATTTAATGCTGTCATAAAAAAGAACATGAACGTATGACACTAATCACCTGTATAATTGAACGTGCCGAATTCAGCGCGCCTGACGATCATTAGACGAGTCTGGCAAGGCTTTAGGGGTGTTCCACATTAGCCAGATTGTATTTTAAGCTGTTATTATAATATAGGCCATCACCTGATAAATTTTCATGACTGCGAAAATGAGGGAAATTTTTTTGATGAAAAATTTTCAGTTTTTCACCTGCCAGACATATTATCCATACTCACAGATTAGCCAGACTATTTTTTTTACTTAACTTCAGTATACCTCTTTCTACTAGAACTATTTTTATCACTGGGAAAAAAAGGGCAGTGTATTCGTATGTTCTGACGCATTTTCCGCCTCAACCCATCGGAAAACCCCCCCTAAATATATATGAATTTTGCTTAGAATTACTAACCGAACAATTTTATCCATGTTTGCTGACTGGGAAAATAAGTACCGAAAATCGTCACTGCCTCCTGGACTATAAGAAAATTTACGTTGGTTTCATTTTAATACATTCGTTGGTTTAGGAGCTAGACAGCAAAATATGCCAAAAATGGCTATTTTGGTATTGTTGCATTAAAAAAACCAAAACCAGTATAATTCTAGTAAATGTTTTTGTTTATCCTAAAAGTCCAATTCATTGCGCATAGAAAATGTGTTTTTGTATTTAAGTAGGATCAATACTTATTGTGTAATAAGTATTTATGTCAAAGTGTTCTCCAGTCTCCTTTTTCACAATTTTTATGTTTGCGGCCTTATGGTTCATAGTAGGGCAGAAAGCATTATACACGTGGACAGGGCATATAATAGGGTGTTAAAATGGGTCTCTTGTTAAAATGCGAGATAGGACGTACCGTTTTCGAGTAAAACGCACTTGTTTGGTTATGTTTGCTTTGAGTTTTCATTGTGTTCTGAATTGTGATCTGATAAATAAATTCTACATTTTGATGTTTTCTTTCTTAGGAGTTTGTTTGTTTAAATCATTTTCCGATGAAATGGACATATAATAGCTGCTTCTCGAGGAAGGTAAAATTACTGTGGATTTTGTTATAGACACAAAATAAGTTGCAATGATGATTCGAGACAAGCGTGAACCTTCAGATAGGGGAGTGAGAATCCCCTATTCCATCAGAGTCCCTTCATTTTTTCATTAGCAATGTCTCTCATAAACAGAAAAAGCAAGAAGCGACACATAGTTTTATTTTTTCGTAGTTAGCGGTGAGTATTTACTAGTCAGTCGGTGAAAAGTGTGATCCGAGGTGTGATCTGAAATAATTTTTTGCAAACAAGTGCGTTTTACTCGAAAACGGTACGTCCTATCGCATTTTAACAAGAGATCCATTTTAACACCCTAATATGTGCCCTGTTCAAGTATACATTGCTGTCTGCTCTACTATGAACCATAAGGCCGCAAAAAAAATGTGAGAAAGGAGACTGGAGAACACATGACATAAATCGTTTTTACACAATAAGTGTTGATCCTATTTAAATACAAAAACAAATTTTCTATGCGCAATGAATTGGACTTTTAGGATAAACAAAAACACTTACCAGAATTATACTGGTTTTGGTTTTTTTAATGCAACAATACCAAAATAGCCATTTTTGGCATATTTTGCTGTCTAGCTCCTAAACCAACGAATGTATTAAAATGAAACCAACGTAAATTTTCTTATATTGGGGTCGTGCATACATGAAAAAAAAAATGAGCGAAAAAAAGTAGGTTCACTTTTTTTTTTTAAAAAAGGAGTTTTCAAAATTTCAACATCCCGTATCATGGAAACCGCGCGGTATTCGATGAAAGTTTTTACTTCTTTAAAACTCTAAACTCTACTTCTTTAAAACTCTAACAAGTTGTTCTGTTTATGAAGGTTCGACTAGTTTAGTGATCTCAAAGCATATTACACTTATAAGCCAGCATTAACAATCATCACTAAAGTATTTCATAGAGCGATTATAAAACCACAATACTTCCTACATTTTCCAATAAAACTCGATTCTCCTAAGTTGGACTTAACAGCTATAGAGTATTATTGAACAAATACCTTGATAAGTTAGTCAGAAACCAATAAAGACTACAAGACAATTTAGTTTCAATGTAAATTTTTTAATGCCCTTTTAAAAATGTCTTTAAGACAAACTATTTTTAAGTGCATTTGACATTTGACCCTTATGCTTCCAGATCTCCGAAACCAATACCTCTACAGAAATTAGAAAAAAAAAAAATTCATCCTCAATTTAATAGCTTTCTTATTTGCCTCTAGCATGTTTTGCTCAATGCAATACATTTCGAGTTATTTGACGAAAATCTTTTTCAATCTAAAATCCAAATTTTCTATTCGTTATAACTTAAGGACTATCAATTTATATGAAAAGTTGCATAGAACCTTCTCTTTTTAAAATTTGACTCTATTTCAGTTCTATTTAGCCACCCCCTGAAAAGAGGTGGCATCCACCTCCTATATCTTAGTAAGCCGCCGCATAATATAGAAACTTTTCTTTGATGCATTTCTATTCTATTCTATTAAGTTGCCAAAAATGAACGAAATTCGTTTCATTTGACATTATTCGATGTGAAAACCTCTATAGTTACTGTACTAAATATGGTTTCTATTTATTTACAATTTTTATTTTATCTAGGTGTTATCTTATTTATTTCATTAACGAAAAAGTCCTTTCGTTCCTAACTGGTAGGACTTTAACAAGAATAACTAATGATAACATCGTATGAAAATATTACTGTCAGTGACGGATTAAGAGCATTTGGCGCCCTCGGCACTACATATTTTTTCGCCCCCTATTAGACAAATATTCACCAAATAAAAATATCACTTTTATTTAAGTACCCACTTTAATCATTTTATAGAATTTATGTTGATCGGGTTCGAGCCCAATTTGAGTTTCGCCCCTGGGCAGTTGCCCATTTTGCCCTGTGGTTAATCTGGCACTGATTGCTGTATTTATTTATACCTTAATACTCCGCTACACTAACTAATTACACAGGTTTACAAAAAAAAAGTTGTCTGGGTCTGAGGTCAGACCATACGTTTCTTGTGTATTTTTCGACGCTGAATTCGAATCTATTTTTAGTTTTTCTCTATCACGTCAGGATTTTGAGATATCCTAATAGTACAGGCAATATGGAAATTAGGGTAGAACAAATTAGAGACAAGCTAATCTTTTTTGGAATGTGTAGGCAAAAGTGTTCTCGTTAACATACCAAAAGTCCCTTCCAATCCTACTATGGCAAATTAAAAAAAAAATGGGTTGCCATCTTGATTTTTCTTTTTTTTTTTGAGAATAAATTTTTTCTTTATGAATTTAACAAAAATTTTGTAGACATTAAGTTTTTAGAGCTTAACGAGACACATCTTTTGGTAAAAAAACTTTTTTCTAGTTTTAGAAATAAAACAGTTCAGATTTTAAAAATAATTGTATTTTAAAAAAAAGTAAAGTTTTGAATTGAAAGTGATTTAACTAGCATATTTTGATTTTTAAAAACAAATTTAACATATTAGTACAATTAGACCACAAACTTATAAGAAGTCAGTTATTTCTTCTTCAACTTGTACTTCAAACACATTAATACAGGTAATTCCATAACACTGCCCTTTGGAGAACAACTAATGCCCAACTGTTTACAAGAACAATTTCGTCCACATGCACTTTCTTTACAGTTACAAAAAACTTTTCAATAAAGGGGGGGGGGGGGGGGGTACTATTTCTTGTTTTGTCTCGATGGGAGTTAGGTCACCATTGTCACTTTTTATTCAGCCCCATGCCATAGGATCCAGGTGATTACCTAGCCATTCTTTAACCTTAAAAATAGAGGTTTAAAATGAACGAAATTAAGTTTTAAAGGCATTTTATTAATTTAGCTGATAATATACTCTTAGTAAATGTTGTTCTGCAGATTTTTCTCTAGGAGGCAGCACACCTAAATTAAATTGACCTGACAGTACCTGCTTTGAATTGATTCGATGATACATGAAGTACCGAAGTTCGTTCAAACTTGGAGTATTTTTGGAATTGTATAATTTTCTTGTCTCAAAACTTGTACTGCAGTTTTTAAAATTCTTACCTGTTCTTCTTGGGATGAGGCTTTTTTTCATTTGTACCATTCATCATTAAGCAATTTTTCCCAGTTGTCACGAAAACAAAATACGCTGTGTTTATCGGGTAATTCTGAAATGATTACATTATTTCCATATTTTTCAACTAATTTATTCTTTAAATATTTCTCAGATCAAGGTTCTACTTCTGGAGGTAAGGAATTAATTAACTTTTCATAGATTTCCTTAATAGAAAATTGGAAGTTTTCAAAATCGTTTGCTCTGTTGCAGTTTTTAAATCAATTGTAGAAACTACGTGAAAACTATCTTGCTTCACCTTTAAAACCTCAGAACAAAAGAAGCAGTAACTTTTAAAATTAGAAGAGTGGTTTAAAGCGGATCTCTGCACCGATTTAGAGCACTGGAGCGTCAGCTTTATTGCCACACATTTTTTTGCGATTTTTTAAGGTTTGATGGATGAGTACATTTTTTTCTACAATCTTTATGAACTGTTAAATAACTCACAGATTCAAACGTTTGCCATTTGTCGTCATTTCGAAGTTTGGTGGCGTTTACAAGAGTTGGGAAATCTTTTTCCCTACCACTACTAAAGGTTTGGAACTACCTTCTTCACAGCATATAGCACATTTGGTTACCTCCATTACGATAACAGAAACACATATAAAACAACACCCTCAGTAACACCACAATAAAGAGTAGATGCATCTTTTCATTCACTAGTGATCAATAACAGGACAGTAAAAGAAACAATCAACCAATACGACCCATCTCGCGCCTCGCTGTCTAGGTACCTTGTTAACAGAGTGGTGTTTACGAAATGGCTTTATTATGTTTAACATATTAGCAAATTACAATCAGATAACGTTTTAGTTAACTTACTATGCACAAAAATTTGTAAAATTCGTATATAAATCCTCTATTCACTAATATTTTTAATTTTTCACCGATTTTTTTAAAACAAAAATTAATTTACCCCTATATTTATGAGATATAAAAAAACTTTCAGAAGCACAATATGTATTTTTCACTCCTTAACAAAAAAGGTCTCTACATGTTTTCTGATAGAAATTCAATTTATTGAGATATTAACAAAAAACTGAAAAATGTAAGATGGCGGCCATTTTTTTCTTACTCTCCATATTGCTACTAAATGGGACTTTTAGTATAGAGCAAGATCCCGTGAACGCCAGACTTACGTCATTTTATAAAATCTGAAAATTTTTCTACGGAAGTACACTACTACAGGTAAGAACAATTGGCTACTATGAACAGTCGGTCGCGGTGGCTTTGACAGATAACAGGTAGCAAAGGTGTATAGAATTGCTCTTCAAAATCATCATACTATAAAGCATAATTTTTTGATATTGTTTACGACATACTATAATAATTCACGTCCTCCACTGCCAGACACTTTCTATGGTGGCAACTCCCCGCCAGACCTCTTTAAAGTATAAAAAATTGTAATTGTACTTACGTTATTTTATAAAGTCTTTAAGTAAATACTCTCAGGGAGGTAGGTTGTCGAGTGAGTTAAGGCGTCGTCTTGCTAGTGTCTGCCTGCGGCAGACAGGAGTTTCTATTTCTATTCCCAATTTAATTACTGTTAAGCCGAACCGGAGCCGCCCCGCCCAGCCCCACATTTACCACGATGATGCACGCCGTGATTGTTGGGCTGGCTCCGGGCCGGGATCCGGCGAGGCGCATTTATGTTCGTTAAACACGTAATAAATTTGTTTTGCTGTTGTTGTTGTTGTCTTGCTAGTCACGAGGTCGGCGGTTCGACCCCTGCTCATTCCGTTCTTTTTTTTCGTTAAAATAATTGCGAAAAAAATGTTTGTTGTTTTTTTAAGGTAATAATTGCTTATAAAACCGATGTACAAATGTACAAACATCTTAAAATAGTTGCCTAAGTAACATATATTAAATTCAGATCTTATACACCTTTGCTACCTGTTATCTGTCAAAGCCACCGCGACCGACTGTTCATAGTAGCCAATTGTTCTTACTTGTAGTAGTGTACTTCCGTAGAAAATTTTTCAGATTTTATAAAATGACGTAAGTCTGGCGTTCACGGGATCTTGGACTAGTATGTTATAATACAAGTCAATATGTATCGATTTTAGCCAAAACTAGCTTGTCTCTAATTTGTTCTAGGTTAGCCTCTTATAAGCTGCTACGTTTACTGTGCTATAACCTAAAAGTGCAAAAAACACGGTCATTATGGTCATTATTTAAATTGCAATATCTCGGCGAAAAAAAAGATATTTCAGCAAACTCAACGGCATTTTAAAAGTAAAGAATTGTACTTTAAGATCCCACACATGGTTTCTTGAGAAAAAAATTCTCGAAGCTAAATAACCTCAAATATGTAAAAAAACCGTGTTTTTTGCACTTTTAGGTTACGATATCCCAAAATGCTGACGTGATAAAGCAATTCTGAGACCGAATTCAGATTCAGCGCACCGAAAACCTTCGGAAAAGTATAGTAGCGTCTTTGATATAAAAAATTTGCCTAATCTTGTAGGCCTGTGAATCTTACATGATACTTAACTAAGGTCGATGTATAGAATAAACCTTCAAGCAATAAACTTTAAGCCTATAACACCACCCACCCTCCCCTTTCTCCCCCACCACATTCTTAAACCCACAAACTCCAAATGTGGAAACTCAAACGCATCAACCAACAAACCTGCAATTTACTAACATTAGACTTAAAAAACCAAAAATCCTACGCCTATGACCTTAAATCAAAATAATTCTGAGACCCTCAAACTACACAGCAATAAATCGAGAACTTCCAAGTGCAGTTGAGTTTGCTCAAATATCTTCTTTTTTTTTTTCGCCGAGATACTTACTGCAATTTAAATAATGACAATAAGGTTTCCATACTGATTAAGTGTATTGGGAAAGATATGATATGAACAGACAATTTTAAAAATTCGATATCTCAGCGAAAAAAAAAGATATTTGAGCAAACTCAACAGGAAGATTTGTACTTTAAGATCCCATTCATGGTTTTTCGAGAAAAAAAAAATTCGCAAAGCTACATAACTTCAAATATCGCAAAAAACAACGTGTTTTTTGCACTTTTAGGTTAGGATATCTCAAAATCCTGACGTGATAGAGCAAAACTAAAAATAGATTCGAATTCAGCGTCGAAAAATACATAAGAAACGTATGGTCAGATCCAGACAACTTTTTTTTTTGTGTGTCATGCATTATAATTTTTTTTTGCAATTTTCTATAGAGTCAAATATCATTCGGTGTACTATACATACACACACAGACTTGTTAAACACATTACCCTTCTTTGCGTAGCGCAGTAAGTCGGATGAAAATTAGAACATTTCGAGCGTTTAACTTGCGCTGTTAGATACCGTCTCGGAGAACTATTTCAATTAACCTCAGAATTATCTAACCACTTCACCTTAGACAATTATCTTGTTTTTGTAAATGATACTCTTCCGGTTCTCCTTGTGAGCATGCGTTACGGTAAAAGTGAACACAATAAAATATGATACTTACAAGATCAACCATATAATATCAGGTCGGCAAACATGACATGGAATTTCAGCTGGAATGAACTATTTCGTTACAAATACCTTTGGCATTAAAAACCAATCAAGTATTACGCAAAATATTCGAGTCACCGAAACAAAGAATGCTCACCTCGATGTACAGAGTGTCCAACTTAAAAGGTTTGATAATTTGTACATCAGATAGAAATATACTCATTAGAACTAGGATAATTTTCCCGACATCAATTACTTCCCATCCACTTAGTGGAGTGGAAATATAGCAACGTTGAAAAAAATGATTTTTTTTTGTTCAAATAAGCTTAGAACGTCGACATTTTATGTTAGAATGAAAAAAATAACTTCGGTCTGTCTGTAACATACTGTGGAACGGCTTATGATATTGATACCCCCACCTCGTTATTAAAATTGTGATTTAGTGTGTGTACAAGAACGAAGCCTCAACATTTTTTTGACATCAGCCACCCCCACTACCAATGTGGCATATCGTTTTATGGGTTTTTGAGGTAGCCGGTTTCAGATATTGTATTATTAAAGTTCTATGAACAGTTATTTCCACATAGTGGCGTGTAAATATAGTATCAAATTGTTTTTTCGTTGCAAGAGACTTGAACAGGAAATATGAGTGTGGAAGTAATGTAGTAGTTTAAATTTGAAGAGCCGTACAATAAAAGTACATAAATTATAATTAATTCCAATTGTTATTATTATTTAAAAAAAATTGAACACTACAATATGCATTTTTAAACAAATCACTATTCTTTCAAAAATAATGGATAATATTCACTGAAATTTTGATTACTAAAACGGTTCAAATATAATAATTGTATATAGCGGGGCAGCTTAACGTCGAATTTTGCGTTAATGTGGACACAGCGGACAAAAGCACCAAATTTTTACAGGTACTAGTTAGGTAAGTACCTTTCAATTTTTGATAGGAACAAACTCCTCCGTCGGCCATCTTGGATTTTATAGCGGCCATTTTGAAACGAAGGTATATTATCAATATCTCGGCTTCTAAATCACTTAGGACCACAAACTTGGTGTCTAAGTATACATATTTGGGGTCAAGGAATACAACTACACAATTTTTAAATGTATCACACTATATATTTATTCACTAATATATGTACCAATTAAAAACTCACCGATGAACTGTTTTGTCCGGTGTGTCCACATTTTTTAATATGTTTTTTTTTATTTTGCTTCAGACTGAATTGTAATGCAAGATGGATTGCAACAAGTGCATGATCTGTCAGAAAACAACTTCAGAAAATTTGAAATGTCCACTCAATGCATATGGAATCGAAGACAAGACAACTCAATGCCGGTTTTTCTTGAACAATGTCAATGAGTTTAGGAGCTTGGAGTCATTGCCAGTGAAACTAAATTTTGGAAACGACATGAGTGCGGATGAACTGGTCCAAAACCATGGTGCATGGCAACAAATCTTGTTATGTCAAGTTCAGCAATTTGAAGTTGGATAGACCTAAAAAGCGGGGAAATACTTCAGGAGGCAGCACAACTGTGGAGAAACGATACCGACGTCAAGCAAGTAACAAAATGGCGTATTTGTTATGTCGTGGCAGCGATGGACTCCATCATGAATTTCGAACATTAACAGTTGATACGAGCATACGAAAAATGGCAACAGAACTGCATGAAACCCAGTTGTTGGCAGCATTAGAAGATGGTCTCATTGCCCTTGACGCTAAATATCATCTGCAATGTTATACAGTACTACAATTGCAATTTCTTTGCGTACTAACTTGGCAGTCTTAGCTAACAAAAGGACATTATGTTCGTAATCACATGACATGGCCTGCTGCAGCATTTCCTGCATGCCTTCTTTAAACACCAAAACTTTTTACTTTCTATCAGTTTGTTCTTGGGCTTGTGGAAAGTAAGCTAGCACTTTCTCCTTCAATCTGGTTCTATTAATCTACCTCAACGCCAAGGATTTTTAATCGGTTCTCATACAGTTCATGCAACTTTGAAAACTTAAAGTAGAAGGTCCCATCTTCCACACAGTTCTCTGTCTAAAGCTCCACAAATGCTATAGCCTCTATCTGACTTCCCTCTTCAGATATTCCCACCAAATCCTGTTCTAGTTTCCTTAGGTGAGACCGGTAGCGATTTCTCAGTGCTGTATAACATTGCAGATGATATTTGGCGACAAAGACAATGAGATCACCACTTTCAAATGCTGCCAACAACTGGGTTTCTTGCAGTTCGGTTGCCATTTTTTGTATGCTCGTATCAGCTGTTAATGTTCGAAATTCATGAAGGAGTCCACCTCTTCCATGACATAACAAACATGCCATTTTGTTACTCGCTTCACGCCGGGATCGTTTCTCCACGGTTGTGATGCCTCCTGAAGTATTTCCCCGCTATTTAGTTCTATCTTACTTCAAATTGCTGAACTTGACACAAGATTTGTGCCAAACACCATGGTTTTGAACCAGTTCATTCGCACTCATGTCGCTTCCAAAATTTAGTTTCACTGGCAATGACTCCAAGCTTTTAAACTCATTGATATTGTTCAAGAAAGACCAGTATGGAGTTGTCTTGTCTTCGATTCCATATGCACTGAGTGGACATTTTAGATTTTCTGAAGTTGTTTTCTGACAGATCATGTACTTGTTCCAATCCATCTTGTATTACAATTCAATCTGAAGGAAATGTGGACACACCGGACAAAACAGTTCATCGGTGAAGAGTTTTTAATTGGTACATATATTAGTGAATAAATATATAGTGTGATACATTAAAAATTGTGTAGTTGTATTCCCTGACCCCAATTATGTATACTTAGACACCAACTTTGTGGTCCTAAGTGATTTAGAAACCGAGATATTGATAATATACCTATATTTCAAAATGGCCGCTATAAAATTCAAGATGGCCGACGGAGGAGTTGGTTCCTATCAAAAATTGAAAGCTACGTACCTAACTAGTACCTGGAAAAAATTTGGTGCTTTTGTCCGCTGTGTCCACATCTTCATGATAAGCTACCCCACTATAAAACTTTGCACCCTTGTGAAATCCTGCCATCAAGACCAAGAAATCTGTACGATGGCTCAAATTGTAGCATTCTATAAGTACTTTAAGACCACGAAGAAAAAATCTTTTTTTTCAAAATTTAAACTCGTTTTATTGCATTTGTTTATAGTTTCCAAAATTTTAGTTATAATCAAATTCAAATAACTCTCTGTTTTTTTTTATTAATTAAAATTTATGTCACTTATAAATAAAAAAGTCAATATTTCTTATTGAAATTTGGACTGATAATTCTCCAATGTCTATCCTTTTGTCTCTGCTACTCGAAAATAATCCAAAGCTACAATTGTTAAAAGATACTGCATAGAGACCCGAAAGTGGGGTCTTTAGTGATTTTGTTAGAGATCCGAATATCACCAAATATGTCTACAAGTTTAGCGCTCTTCGAGGCGCTCTCAGATTCAGTCCACAGTTCCCTGCTAAAGAATTATACACTCAAACGCCATGCGGACTGTTGAGGTGGTCTGAGCAGCTGCAGACATAGCAGAATGGCTTTGGCCACACCCAGTCGTAAGCTAGGCAAACACTGTCTCCAGATGTCCAGGAGTAATCTGCGCATTTATGTAGGATTACTAACAGGACACTACAGAAACACCTCCATACACTGGGAGTTATAGACAACCCCAAGTGTAGAGGGTGTAATCTGGATGACGAGACCGCCGAGCATGTGCTCTGTCACTGCCCTGCTCTCTCAACGAAAAGAGGATCCATACTGGGGGACTTCTGGCCCAGTATGGCCAGCATAGGTGGCGTCTCACCTCAAATACATCACAAGTGTTGGTTGGCTTGAGGAATGAGAGGCTCGGTGGACATGCCACCACATACGGGGGCAGCACAATGAGGCCTGAGTGCACGTGAGCGTAAGCCAAACGATCCAGATCCAGATCCAGATGTCTACAAGTTATATTATGTTCTTACAAATCGGACCCAAGTCGCTAGATAGCCGAGTGGGTAAGGTGACTGGCACTTTTTATTCAGGGTGCGGACGTCTCGGGTTCAAATCCTGCTCGCAAAATATATTTTTTTTATTGTGTCAGTAATATTAAAAGTTGTACAAATCTGTATACATGAATATAAGCGTAGTTGTTCAAGTTAGGTTGGTTTACCATTTTCGTGACGAATATTAAAAAAGTAAAAAAATTGAAAATGTGAATTATGTTCTCAAAGCTGCTTTATTCGATGTTATTTTAACAATTGTAGCTTTGGATTATATTCAAATAGCAGAAGCAAAATAATAAACCAGCCTAAATTTCAAGAATAAACATCGATTTGTTTATTTATTTTATTTAAGTCACCTAAATGTAAAAAATAACGTATCTCAGCTCCAAACGTAAGTAGAGCATTAATTTTTTTTTTTTCAAAAGTTCTGTTTTAACCTCCCCACAATAAAATTGTGGGAAATTGGTCCAAAATCGAAAATTGAGATAACATCAAACCTTTACGTTTTGAGATCCCAGGAACCCAAAAAAGTGGTTTTTGAAAAATGTCTGTGTGTGTGTGTGTGTGTGTGTGTGTGTGTGTGTGTGTGTGTGTGTGTGCGTATGTTAGCACGATAGCGGCGAAACTACTAAACGAATTTGGATGAAACTTTGCATGAGGGTTTCTTTAGTGCTCCAGAAGATCTGAAAAGGTTTTGGTTGAGATCAGATTACGTTTAGTGCCGTTTTGGCACAAGTTGTTTATTTTATGATTACTTACAATTTGTAATCGAACCATTGAAAAGCAGCAAAAATTCCGATTTCAACGCTATATCACACTTGCACCCTTTCGATTTGGTTTCCGTGAAAAAAATTAAAAGTTTTTTTGCCCAAAACTATTAAAAGTGACAGTGACATTAAAAGTCTGATAAACTTGAATCCAGTTCCGGCATAACGCTGGAAAAATTTTCGACAATCACAACCTAAGAAACATTAACATAACATAAAAACCAAACCAAGTACAATACCAACCTAAAAATTTTCGACAACTGTGAAAAAATAAAATCCCCCCGTAAAGTTTAGAACCAGAATTTTTGACAGCTGTCAGTTTGACAGATTTAGAACTAACAAAGTTTAGCGAAAAAAAATTTGACAGTTGTCAAAAATCTTCTTCTTCTGAAACCTCTTGGCATCTGTCAGTTTGACATCTGACATTAGTGACAAGCAACCAAACAACAACCTTCCCCGACCGATTTAGTGAAAAATCGGTCGAGGCCAGAAGATAAAAATAATATTTATCAGCTCAAATTGAAACGGTTCACTATGAACACTTCACCGGCCACAGCTGGCAGAGAAGCTGTCCACAAAGAATTATAAGTATGGTTTTTAAAAATAAATATTAAAATACAATTAAATGAGAACGTTCATATTCTTTAGTTTAGTGCTTTTCGGCTTCGAAGATCCACCGAGTGGGGAGGTTCCAGCCGCTTTCCGTAGCTGCCGATTTTTTTATACTACTTTCATTACTCGTTTACCGTTTTTGATTTCATAAAAAAACCAGAGAGTTACTTGAATTTGTTTATAACTAAAATTTCGAAAACTATAAACAAATGCAATAAAACGAGTTTAAATTTGGAAAAAAAAAACGTTTTTCTCCGTGGTCTTAAAGTACTTATAGAATGCTCGAGAGAATGCTACAATTTGAGCCATGGTACAGATTTCTTGGCCTTGATGGCAGGATTTCACACAAGGGTGCAAAGTTTTAGCAATAATTGTATATTTGAGTCATTTTAGTAATCATTTTGATTTAAAATTTTAAGTAATAATAATAATAATAATAATAATAAAACGTCTTTATTAAGGCGAAGTTTAGCCATCGGCTACTCTTAAGTAGTGACTCTACTTTATAAGAGCTATATTTTTCTAAAATTTCAGTGAATATTATCCATTATTTTTGAAAGAACAGCGATTTGTTTAAAAACGCATAATATTGCAGTATTCAATTTTTTTTTAAATAATAATAACAATTGGAATGAATTATAGTTTATGAACTTTCATTGTACAGCTCATAACGAGCATCTTCCTTCCTCCCTTTATTGTCTTCCATAGAACTTACATATTTCGAGTTATTCAAAGAAAACCAATGGAAAACACGGTCTAAATCGACGTAATAATATTCACTGAGATAAAATCGGGCAAGCTGTACGGCCGAAGGCGCCTCGTAGGGATAGATGAGATTTGACGGACCCGCTACAGTTCGTCTGGACTTCCTGGAAGCTAGAAAGATGTAAAATGTCCTTATCGAGAGGTTAACGTGGCGCATTGCGAAATTCGCGGTTGAATCCGAAAATTCGACACAGCATGATAATATAAAGGTGACCATTTCTTGAACAGACCTTTCCTTTATGTTAGAATGAAGACAGTTTCCCTTGAGATTAGCTTTTTCTATTACGACTAACGAGTCACACGTTCAGACTTTGTTAAAGTATATTTGCTTAAAGCAGTATTCAGCTGAAGACTAATAATATAATACAAGTAAGACACGACACTTCAAAAGAGAACCTCGTTTCCTGAGAGAGATAGACAAGATTCCAAATTAAACGTCTCGTCGTTTTTTTACGCATGCGTCAGCAGGTTAGCATTAGCGAATCTCTGTGAGAAACTCCAGAGACATCTTTTACGTAGATATAGTATATTGTAGTCACCGAATGAGACATAAGGCATATTAAGTACCCAATATAAGGCAGTACTTTTCATAATTAGTTCGAGGAATTGGTACCGAAAAAGTACTAATTATTCGGCTACTGATAAATCTCGGGACGATGGAGAATATTTAGCGACCTCGGTAGCGACGCAAGAAATTCAGGGCCATCAATTACACTGTTCACTATTCCATGGAAATATAAGAGGCCAATTATTAGATATTCTATGTTTTTATAACGTTACAGTTTTGTAATGAGTCTGTAAGAATGTTCTTTAATGCAACAAGTATATTCCAGTTTCCCTGAAGTACTTACATTTGTACGCTTTCGAGATTATATATATTTATCATAAAATGGGGACCAAAATGACCGCAGCGTAGTTATTCTAGTTTTGACCGCACATGTGACATGTAAAGCATATCCAGAGGTTTAATTGACTGAAAGCATTTTGTGTTACGAATGACGAACTCCATGAGTTTCATAGCGGTATTTTTTAGATGTCATATGGCAATTAAACGTTATTTTAGAGTCGATCATTACCCCGAGATCTTTTACTTCGCATCTACATTTTTTGTAAGATACCACAAAACATTTGGAAGTATTTAGTTCTAGTCCATTTACTTACAAATATTGTTAATGTCTAGTTGAAGTGATTGACAGTCACGAATACTTGTTATAGTTCTTATTCATTTCAAATCGTCTGCATAAAGCAATATTTACTGATAAATTATTGACCACATTTACAAAATCATTAAAGAAAATCAGAAATAGCAAGGGGCCAAGATTGCTACCTTGTGGTACCCCCAATCTCGATATATTATAATGATTTATAATTATTAAGAAGAAACTATCATTTCCTAGTACTCATATAATCTTTAATTAGGGAATCCAACGACCTGTCAAAATATGGCGTTGTTTGCAAACAATTGGCAAACACAGGTTTATTTTTACTAAATTCCGGAAACGTAGCCAAGCCAACAGAAAAACACAAACGTTTAACGAATGAAAATGTCACGTGGTTTGGATTGCCTAATAAGCTTAATAAGATTATTTGAGAATCCGTAGCACTGCAGTTTAAAGATTAATCGTGCATGACAAATACTGTCAAATGCTTACGTTATGTCTGTATAAAGGTATGCCATCTATTTGTAATTAATTACCGTTTTCAGATATTATTATATATTGTGTCATATTGTTCAGGATAGTAACTGTGGATCTACATGATGTTACGTTTAGTAAATAATAACGTATTTACCAACGGGCCTTTTATGGCTGAAGGCCCATCAGACGCTTCCCTGGCCAGTCCGCCCCTGATGATGAATGACATTAGCTTTGTGTGCTGACACTCCACCAGGTTAAATAGACATTATTACAAGCTTTTATTTAACTTGCAATATTTGTATGTTTGTTTGTTTAGGTCAAATCTTGCAACTGAATTTTAAAACAGTTATCCCCAACAGATTGAGCTGAAATTTTTTGCATACACGTTTAGTTTGGATGACAATGCATGATTAACTAAGTGACGCATTCTAAATCCAATATGGCGGACTCCCAAAGATGGCGGACCAGTTATTTTTTATGCACACCCATGATATGGGTATCAAATGGAAGTGTTTGCTGAGAAGAATACGAAAATAAAATGACGTCACACTAAATTCAATATGGCGGACTCCCAAAGATGGCGGGCCAGCTATTTTTTATGCATCCCCATGATATGGGTAGCAAATGAAAGAGTTTGCTGAGAAGAATACGAAAATTAAATGACGTCGCACTAAATTCAATAAGGCGGACAAAATTTTTTAGTTTTAACACTATATTTTGATCGTATAGTGTATTCGCTCAAACGTTGCATTCTAAGAAATGGTGAAGAATTCGGTTTAAACTATAAGTTTTATATCGGATAGGAACGACGCAATGAATATATAAAACTAATTAAGGCGTAGCTAAAAATTTTAAAATAAAATTAAATGAAAAAAAACTTTTTTAAAAACAAACTTTTATTATTTAGGTATACCTACTAAAACGAAAAAAAAAGCTTGTCGCGTGAATATAAATAAACAGAACACTATAAAAGCTAAGTTCGTAGGCAAGAGCACAATAATTTTGATTATTGATGCGGGAAACACAACTAAACAAAAAACCCGTTCGTTGGTGGTAGGGAAAAACCATATAACTCTTGGTGGACAGCTTCCCTGCCAGATCTGGGGGTAGTGTTTAAGATTGAGTTGATATATTTTGTTTTATCTTCTGGCCTCAACCGAGTTTTCACTAAATCGGTCGGGGAAGTAACAACTGTCAAATTTTTGGTTCCAATGTTTTTCTGGGGAATTTGGTTTTTGACAGTTGTCGAAACAAATTTTTAGGTTGGTACCAATGTCTTAAATTGTTTTTCGGTTATGTAGCACTATTTTTAGGTTATGTTGCCGGACGAATTTCCAGAGGAATGCCGGAAGTGGCGGAAATAGTTTTTAAAATATAATGTCACTGTCACTTTTAAAGCTTTATTGGAAAAAACTCCACCGAAAGCGTTCCGGTGGGGTTGCTTACACTTGTAGGCGGTTCACGAAGGCCTCTCACACCTTCCGTGGGCTTTATAAACGTCAAAAAAACTTGTAATCTCTCGATGCACCTGACACGTCAAAAATACTCAGCATACTTACAGTCTGCACGCTTTAACACACTAGTCTATCGAACGTTAGGTTGAACTATAAAATATATCTTTCAATGGTTCGATTACAAATTGTAAGAAATCATAAAATAAACAACTTGTTGTGCCAAAACGGCACTAAACCTAATCCGATCTCGACCAAAACCTTTTCAGATCTTCTGGAGCACTAAAGAAACTCTCATGCAAAGTTTCATCCAAATCCGTGCTAACATACATACACACACACAGACATTTTTCAAAAACCACTTTTTTGGGTTCCTGGGACCTCAAAACGTAAAGATTTGATGTTATCTCAGTTTTCGATTAGACTAATTGTAGTAACCTCCCACAATTTTATTGGGGGGAGGTTAAATACTTAGATACTTACAATATCAGTCAAAAAAAAGAAATGAATGTATGAACTTCTCGCGCGCCACAAGCTTTTAAGACAATTAAATTTTTTTTTTTTTCGTTTTAGTACATCTAAATAATAAAAGTTTGTTTTTAAAAAGTTTTTTTCATTTAATTATTTATTTATTTTTGGTGTATTTATTTTTAATATAGCTGTCGCACCAACACAAACATTACAAACAGGTAGGTAGGTATTAAAAATACCCTGATCTAGATAAATGAGATAAAAATCGCGCCAAAACTTATAGGTTTAATATTTATAGGTATCTTCGTATTTTTGTCATACCTAACGTTTAATTGTATACTTAATAACAGTCGGTCAATGTCTTTGATTTGCAACATCAACGAATGAAAAAAATTAAATTTCAAAACAGATAATGATTGACATTAAACTGTATAACGTTTTTATAAACAGTTAAGGTCAGACGAGCTCCTAAGTCAATACATTTTATGCATGTAGCAAGGCCAAATTATTTATGAATTGTTATTAATTTGTATAAAAATTATAAATGGAACACTATACATTTTTATGGCTAAATATAACAGATTCATTGAGTAATAGCAAACATAAAATCATAAGGTAAGGATGTATTTATTAAAAGAAATATACCTATATTCTAAATATTTTTCTACTAGAGAAAAACAAAAAAAATGGAATAGTGACAGCAAACATGGCTGTTCTAACCCCCCGGCAAAGAAGTAAACATTAGCCGACCTACCCCATGGTATCCCGCACTAGTCTATAAATAAAACAATGATAATTTTGCGGTATATGTCGGAAACCCCATTAAAAGCTACTAATAAGCATAACTATGACATCATATATTGGAATACACATAAATACCCTTCGATAACCCCCAAAAATAGGAAATTAGAGAAAACTTACCTTGCTCTTAATTTTTCAATTGCACTTTTAATTATCACTAGACACGAAATAATAAAACGTACACTGCAGTCCTTGCACAAGTCACAATGTTAAATTTCCGTCAATTCGTTTTTTAATGAACTAGAACTTTATCAAAACCTGTGTAAAAACTACATAAACATAACTGTCTACTTGAAGTTTTCACAGATCACATAATTTTGTTGTCAACTGGCGCTGTCTAAAATATCACGTGATCAATACTCTGCTTAAAAGAAATCTATTCCCGATAATGAGTTCAGCTAGAAAGAAAGCAACGGGCCTCTAAGTTTACACCCCCAGCACTAGATGGTAGGCAAAATTGTTCGATTCCGTTTAGGCAGCCAGAAATACAGCGCTGTATATACTAAGGTATATTTTACAGGTTATAAATTCGAAAACATTTGTCAACGTTTAATATATTTTTATTCAAAAATGAATTAAAATTT
This sequence comes from Rutpela maculata, assembly GCA_936432065.2. Classification (NCBI taxonomy): domain Eukaryota; kingdom Metazoa; phylum Arthropoda; class Insecta; order Coleoptera; family Cerambycidae; genus Rutpela; species Rutpela maculata. Next base: position 63,817,788 of record OW386290.2, read on the forward strand.
AACTGGGTTTCATTTTTTTCATCTATATTCAAATAAAATATAAATTTAATTAATACAATATTAGGTAAGATTCCGCACAGAGTCAAGAGTAAGTAAACCATGTTTTTCATGAGCTGCGGTGTCCGAGTGGTTAAGGAGATGGACTTGAAATCCATTGGGCTCTGCCCGCACAGGTTCGAATCCTGTCCGCAGCGGCGATTGTTTTGGTTCAATTTTTTTTTAATTTTTAAAAGGAGAGGTGGCGATAAGCCCCACAAGCGAGTACTACTTTGATCTTTACGTATGTCAAAGATTTTACATTCTCACACTACATATTTAAAAATTTTCGCAGTACTTTCTTGTGCTCGCTCGGTGTAAAAACAACCAACCAAAAGCACAAACAAGCTAAAAACGTACTCTTCGTCAATTTACTGAGCTTTTTATATATAATTGTTACACATTCTATAGGATACTCTTCGCAGTTTTCTTGTAAATAATGTTAGTTTTTGGACATCCTAAATTTTGTGATACCATCTTTGTTGTGAAAAAAATTATATGAAAAAAAAAAAAAATGAAAAAAAATATCCAACCTGTGTGAGATTCGAACACGGGACCTTTGGATTGCAACGCAAAGCTTTAGCCGCTGCGCCACCAACTATTGCTGGAAAAACTGATTGTCTGTGATATATATCTTTCGACAATCATACATAGGTATTTCAACTCGTACTTCTATGAAATATATATTAGTAAAATTCATAAACAAAAAATATATATTATGGAAATAATATTTCGCGAGATTTCCATTTTAGTACAAGCGACAAAAATTAAGAGAATATTTTTTTTTAATTAAATAATTAATAACTTTTTTATTTACTGATCGATTTTCTTCAAAAACAATAGGGTTCTTCCTCTAGCTAACACTAACTTACTTTCTAAATTTCAATACAATCGGATTTTTCTTTCTTAAGTTATCGTGCTTACAAGAAACGTGACGGACACACGGACAGACGGACGGACAGACGGACAGACGGACATTTTGAAAGTTGTTCAGAATTCGTTCACTAACACAATGATATGAAAATTTTTTCTCTACGAGCGATATTTACGATTTTAGAAATGTGCCGATCAAATACAATATACTCTTCGTTTTTGCGAAGAGTATAAAAATGGTGATTATCACGTGGATCTTTATAGATGATAAAATTCGAACTACGTAAAATGTATATTGTTCGTCTCAAATAATGTTGAAATTTGAAAAATTTGTATTTTTTTTATCTTGCTTTGTATTTAAAAAAAAAGTGTTGTTTGAGCAAAAAAGGGCCTCCTTTAACTATATTAATTTGCATAACGTTAAAATACCTTATTTGTACATTAATATATAACAATTTAACAATATGCTAAATTTAATTTGATTTGTTTTACTTCCACATCTAGTGGAAGTACAGTAACGCAAAAAAAAATGTTAGTAAATTTTTATTGTTCAAATAGGCTTTTTTTTTTTAACTGTTTAACGTCGGCCTATTTCCGCTACCAGGGCCTATCACCGACGCCAGGAGACGAGCTACCCCCAACCTGGAAATTTTGCCGAACCTCTTCCCCTAAGAAGAGTAGGGATCTTTTACTTGCTTAACATTTAATAGACAAGGGACCGCCTGCTTTACATCCCCTCCGAAGGATGGTATATCCACTACGTAATCCTCGTCTGAAATTACGTAACTTCCGAGTATACACTGATATACAAGCCTCTAGAAGGTGGGACGAGAACGCTGTATTTCCCAAGATTGGGAGCCCATCCAAGTACTAACCGCGCTCGACGTTGCTTCAACGGAATATCGATTGATATTCACATTGAAGTCGCCTCTACGCTCGCCCCTTCAAATGGGCTTAGAATGTCATGAAACGTCGAGATTTTAAGTTGAGCAAAAAAAATTTCTGTCTGTCTGTCTAACTTTTTTGTGCGCAAACTTACTCTGGAACCGTTTAAGATATTGACTTGAAATTTGGTACACGTATGTATTTTAACGAGATCTGGAACTAGAGTATATTTTGATTTTATTTCGTTGGAGGGTTGGGGGATAAATGGGTAAATCAAGCAATAAGAGTCCGTAAAATTGGTATTTAGTATATTTAAAAGAAGTTAAGGTCTCAAAAATTTTTTTGGCATTAGCCACCCCCATTACTAGCTCCACCCCATTATTAAACGGGGTGAAAAAAGTAAAATTGTAATTTAGCGTGTTTACAAGGACCTCAATTTTTTTTTACTTTATCCACCCCCACTACCACCCCTCTAATACCATTGATGCGTAGTAGGTTTCCTCGAATGTTTGGAATGCGCAGTGGCTTTTCTCAAGTACTATAGGTGCGCAGTAGGTTGCCTCAAGTAGTATGAATGCGCAGTGGGTTTCCTCGAGTAAAATGAATGCGGAGTGGGTTACCTCAAGTAGTATGAATGCCCAGTGAGTCTTCTCAAGAACTATAGATACGCAGTGGCTTTCCTCGAGTAAACTGGATGCACAGAAGGTTACCTAGTATTTTATTTAGTCTTACTTCCACATCCAGTGGAAGTATAGTAACGTGGAAGTATAGTAACGTAAAAAAAACATTTTGAACATTTTTATTATTCAAATAGGCTTAGATTGTCATGAAACATCGGGATTTTAAGTTTGAGCAAAAAAAAACTGTCCGTTGGTCTGTCTGTCTGTAACTTTCTTTGTGCGCACAATTAGTCTAGAACCGTTTAAGATATTGAAATTATTGAAATTTAATACACGTACGTATTTTAACGAGATCTGGAAATAGATTCCGTTGAAGGGTTTGGGGGTAAATTGGGGTATATAGGTAAATCGAGCAATTAAGAGTCCATTAAATTGGTATTTAGTATATATATATAAGTGAAGTTAAGGTCTCAAAAAATGTTTTGGCATTAACCCCCCCCCCACTACATTATTAAAGGTTGTGAAAAAAATAATAGGTAGTAATTTAGTGTGTTTACAAGGACCAAAGGCCTCAAATTTTCCATTAGTTCATCCACCCCCACTCCCACTACAGATGCGGCATATTGTTTTATGGGTTTTTGGGGTAGACGATTTCGTATAGTATATTATTAAAGTTCTATAAACTAATTTTTCTCATTGTGAGACTATGATAGAAAATCCGGATGTGGAAGTAGTGATTCCTTTTTTTAAAAGCTTTTGCTTAACTTGCAATGTTTGTATGTTAGTTTGTTTGTTTAGGACAAATCTTCCAAGCTGAATTTCGACTAGTTCTAATTAAGTTAAAGCTTTGAAATTTGGCACACGTATATAAGTCCAGTGACAATGCACCATAGTACAGCCACTATCGGTCTAAATCTAACATGGCGGACGTCCCAAGATGGCGGATCGCCTTTCTCTCCACAACCCCCTTGATATGGGTATCAAATGAAGGGGTTTGATGAGTAAAATACGATAAACTATGTGGCGTCATTCTAAATTCAATATGGCGGACGTTCCAAGATGGCAGATCGCCTTTCTCTTCACAACCCTCTTGATATGGGTATCAAATGAAAGGGTTTGACAAGTAAAATACGATAAACTGTGTGACGTCATTCTAAATTCAAAATGGCGGATGCCCTAAGATGGTGGAATATCTTTTACTTCACAACCCCCTTGATATGGATATCAAATGAAAGGGTTTGACGAGTAAAATATGATAAACCATGTGACCTCATCCTAAATTCAATATGGCGGACGCCCCAAGATGGCGGAGTATCTTTTTCTTCACAACCCCCTTGATATGGGTATCACATGAAAGGGTTTGACGAGTAAAATACGATAAACTATGTGACATCATTCTAAATCCAATATGGCGGACGCCTTAGGACGGGAAATTATCTTTTTCTTCACGACTCCCTTGCCATGTGTATCAAATGAAAGGGCTTTGTCTGTCTGTTTGTCTGTAAAATAATTAGACTAATAAGTAAAAAATAAAAAATAAAATTATATAAAGAAAATATTTTTAAGAAAAAGCTTTTATTTGAAAAAACTATACTAAAAAGTAAAAAATTTTTTTTTTAAATTCATACACCTGGAAACCAAAAGCTTTGGGGGCGGTCAATTGAGTAAAGTAACGATGCAATAGCGCCATATGACCGTCCCCAAAGCTTTTGGTTTCCAGGTGTATGAATTTTTAAAAATGAAAAATGGGCAACGCCTGGTATGTTAATTTGTGTTTAATCCGAAACGGTGCATTATGCTCTCTTATTCGTGTAATATTGCTTGTTAGCGGACTATCATCTATTATAAACTGATAAAATTTTTGTGATATGGTTTTGATGTAGCTCATACCCAGCGGCGGACTGACAACAGTTTAGCGGCGCAGGATCTTAGAACTCGCAGACCACTTATTACTCTATTAGCCGGTCATCTTGCCAAGCAGCCGGTGCCAGCGGCACACTATTGGAGCGGGCCACCGGGATTCGTCCCGGTATCCCGGTGGGCCAGTCCGCCCCTGCTCATACCAGAGACAATACGTAGTTTGGTCATATCTAAAGAATATTATCTGCTATTCCCCACTCATCAGTAAAATATCTGACTAAAACTTTTCACGAAGGATGGTGAAGAGGGAAGTTCTCCAATATAAAAGACAATTTCACCGCATATCAAGTCAACAAAACAATTAATTTCTCGAAAAAAAAATACATTCTTAAAATTCTTTTTCTTTATGTTTATGGTTCCGCCAATTTTCCTTTTGTGCCCTGAAATAAGTTTTTACTAACACATCGAGTATTAGATTATTTATCTATATGTCAGACAAGAGATGATATTATGGAGAGGCCTTCGAAAAGCTCGGCCATAAAGCATCCAAATCCGACAAAAGAGACCGGCAAAGGCTACCGCTTCTCTCCTCACTTCTTGTTCTACTATATGCATTTTCTTAACTTTATATATTTTTATTTCTGTACAGTGTATCTGGTAAATAAACATTATTGTTATTATTACTATTAATATTAAAAAAATAAAATATTTATAAGTAAATTTTTAGGAAAAGCATTACTTTCAATTTTCACTCATAACATCAGACATTAAGCCATTCTCATTTTTAAGTCACCCAAATTGTAATGGATCTTTCTCAGAACCTAACCATTTTTGGACTTGGAAATAGACTCTTAAACAGTGATTTTCTATCCCTAGAACGGTATCGATATTTTATAGTACTGTATTGGTATCGTACGTAAATTTTACGTACATATTTTTTCTATAAGCTTTATGGTAAAATGCGGTTAAATAAATTAATAAAACTCAATTAATATTTTGCTTAAAGGTTTATTTTGCCAAGTAAAAATACAATATACATGGTAACTTAAATTAGTAATGAACAAAAGTAAATTTACCAGCTTCCTCGAAGTCTTCATCTGTTAAACCTCGTTTCGACATTGTAAACGTTTATTGTTATAGGACACATAAAACTTATAAACTAATTAGCGGGTAGGGGCAGTTCAAAAATTACGTAGCGCATATTTTGATCAAATTTGCCCCCCCCCCCCCTTGTCACATGTTGTCACGTTTAAATAAATTACGTCACAAATCCCCCCATCAAAATAAGATTTTTTTTAATGTCATATACAGCGTGATCTACCAAGAAATGCGGAAAATAAAATGGTGTACTAGTCTTCAATGTGGGAAAGCCCCTGCAAAATTGTAGAGGATTCTGAGGTAATTTAGTATATTAAATTATTAGTAAATTTACGAAGATACACTACTGATGTTGAGTAAGTCCTGACCTACTCCTGAATAGGTCGACGAACTTACTTGTGAAAGAACGTGTTCGAGTTGTTTACATTTTCTTAATCGGCATAAAAAGTGAAGCTGGCCGGCGAGATCAAAAAAGGGGGTCTACACACGATAGAGCGGCAGGGAGCCAACATTGTCGGTATGCTTTGAAGATAATTGGAATTCCAGCGGACGAACAATAGGGACACCGCCGCGCGCCGTGTCATTGACCGGTTTAACTAAATATCTCGTATATCTGCTTGTTATTTCAACATGGTCAATGTCTTCGATTTATTTCGCTATTTTTGTAGTGTGATTTGATTAAAACCAAAAAGTCACTTCTATCTTATCCAGCTTTGCTGTCAGTAGTGTCAATCCCAAGTCTGATAAAGTGATATGGTTGTACCGCGTTACGTTAGATTAGTTAAAGTCATTGGCGACGCATTTCTACAAAAAAATAAGGTAATTTTTTTGGTCATTTTTTTTTATTTCTCATTTTTTTAACTCCTTTCGGTGGGGACAACCTACTGTTAAATTTTCCGCATGTCATGGTAGATCACGTTGTGTATTAAAGTCCCGTGTAAACTTAGTTTGTCTTATGACTAAGGGCAAACTTTGTACAGTTTATACAAAAATAGTTGTTTTCTTTAGATCAGAATTTTTGTGGAATTACGTTACGCAACACTTGATGCGGATAAGTTGAAAATCCGTGAAAGCGCGTCAAAAACTTTTGACGCATAAGGAAAACATTTTATTTTTTAAGTACCATATATGTCTATTGTCCATTATTACAATTGATCGCTTTAAATATTATGAGTGGTCAAAAACCATCCCAAGATTCTACAAAAAAAATTTGGTGGTTGTGTCGAAACTTTATAGGGGCTAAAGAAAATCCAGAAAAATTCATAAAATTGTTTTCAATGTTCCCGTTATCCCGTTGTCAGATTCTGTTCCAATTTATTTCACGTTTATGTTCTGCTAGTATCTGTAATTGGTTAAAATTTTATTTGAATTGGTTATACTTTACAACAGATAAAAATTATTTTCGAAAATTTTTGATTTCTTTTACTCTAAAACGGTCTATTAACAAAATTGTAAGTGATATTGGTAACAGTACAAGCAAAAAAAATGAGCACCATCCGTGCGGCAGCAAATTCACCTATCTTAACCGACTATAGCCTTTGGTAGTTAGGCATTTTGGAGCAGTTAATAACGAATCTGATGTCAAATGTTAAAGATTCAAAATGGCTAAGATAATTGCAATATTATTACTTTTTAAAAAATAACAGCAACGGATATTTTACTGTGTAGAAGCTAAGTAAAGAGGCTACTAAGAAGGATGAAAAATATTTTTTGGAAAAAAAATTGAACCGCCTTCAAAAATTATCGCTAAAAATTATGAATTAAAATTTCACCGTGCGTCAACCTGTTAATTGAACCTTTTCACTAAATATCGTTATCGAGGTCGGTGTAAAAATGGAAAGATAACGAATTTAAATGTATTTTTAGCGTACTTCAATATCGATATTAGGTAAAAGGTTTAATTAATTGGGTGATTGACGGTGAAATTTTATTTCATAATTCGTTTTTTTTTTTTTTGAACAGCATGTGTCAACGACAAACTCTGTACGTAGTCTCATCAAATAACACAGGAACACAAAATAAAAAAAGTGGTCTTTTTCTGGTACTTCATTGGGTGACCCATATGTATTTCGACGTGCTGAGAACGAACCGGGTGTCCGTTTAGCTCCATTGGCTATTATTTTTTTATAAATCGGGAAAATCACCTAAAAAGAACTTATAACTTAGATTATTTTCGATATTTACTAAAAATTGGTGGGTAACGGAGCCAAACGGACACCTTATTCGTATTCATCATGGAGGTTGCCCAATGTCCCAGAAACAGACCTTTTTTTTAGTGGGTGTCTGTGTAATGTATGAATATCACCGGTTCCTCCGCCATTTTCTGGAAAATCACGTATGCAAATATATTATATAGACCCGGAGCCGGTGACATTGAAAGCCCCCTCATAGCGGAATCGAAAAATTTGTATGTGAATTGATAGTTACAAATTATACGAACAAAATAAGCTTGGTATGCGTAGATTTAAAAAACCGAAAAAATGTTTTAAAAAATTAATTGTTATAAAAATGCAATAATGCTTTCCTGTCATCGCGGATATTGATTATTTGTAGTGTATTCGATAGAAAATTTCGTACCCTTTCAGAAAAAAATTAGGCAAACCAGTTTATTTGGCCGGACGGGTGTGGCATACCTATTTGAAGTGTGTGAAAGGGGATGAAATTTCTCCGTCATCATGTGCAAACTTTTTTTTTTGTTAAATTCGTTTCGATGTGATCTTTAAAAATATCTTGGTATGCGGGCCCAAAAATTGCCGGAAGTATCCAGCATACCAGCTTTATTGCATGGTCTCGATTCATATCTATTACAAAAAGTAGTATGTTAAACAAATTTGTTTTTGAATAAAAGTTTTTATAGAATAAAATGTCTTGTTCCTTTCTTAGATTTAAAATTACATGACGATAAATATGATCAAAGGAATTATAGGAAAATTATTATTTCAGATGATTCAAACAATAAAATAAAGTTGACATAATTAACAAAAGCATGTGTAAAATAATGCCCGATGGATTTGGTTCAAATTGAAATATGTTATTTATGAAATCATCCTGAATAAACGTCTTCATGGGAGCAAGGCCAAAAAATTAATAGTTTTTAAATTATGGAGCTGATATATCAAATTCGGAACGAATTATGATGTGGCTGAAAAAGAGCTCGAGTTTGACACCAATTTTCAAAATTAGAAATCCAACAAACTAATTAGTCTCCTAGATATGGTCCACAATACGAACCGGAAGTTGCGATTGAGTCCATTTTAGAGAGAAAACTTTTTCAGTCTCAGTATAGACCTGCGTATTAAGTACTTATAAAGACTAAGTAAATGGATTTCAGGCCTCTTCGCTAGAGGAGGCCTGAGAAAATAACACAGGGCTGAAGTCTGGACCGGAAGTTGCATAATTAAGTCCATTTTTAAGGGTGAAAACTTTTTCAGCGTATATATAGACCTGCGTAATAATTACGTATTCAGGATAAATGGACGAGTTTCAGGGCTCCACGCTAGATAAGGACCACAATAACATAGCGCAGAAGTGCGAACTGGAAGTTGCATGATTAAGTCCATTTTGAAGGGTGAAAACTTATGCAGTCTGTATATAGACCTGGGTAATAACTTCCAGTTCGCATCTCTGCGCTGTGTTATTGTGGTCCATATCGAGCGAGGGAGCCTGAAACCCGTTCATTTACCATGAATACGTAATTATTACGCAGGTCTATATATACGCTGAAATACTTTTCACCCTTCAAAATGGACATAATTATGCTACTTCCGGTTCAGACTTCAATCCTGTGTTATTATGGTCCATATCTAGTGAGGGGGCCTGAAATCTGTTTATTTACCCTTTATACCAACTTAATGGAGTTAATCATGTAACTTCCTGTTCACACTTCTGCGCTGTGTTACTGTGGTCCATATCTAGCGTGGAGGCCTGAAATTCGTCTATTTACTCTGAATACGTAATCATTACGCAGGTCTATATATACGCTGAAAAAGTTTTCACCCTTAAAAATGGACTTAATTATGCAACTTCCGGTTCGGACTTCTGCCCTGTGTTATTGCGGTCCATGTCTAGCGAAGAGGCCTGAAATCCATTTATTTAGCCTTTGTGAGTACTTAATACGCAGGTTTATAATGAGACTAAAAAAGTTTTCACCCTAAAAATGGACTTAATTATGCAATTTCCATTTCATATTGTGGTCCATGTCTAGGGAGGAGACTAATTAGTTTGTTGGATTTCTAATTTTGAAAATTCGTGTCAAACTCGAGCTGTTCTTCAGCCATCATAATTCGTTCCGAATTTGATATACCACGGATAGACAACTTCAAAGCTCCATAACATAAAAACTATTAATTTTTTGTCCCTGCTCCCATGGAGACTTTTATTCAGGATGATTTTATAAATAACATATTTCAATTTGAACCAAATCCACCGGGCATTATTTTACATAAGGAACGTGCGGCGTCCTTTTGTTAATTATATCAACTTTATTTTATTGTTTGAAACATATAAAATAATATAATTTTAAATCTAAGAAAGGAACAGGACATTTTATTCTATAAAAACTTTTACTCCAAAACAAATTTGTTTAACATACTACTTTTTGTAATAGATGTGAATCGCGATACAATAAAGCTGGTATGCCGGATACTTCCGGAAGTTTTTGGGCCCGCATACCAAGATATTTTTAAAGATCACATAGAAACGAACTTAACAAAAAAAAAATTTGCACATGATGACAGATAAATTTCATCACCCCTCACATACTTCAAATAGGTATGCCACACCCGTCCGGCCAAATAAAGTGGTTTGCGTAATTTTTTTCCGAAAGAGTACGAAATTTTCTATCAATTCAATTCAATTCAATTCAAAAAGTATTTATTTATAATTAAGTTTACAAATTGCGCCAGAGTCGGATCCCGGTTCAGAGCCGACCGCACAACCACGCCGCGCCGCGCAGCGTCGTGGTGAATGTGCAGTCGGATGAAATGGGTTCGACTCGGGCTTGAACGATAATTAATGGGTGGGTTAGGGCTCCTGTCTAGGAAAAAAAGACTTAAACCTAACAATTTGAATATTTATAACTAAAGGAAGTATAAAAACACTTATAACTAATTAAAGCTAAATTAAAAACTGTGGTTAGGGGCGCGCGCACAAACACACGCGCACTGTTTTTAAAGGTTTGGTTGGTGATACGGAAAAAACTCAATGAAAAAAACCCGTTTGAACAAGTCACAATCTTCATCCGATGGTCTGCCTACCTTCGGGAAGGTAGAGTGATTGGGAAATTATGATTTAAAACGTTTGAGTTTGCGACAAGTTATTGGTCGAAAGGGGATTTGGAAGAAGAACAAAAAGGTACAAATACGAATACACTACAAATAATCAATATCCTCGATGAGAGGAAAACATTATTGCATTTTTATAATAATTAATTTTTTTAAACATTTTTTCGGCTTTTTAAATCTACGCATACCAAGCTTATTTTGTTCGTATAATTTGTAACTATCAATTCGCTTTCAGTGTCATCGGTTCCGGGTCTAATATACTGATATATATTATACACAGACACAAAAAAAAAATGAAAAACGATCTGTTTCTGGAACTCCATTGGGTAATCCCTATCTATTTCGACATACTGAATACCAATCAGGTATCCGTTTAGCTCCGTTACCCACCAATTTTTAGTAAATCACTAAAATAACCTAAATTATGAGTTTTTTAGATTATTTGCGCGATTTACAAAAAAATTGTGGCCAATGGAGCTAAACGGACACCGATTCGTGTTTAGCACGTCGAAATAAATATGGATTACCCAATGATTCAATGAAGTACCAGAAAAGGATCACTTTTTTATTTTGTGTGCCTGTATAATTACATCGTTTTATGAACATTTTATATTTCCAAATATATGTCTATTGTCCATTATCACAATAAATATTTTATTATTATTATTATTAGATATATTTGAGGTATTAGATACAAAAAAATACATAGAACACCTCCGAGTTTTATACTGAGAAAGAATTATAAAATATATAAGATTTAAAATCAACCTTATATCCCTCGATTAAATACAAACTTCTCTTTCAGCACGAATCCCAATAACGTACACGAACACACATTAAATTCTTCCAAGATGCCCTGTAGCAGTTTTATGGGCACTGTACAGATGGCGCTAACTCTATTGCGGTCATAAATTTCCCAGTTTTCCACCAGGATCCATATAACTGTTGTCCCATATGAATTACGGCTGCATCGGTTGATGTCGGTGTGGCGTTGGCAATAAAAAATATTATCAAAGTTGCCAACATTATGCGATACGTCGCCAACGAATGCCCTGGCTATAAAATATTTCGTTAACTAGACCCGGATACTGAGATAAATTTACATTTACTGTGTTAAACGAGCAATTTTATGTATTTGTCTAATATGACACATTAGTCCACTCTATTTAGGAAAAAAAACGCCGTTTTAGAGAAAAATTTTGAACAGCAGTTTCTCTGCGCACAGATAGTAAGTACTCAACTTTTAGAACAATTTTTTGTTTTGCGCAGTAAAAAAAAGACATGATTTTTTAGATATATACATGTATATACGTTTTTTCGTGTCTTTTTTCAATTAGACTTTTATATATTTCGAAAAGTACGCGTTTTGAAGGCTAAACGAACATAGGTAAACGTATGCAGAATACGATTTCCTACAATTTCCGATTATCCCATTGGCTTTTCCGGAAAAGCGAGTTGAAATATATATATATATATATATATATATATATATATATATATATATATATATATATATATATATATATATATATATATATATATATATATATATATATATATGTGATTTTTCGGGGTTTTTTTAATTTTGAATGTAAATATCTCGAAAAGTACTCGTTCAGAATGAGATTTTCTACAAAAAAGCTCCTACACATTTTCGATTATCCCATTGGATTTTCTAGAAAAGCTTCTTGAAGAGTATACAGGGTGTCCCGAATTGCATAGGCCAAACTTCACTAAGCAACACAACTTTCCAAAATAAGAAAAAAGTTCCTATAAACATGGGTCGGGAAGTGCATAGTTTCCGAGATACAGGGTGTTCAAGTAATTCTCTAAAGATAAACAAATGATAATTTACACAGGAATTTAACTTTTTATGCTTTTTAAGACAAAATGACAACTATGTACGAAAATCATTCAGGAGCGGGTGAAACTGGGGGGGCTAGGTATAATTTAGCCCTAACTTTATTGTGTGACACTTTTACATTAATTTATGAGCAGAACTTAAAAATTTGAAGTTTTCTACACAAAAAAAGTCTCTTGTGCTTTTTCTCTAAAATTATCAGTTTTTGAGTAAATCTTATCTGAACTTTATTGGGGAATAGTTTTTTATGAATATTTTAGCAGAACAGAAAAAACAATGACAGTAAAACAAAATTTGATTACATTATCTTTTATTAAACAACAATGAATTAGATTAAAGTAAGGTGTAGCTTTACGAATGAAATCAGGATTAGCACGCAAATTTTCACATTCTTCGAGAATTCTTTCTATTAACTCTTCTCTTGTGTTTACAAGGTTTGCGTAGACTTTGTCCTTTAAATAGCCCCAGACAAAAAAAATCAACTGGAGTTAAATCCGGTGAGCCAGGCTCTTGCACCTAATCGACCTATCCACCATTCAGGATAATTATTGTTTACCCACAAACGGTTCTCAACAGCAAAATGTGCAGGAGCTCCGTCCATTTGAAACCAGCATTCATTTATTAAATTAAGAGGAATATCCTCGAGATATTGAAAAAAATGGTTATTTAAAAAATCATCAAATAAGGGTCCATTTAAACGGGGAAGAAGGATGTGGGGCCCACAAATAGTCCCGTTTATAACACCATACCATACATTAACGCTAAACTCCCGTTGAAATGTCCTAGAGCGAATTATATGAGGACTCCGATGAGCCCAGATTCTTAAATTATTAAAATTAACCGATCCACTACGGTTAAAGGTAGCTTCATCAGTCCAAATAATTTTACTTCCGAAATCGGGATCTTGTTTCATGACATTTATAAACCAATTACAAAAATTGATACGCCTTTCGGGATCACTTGGTTGAAGGCTTTGGACTGGCTGCATTCGAAAAGCTTTTCTGTGGTCTTTTTTCAGAATTCGAAAAACTTTGTTTTGGAAACATGCACAGCTTGCGCACGCAGCAGCTGTTGGACTGCTCTTCTGATTATTGTTAAATTTGGCCAAAATTATGTTTTTAAATCGCCCACTTCGCTGTTCTTCATTTCTTGGACCTCTTTTAAGTCCAACATTTCTAAATTCTAGGTGGGTTCGAATAAAAACATCTTTAGATGGTTTCCTTCTATTAGGTAATCTTCTGCGATATTCGCGTACGACGGCATTCGCGTTTCCATTACAATATCCATAAATAAAATGAATATCCGCGTACTCCACATTACTAAACATGACCATTTTTTACTTTTCAATAGAACACTTTTTCCAAAAGGAAATAATAAAACTACAGAACAATGAACTACAGAAAACACAAAAAACAACAATGTCATTATTGTCATTCTGGCATTGCATGCTAGATTATTTTTCATTTGTTACAAACATTACACTCCTGCATACCAGGAATGCTGGTAAAGTTGGGGCTAAATTATACCTACCCCCCCCCCCCAGTTTCACCCGCTCCTGAATGATTTTCGTACATAGTTGTCATGTTGTCTTAAAAGGCATAAAAAGTTAAATTCCTGTGTAAATTATCATTTGTCTATCTTTAAACATTTCGAAAATATTCATAAAAAAACATTTTCAGGAGAATTACTTGAACACCCTTTATCTCGAAAACTAAGCACTTCCCGACCCATGTTTATAGGAACTTTTTTTCTTATTTTGAAAAGTTGTATTGCTTAGTGAAGTTTGGCCGATTATCCCATTGGTTTTTCCGAAAAGAATATCCTTGAAGAATATGATATATTTGCTTTTTCGTATTTTTTTTTTTTCATTTGGACATACAAATCTCGGAAAGTAAGCATTTTTAAGGCTAAATGAACATCAGTAAACTTCTAAAAAGGTTCTATATATTTGAGAGATATATATGTATAAATGAAAAAAAAAAATACGAAAAAGCAAATATATCATATTCTTCAAGAAGCTTTTCCGGAAAAACCAATGGGATAATCGGAAAAATGTATAGAAGCTTCTTTGTAGGAAATCTCATTCTGAACAAGTTTACTTATGTTCATTTAGCCCTAAAATCGCGTGCGTTTTGAGATATTTGCATTCAAAATGAAAAAAACACGAAAAAAATACATATATATATATGTATATATATATATATATATATATATATATATTTTTTTTTTTTTTTTTCAAGTCGCTTTTCCGAAAAAGCCAATGGAATAATCGGAAAACTGTATAGAACCTTTTTTTGTAGGAAGTCGTATTCTGAAAACGTTTACTTATGTTCATTTAGCCTTAAAAACGCATGCTTTTCGAGATATATACGTCTAAATGAAAAAGAACACGAAAAAACGAATATATATGTATATATCTCAAAAATCATTTCTTTTTTTTCTGTGCATAAGCAAAACCTTGTTCTAAAAGTTGAATACTTACTTCCTATGCAAAGAAACTGCTGTTCAGAGTTTTTCTCCGCTTTTTTCCTAATTTGAGTGGACTACATGGCAAGAGGAAAACAAGAATAACAATATATTCATGTTGAGCTAAATAATTAATAGGATATTCACATTACAGAGAGATACAAGCTGCATAAAATGTCCGGGTGTTTTATTTATTTCATTTATTTATTTATTTATTGAAATTCCTACACTATACAATGGACAAAGAGTGGCACAAAATTTCGCCCCTTTTGAGGACCTCACGAATTCGATTCAAAAGGGGTCTAAATGATAACTTATGGTGATTCTTTAAAGTAGGCAAAATTTCAAGTTGAGCATAGTTTTTGTTTTGGAGATATGGCGAGTCGAACCTGTTAATTGACCTGTTTACGGCAAGATTCTTGGCAATCTGGTTCGTTATGTTCAAGATTTTCAAATATGCAAAGTGTATCATTTTCTATGTAAAATCTTCCGTTCTTTTTGAATCTATCATTGTATTTTATCAAAAACATTGTTCAAGTAAGGTATAGCCAGTTTTACAGGAAAATATCCGGATTTTTGCTGATACATATTCGATTAATGGGCAGGGCCGGGCCTAAGGGGGGGCAGGGGGGCGTCCTCCCCCAAAGTTCGGGCAGTTGGTTTCAAACGCGATTGGCAAAATCTACCTAACCATTACATACAAATATATAATTTGAATTTTACACTGTAACTCCCACAATTACAAAATTAACACAATAATAATTATTAAGCGATTGGCAACCCTGTAAATATTTTATTTTATCAGTGGCGTGTTTTTCATGGAAGCTAGGGAAGCGGGGCCTCCCTTACGCGACACGGAATCCCCATTTTTAAGATTAATTGTACATAAATTCATTTACTAGAAATACTAGAGCTAGCAATGATTTTTAAATAGAATCTATATGATTTTGCTGATCTAATATAATATTGCCAGGTGTAGATACCTCTTTTTCGTTTGTTCCATTGTTCCGTAGTTTTGTTTGGTAGTGTTTTGATATTGTGATATTAAACAACAAAGTTTAACTTGGTATTTAAGGAAGTTTTTCCTGTTTCCACCTATTCTTTTTCTTTACTTTATTTAGGCTAAAGATTTTTTAACCTCCCCACAATAAAATTGTGGGAGGTTACTGAAATTGGTCCAAAATCGAAAATTGAGATAACATCAAATTTTTACGTTTTGAGGTCCCAGGAACCCAAAAAAGTGGTTTTTAAAAAATGTCTGTGTGTATGTGTTATGTATGTGAACACGATAGGGGCCAAACTGTTAAACGGATTTGGATTAAACTTTGCATGAGGGTTTCTTTAGGCTCCAGAAGATCTTAAGAGGTTTTGATTGATATGGGATTACGTTTAGTGTCGTTTCGGCACAACAAGTTGTTTATTTTATGATTATTCGCAATTTGTAATCCAACCATTGAAAAGCAGTAAAAATTTCAATTTCAACGATGTATCACACTTGCACCCTTTCGATTTCGTTTCCGTGAAAAAAATTAAAAAAGATTCGTTATATGTGCATACACGACAGCACCCAAAAAATATTATTGGTAATATTGTTAGGGGAAAAGTATTTTGCCATCTGTCAAAAATATTTGGATTGGTAACCTTTGTGGACGATGATTTATAGGTTATGTCCCTAAATATATTTCATAACCTAAAAATCAACATTCGAAATAATTTTGACAAATGTCAAAACTTATAGTTGTTTTTTTTAAAGGTAATAATTATTGTTTATAGCCGTGTTCAGATATTATGTCTGATTGATGGGACGCGTCACAATCGCTCGTTTAATGCAAATCGAGCTAACCGAGCTAAATCTGAAACGTTCGAATATTACAAAATAAAGGCCTCCTACGAAGCTCGACTTACTCGTACTTTTTGATCGAGCAGGAAGATTTTAATTTGATGCATGCATGAGTCTGCTTGAATTGTCCATAATGTTATTGACCTGTTGAGATTAGAGTGTCACTTTTGCCAAATTCAGTGTTGTTATTTTTTTTTTCGCTATCCAATGTTCTACAAAATACAAATTCTTCGAAACGTTAACTGTGAATACTCTTATAATATCCGGCAATTGATTAACATGCAACATAAACAAACATGAGAGGTTATGTTCTAACAGATTGCTAGTAGTCCACTTCAGTTCGTTCAAATTTGTTCATGAAATAAATGGCTCAAAAATCACGTATTGTTTGCTTAGTGCTCTGATTTCCGATGCAATATTCAAAACACAGCCTATAAAGATCCACCGTGTGGGAGGTTCCTGTCGCTTCCAGTAGCTGCCGATTTTTTTATTTTTAATGTGATCAAAAACCTACTTTCGTTTAACAGTTCCTATTTTTTTATTTAATTAAAGCAAGGATTTTTTTATTTTTTTTAAGTAGTATTAGATTTAGGTACATGATGATCCAATAAAGATTGAATAAGGTCATTTTTCAAACGATACAAATGTTTGTCAAAAACCAAAAAAGCCATTCGATGTATTTTTTTTCCGCAGAAACCAAAAATTATCATAAATGAAAACAAATAAATAGTAGAGTAAAATCTGGAAGTAAAGTCGCTTAGTTTTCGAGAAAAAAAAAACCGGCGTAGAACCAAACCAGACTTAGTGGGATTCTTTAGTAAGATAATCGTGTACACGAAATCATTTTTTACGACATTTTTTGGTGGTCGAGACCTTTTTTATTTCGGAAAAACTCAAAAAAAATAGATTTTTAATGAAATATGTTTTTTAACGTCTCCACCGCTATATCTCTGAAAATATTTGTGCTATCAAGCTATTTTTTTTTTAGATTAAAGTAGACACAATAGCGCTTCGAACAACGTCCCACGTGAACCCGATTTATTTTTTTTAAAGTTGGTAAAATAATAGGAAAATCAAACTTGTTATTTTCAGTAGCGTAATTTTAGGCAATCGAGAAAAAAATTTATTTATGAAAATTTGTATATACATGCTGCGTATAAATTGAAGCCAATAGTTGAAAAAAGTTTTTAGGATAAAAATTTTTCAAGTTCCGTTGATAGTATTGAGTCAGCGATTTTTTTTTAACGGGCCAAAGTCATATTCTTGCGCGCTCGGCTGTAGCAAGCCTGCTGACTGCAACGATCTGACGGTTCCGGTCGGGGTGTGTGTAGTAGTTTAACTTATATCAATAGGTACAAAACCAGTAGTGATCAAAAGATCTAGGGGATCAATATTATTGTTCAATATTTCATATATTGTACAGTAGTATTGATCATATGTTGTTAATATTAAGAAATTGTACAAAAAATATTAAATAGTCTCCTTTTAATAATAAAAAGACGTAGGTAGATATAAATGCCTAATTTATAAATATCAATCAGTGTTACTAACTACCCATCTAATTAGTAAGTTTATTAGACATTTTTAAATGAATGAAAGTAAAAACGTACGCATAAAATGAGTTTTATTGTTGAAATAAATTTTCTATTTGGATAGATAAATATGTAGTATGTAGTTTATGTAGGCCCCACATTAATAGCATTCTAATTCGTTCATATCTGCCTCGAAATCTTTAATAATGTTGTAACAGGAACGACATTTGCACTCGTTGCAACATTTTAGGCCTTCCTTAAAACAAGCACATTTTCGATTGTCACAATTTTTATCCGAACAGTGAATACTTAATGATTTTCGACAACCGCCATTTCTACGCGACTAATCTGACCAACCCTGCATACTACAGTACCTAGAGGTAAAAAATATGCAAAACTTCGGAAAAATGTTATATTGAACGGATTTCGTTCATTTTTGGCAGTATAATAGTAAACGCTTCACAGAAAAGTTTCTATATTGTGCGAAGGCTTGCTAATTTATAGGGGGCGGATGCCACCCCCTCAGGGTATGGCACTTAAAAAATATATATATTTATTGGAGCTGAAGTAGAATCAAATTTTAAGAAGAAAAGGTTCTATGCAATTTTTCACATAAATTGATAGTTTTTAAGTTAAAACGACTTCAAAATTGCGATTTCAGCTAAAAAAAGATATTTCCAAACGGCTTTCGTCAAGTATCTCGAAAAGTATTACTTTATCGAAAAAATGTTGCAGACCAATTACAGAAAGTACAAACTGGGAATTAATTATATTTTTTGTTTATTGATGTAGGATTAATAATTTCGGAGATATTTAAGTTTACATTTGGCATCCAAGTGTTCACAAGATAATTATTTAGAGTGAGAGTTAAATATGGCAGAAACTGTGACACCTACGTCAAGGGTGCTAATAGGTAGAATATTATGTTATTAATTAAGCTTTCAACTGTTTTTGTTTTTTAATTTGTTTCTGTAGCATAAAAAATAAAGAAGTTATGACCGAAACAATGTGCGTCTACACATTTTTTTAATAACAACGTCGTCATTTTGTTACTGTAATTAGCCAGTAATTAAAAAAAGGAATTTCAAACACTGTTCCTCATTAATATATAGCATGACGTAAATGCTCAAATTTTTTGGTTTGTATACAGCACTTGCTTTAGAAAAAAATGCAGTTTAAACTATAAAGGTATTTTCGATCGTATTTTTTTTCCTTTTCCAAATATCTCAATAAATATTAGTTTTATTGAAAAAATGGGTAGATACCAAAAATAAAGCTCATAAGCTGATAATGAATTTAGCTTGTTAATTTATTTACATAGATTTAATAGTTTCAGAGATATGAAAGTTTACAAATGGCGTCCGAACGTTTATAAGACGAAAAATGCAGTTTAAATGTTAAATATTTCAGAAATTGTGACACCTACGTCACACATGCTAAGAAATAAAATTAAAGACAATTAATTGCGATTTCAAATTATTTTTTACTCGTTCCTGTAGCATAAGAAATAAAGAAGTTATGACGGAAAAATGTGCGACTTTTTTTATATAAAAAGGTCGCCATTTTGTTAATCTAATTAGCCAGTAATTTAGAAAAATTATCTCAAATACAGTTTTTCGTTAAGATGTAGCATTACCTAGATGCTTAAATTTTTTTGCTCATTTAAAGCATTTACTTTAGAAAAAAGTATATAAACTTAAATATCTCCGAAATTATTAATCCTACATCAATAAACAAAAAATATAATTAATTCCCAGTTTGTACTTTCTGTAATTGGTCTGTAACATTTTTTCGATAAAGTAATACTTTTCGAGAAACTTGACGAAAGCCGTTTGTAATGCTTTACCTTTTTTTTTAAGCTAAAATCGCAATTTTGAAGTCGTTATAACTTGAAAATTATCAATTTATGTGAAAAATTGCATAGAACCTTTTCTTCTTAAAATTTGAATCTATTTCAGCTCCAATAAACATATATATTTTTTAAGTGCCACCCCCTATAAATTAGCAAGCCCCTGCACAATATAGAAACTTTGGATCATTTACTATTATACTGCCAAAAATGAACGAAATCCGTTCAATATGACATTATTCCGAAGTTAAAACCTCTAGTTACTGTAACTAGCATGCGAGATGTATTAATTGCGTCCCAATTTCGCATTTAGCGCTGATAAAAAAAATCGCTGTTGCCAAACGGTACACTTTAGGAAAAAATATATTGTTTCAAAAACTATAGTGATTATTAGGCTTTATTTTCTTCGCTGCATGTATGTAAATATTTTCAAAAATAAAAAAGTTTATCGATTGGTGAAGATTTCAATACATAAAATATATATTTTTAGTTTATCTGATTTTTAGAGAAATGAAAGTGCGAATTGTACCCAAACCGTTTATATTGGTAAAGGCGCTACAGTGTGACCTTTAATTTGATACAAAACAAATTTCGGTACCTTTAATAGTTTTAAAGATATGGCATGGCGGTGGAAACGAAAAAAAACAATTTTCTTTAAAAACATATTTTTTTCACTTTTTATTGATTTAAAAAGTTCCAGACCACAAAAAAATGTCGTAAAATATGATTTCATATGCCCGGTGACATACTCAAAGGAACCTAACATGTTTGACCTGGTTCTACGCCAAAAAAAAAAAACGACACGATAGACTTACGAAATCGCTGCTCTAAAATTGAAAAGAAAAGAGTTGTGACACAAAAACAGCATATTTCATTTTATATTCGTTTTTTTATTATAACTTTTGGATTCGGCGGAAAAAATACATCAAATGGTTAATTTAGTTTCTGTTATAAACATATCTATCGCCGGAAAAATGGCCTACAACCTACAATCTTATCAACACGCAATGATTACAACACTCTCTTCACGTGTATTTTTTCATAAAATGTTTCATAACCTTTTTATTTACTGATCGATTCTTTTAAAAAGCGCTGGAATTCTTCCTCTAGCTAACACTAATTTATTATATAAAGGACCCCGCACAAACCTTATGGGTTTGAGTTCCCGGTGGATTCGTTTGAATTTTTGATATGTTGTACTTGACACCCTCCTGATCAAAAGTGTCCATAGGCCCAAAGTCCGTAAATGAACAGTTTTCGAGATATCAAGGACGCAAGGTCTAAAAAATGGGATATTTGCATGAACCTCAAAATGAAAAAAAGTGCTCTGACCTGGAGGTAAGACATGTTCTCATTATATCTTTAGGGTCGCTGAATCAAAATCCGGGGTCCGTTAAGCTCCATCACGTCAGGGTCAAGGGCATTTGAAGGACAAAATGAGGAAATACCGTCAAAAAATCTGAAAAAATTCATGTACGTATTTTTGAGGTCGCTGAATCCAAATCCAAATCACGTCAGGGTCGAGGGCATTTAAAGGTCAAATTCAGAAGAGACCGTCAAAAATCTGAAAAAAATCATACACATATTTTTGGGGTTGCTGAATCCAAATCCGGGGTCCGTTAAACTCCATCACCTCCGGGTCGAGGGCATTTGAAGATCAAATTCAGAAGAGACCATAAAAAATATGAAAAAATTCATATACATGTTTCTGGGATATCTGAGTCCGAATCTGATATATCTCTTAACTCCACAAATGTACAACCTCACATCGCAGACAGGTAGCCGACACCACAACCACATAAACTAACACAGAAAACCGGAGAGCCAATAACCACGAGACCCGGGGGACACAAAACAGCAGACAGTAGCTCCAATAACTACGGTGCATGGTAGCGAGATATGACCTGTGCAAAAGTTGTATGGTTCAGAGGGGGTTAGCTGATGGTTACCTCAAACTTGACCTTGAGCTTGATGCTCAAGGTAATTTGAAGGTCAACTTTTGTGTTTTAAGAAGGAATAACATAAGATCGTGGAGTGAATAGGAAATAAAAATCACATGTCATGATTTAGGAAGTGAATTAGACCCCACTCATGATACCACAACTAAACTTAGAATATCCTGTTCTTAACGTATCTGAAAAATGAGGGTGCCTTCTTAAAACACAAAAGTTGACCTTTAAATGACCTTGAGCATCAAGCTCAAGGTCAAGGTGAGTTGAGGTAACCATCAGCTAACCCCCTCTGAACCATACAACTTTTGCACAGGTCATAACTCGCTACCATGCACCGTAGTTATTGGAGCTACTGTCTGCTGTTTTGTGTCCCCCGGGTCTCGTGGTTATTGGCTCTCCGGTTTTCTGTGTTAGTTTATGTGGTTGTGGTGTCGGCTACCTGTCTGCGATGTGAGGTTGTACATTTGTGGAGTTAAGAGAATATATCAGATTCGGACTCAGATATCCCAGAAACATCTATATGAATTTTTTCATATTTTTTATGGTCTCTTCTGAATTTGATCTTCAAATGCCCTCGACCCGGAGGTGATGGAGTTTAACGGACCCCGGATTTGGATTCAGCAACCCCAAAAATATGTGTATGATTTTTTTCAGATTTTTGACGGTCTCTTCTGAATTTGACCTTCAAATGCCCTCGACCCTGACGTGATGGGGTTTAATGGACCCCGGATTTGGATTCAGCGACCTCAAAAATACGTACATGAATTTTTTCAGATTTTTTGACGGTATTTCCTCATTTTGTCCTTCAAATGCCCTTGACCCTGACGTGATGGAGCTTAACGGACCCCGGATTTTGATTCAGCGACCCTAAAAACATAATGAGAACATGTCTTACCTCCAGGTCAGAGCACTTTTTTTCATTTTGAGGTTCATGCAAATATCCCATTTTTTAGACCTTGCGTCCTTGATATCTCGAAAACTGTTCATTTACGGACTTTGGGCCTATGGACACTTTTGATCAGGAGGGTGTCAAGTACAACATATCAAAAATTCAGACGAATCCACCGGGAACTCAAATCCATAAGGTTTGTGCGGGGTCCTTTCAATAAAATCTGACTATTCTCTTTTAAGTTACTTAGCTTAAAAGAGATATGACAGACGGAGAGGCAGATGGACGGACGAACGGACTGACAGCAATGACAGACATTTTAAAAGTTGTTGCGAATCCTATGACAACACAATGATATGAAATTTTTTTCTCTACTAATAGTACAGTAAGTGAAGCTTTTAAATCTCAGCCCGAAAACGATGCAATGAATTTTCAATTTTCTTTTCTGCAACTTACTTCATAAAGTATGCACATAAGAATCTATAATGCCATTTGTCCTTTTTGGTTAGAGGTCGTTCCCACCCCTTCTTAGGGGTTGTCGCAAAAAAGAACAGAAAATATTATGCATCCGATAGAGAATCAAATTATAAGAAAGAAAATATTTTTCGAGATATTGCGAACTGAAAATTGCAATTTTCACCCCCTAAAATCATTATTCTTATACGTTTTTTTTTTTTAAATTACTCGAAAAATGTGGACTTTAATAAAAAGAATGCAAGGGCACAAAATTAAAGCTTTTACGAAAACAAATCGAATTGTTTTTTTCTTTTTTTTTCCTCTCCGATGTTTAGTTTTGGAAATATGAGAGAAATTTTTATTCTTGTAAAAATTAAAGGTATTAAAATTTTCTTTCGATTGAGATGTATTACGACCTTTTATAATGAAAACTAAAAATTACAAAAAAAATGTAGTGCATTTAAAAATTTATTAATCTTATTGATCTAATTTCTTATTAATTCAAAATTTTTAAAAATCCTTCTAGATGTTGTTAATGCGTATTATTACTAACATGCTCAAATTTTTTTGAATTTTAAAAATAATCTTGTTCCATTTTCAGTAATGAAAATTTTCATAATTTTACTTCCACATCCAGTGGAAGTATAGTAACGACAAAAAAATTTTTAAAAATTTTTATTGTTCAAATAGGCTTAGAATGTCACGAAACGTCGAGATTTTAAGTTTGAACGAAAAAAAAATTTCTGTCTGTCGGTCTGTCGGTCTGTCGGTCTGTCGGTCTGTCGGTCTGTCTGTCTGCCTGTCTGTCTGTAACTATTTTTGTGCGCACGTTTACTCTGGAACCGTTTGAGATATTGACTTGAAATTTGGTACACATATGTACTTTAACGAGATCTAGAACTAGATTATATTTTCATCTTGTTCCGTCGAAGGGTTGGGGGGTAAATTGGGGTAAATTTGGGGAAAATAGGTAAATCAAGCAGGTACGAGTCCATAATATTAGTATTTAGTATATACAAGAGAAGCTAAGGTGTCAAAAAAAGTTTTGGCATTAGCCACCCCCATTACCACCACCCACCCCATTATTAAAGGGGATGAAAAAAAAATGTGATTTAGCGTGTGTACAAGAACCAGAAACCTCAAAATATTTTTTTACTTCATCCACCCCCACTACCACCCCCCATCACCACCTCCACCCCGCTACCGATGTGGGGTATCGTTTTATGGGTTTTTGGGGTAGAGGATTTCAAATATTATATAATTAAAGTTCCATAAACAATTATTTCCACATACAAATTTTTTTCGTTGTGAGTGACTTGGATAAAAAATTTGGATGTACTTTTCAGTTTGTACGCGCATTTTAAATGTCTATAGTAGGTAGAGAAACGAGCAATAGCCGTCTATTTTTCGAAGAATACGCAAAAAAAGCGGGTTGCATTGCACTTTTAGCATGTTTAGAGTGCAGATTAAAAATGTTATTTAATTAGTTTACTTAATTGTATTAATTTGATTTATTTATAACAATCTGTATTTTTAATAAAATTAGACATATTACTACTATACTCTTTTGTGACCATTTTTAATCCACCATTTTTTTTTTTTTTAATTTTAGATCTTCATAATCATATTCAGCGACCTAAAAAACATAAGTAGATGGATTTTCCTGAATTTATTCGTAAAATTAGAAGAAGAGTTTTAATTTTTCAGTTTTTGGGGTAGTTTCCACCCTTAAAAATAAAAAGCAGGTGTAATGCTATTTCTGATTTTGATGTACATATTTTATAAAGCATATTGCAAATTAATTCCTTTCATCGTTTTCGGGCCGGAAATTTTACCATTTTTACTGCTTCGCTTATTGTACTATAACGATTGTACAGATAGATAGATATTTACAATTTTTGAAATGTGTCGATGAAATGCATAAAAATGATAAAAGAATAGATATAACATTTTTTGTACAGAATTTACTAAGCTTCATTTTTTATATAAACATAATTTCTATATCGCTAATGGTTAGAGTGATCTAAGCAAAAAAATCTGATCTTGGAAAGATGGCGGCTCGAGCGCAACAATTTTAGCTGGGGACTAAAAGTCCCCAGCTAAAATTAAACCTTAATGAACATCTTTGCCAACTTTCAAAACTTCATCAGTTTTTTCCGTCAAAAGTCGAAATTTGTTCTAATTTGACTGGGGTAAAACTATAATTAATTAAACATGTTGATATGAACATGGAATATGGAACGACTTTTGTCTCTTGTAATTTTTCTATAAAATTAATAGAAAAATAGTTAAGTCGAGAAACTGATTTTTCACTCCTAAAAGAATGTAGTTACTGACATGATAATTTCGGACATGTGAAGTGTTTTCAACTCAGCTTGATTTGTCTTCTTTACTAGGTATTTCCTATTTCTGAATTCATTGGATGCCCTAAATGCAATTTCTGTCCACTAGCGTTACAAGGTTTACTAAAATTACTATGTCGACCTCGATATAATTATATTCGCAATTTGCAAATATCTGATAGAATAAGGAATACAAAACACATGCTAAAACAATTACTCCATATAAAACGCTAATTATCAGCAAAAAAAATCGATAAACCAGCATGACAATTTGAGTAAATGCTATGAAAACATAAATAACCACTTTCTGCAGTGGCTAAGTGTATATGAAGCCGCTTAATCTCCCAAGATATGCGACCAGATTACCGACAGAGGGCGCACGCGAGCTCCGGAAGATTAGCGCTGTCCGTGTGTCCCCGTGACACGCACTTCCGGTGATCGTGTAGTCTAAAATCGTCCTTATGGGCTTTATGAGAAGGTGCAGTACCGCGTGTCACCATTAATAGTTCATCGAAAGCTGTCTATCTTGAATATGATTTGAGTATATAACTGAGGTTTCGTTATTATAACATGTCAGAATGATTTGTAATGTTGGACATTGGGTAGAAACGTTAAAAGTAGTAAGACGATATGTTTAAAGATTTATTAACGTCATTCCACTTTTTAAAATAATTATTTTGTAGATAAATTATATTAATACACCTATTTCTTATGTAAAATTGTTTTATATTAAATGTTGTACATATTTTATGGTAAATTATATTAGATACAGGGTGAGCTTAAAAGGAAAATATAAATATAGCAACAACTTTGTCCTTTTTGAAGTAAAACCTTTTAAGAAATGTTCTTATATTTAATTTAGTGGTCCTGGTATTTGGTTTTGATTGTTAGTTGTTTTAGAACTGATGTGATTTTTATTAAGTAGTAAGTAAGTGATTTCGTTTTCTACCTGTTTCTGAAAGTAGGTAAAAGAGTTGTTTCTTATTGTCATTATCGAGAAGAAAGGATGGGGAGGTCTCTAAGGCCTGTTTTCGACCCCATACAATTTTTAAGAAAAAATTTTTCAACCAAAAACATTTGAGGACTTTGGTTCTTGTACACACACTAATCCACAATTTTGTTTTTCTCAACCTTTCAACGGAATAAGATCAAAATATAATCTAGTTCCAGATCTCGTTAAAATACACACGTGTACCTTGTATACCAAGTCAATATCTTAAACGGATCCAGAGTAATCGTGCGCACAAGAAAAGTTACAGACATACCGACAGACCGACAGACCGACAGAATATTTTTCGCTCAGACGTAAAATCTAGACATTTCATGACATTCTAAGCTTATTTGAATAATAAAAATTGTCTTACGTTACAACTGGATATGGAAGTAAAATTATGTTTTGCATAAATTTGTTGCTTATATTTCGCTAACCATCGGCAATATCGAAATTATGCTTGTATGAAACATAGCTAAAAAAATTCTTTACAGTAAATGTTATATGCATTATTTTTTTCTATAACTATAATTATAATCTACTGATATATGAAAATTGCCTTTGGTCGACACATTTCTAAAAATGTCGTTCGTAGAAAAAAGAATTTCATATCATTGTGTCTGTAATAAAATTCTGAACAACTTTCAAAATATCCATCTGTACCTCAACCTCTCCGTCCGTCAAGTTTTTGCAAGCATGGACAGTAAGTTAGTATTAGCCAAAGGAGCATTACGTTTTTTTAAAAAAATCGATCGGTAAATATAAAAGTTATGAAACATTTTCAGAAAAAATGCGCATGAAGAGTGTTTTAACATCTTTGATAAAATTCTATAAACACAAAGATACGAAACTAATGTTTTGATAATCATGATGGTATCATCGAGAGATGATTACAATTGCAATTAAATCTACAATCTTATCAAAGCTTCCGACACTCTTCACGTGCATTTTTCTCTAAAAATATTTCAAAACCTTTATAGGTATTTATTGATCGATTTTCTTCAAAAATGCTATTGTTGTTCTTGATCTTGATCACTAACTTATTGTTCAAATTTCAATCAAATCGGACTTCCCTCTCTTAAGTTATCGTGCTAACAAAACATGACGAACGGAGACGGACAGATGGAGAGACTGACAGACAGAGGAATAGACGACGGACATTTTGAAAATTGTTCAGAATTCCATGACTAACACAAGGATATGATTTTTTTCTATGTACTCCAGTCAATAAAGGAGGTGTGGAGTGCGTGAGCAGAGACCTACGCGATTACATTAGAAAGTTGTTCAGGGTGTTTAGGGAGTGAACATACTGAAAGTCCTGATGTCTAGGAAGTGAGCCTCAGTTGGTGCGAGGGAGTTGATGTCAGGCTTAATATTGCCACTGACCTCATGAATAACTGGAAGTGGAACTGGTTGAGGGAGGTCTGTCTTGCTGGTGCACCATACCATTTGAGGAAGCAAACCTTCCCAGCCTCTTCAATCTCGCCTTGAGTGGAGGAGGGGTTGTAAAAGATCACTGCCACTTCCTCGATGTTTTCTGACTTAAGTACAATTTTGAGAAGCCCACCTTGCTTTTCCTTAAAGTTGAAGAGTTTTTCGAAAATTTTCACTTCCGGAGCGTGTAGCTCAAAAACGGTTGCGAATTCGAAAAAAGTATATAGAATGAAAGTTGTAGAGAATTTTATGAGCTTTCATATTGTATTAGAAGATTTTTCCCTCCGACGCACCATTTTAGAGATATAAGCGAAAAATACAAAAGTGGGACTTTCTTTGTCCCCCTCCTCCAGCTCACCTAGTAGACGTCAGGACTTTCAGTATGTTCACTCCCTAAACACCCGGAACAACTTTCTAAAGTAATCGCTTAGGTCCCTGCTCACGCATTCTACACCACCCTCTAGGTCATTCGTTGACTGGACTAATGAGCGATATTCAGTTTTAGAAATGTGTCAATCAATTGCAATTTTCGTATTTCAGGAGATTATAATAATAGATATAGAAAAAATACACCCCTTCAGTGAGGTAAATAGTGCATTATCCTATACATATAAAGCAAAATTTAATGGCAACCGAAAATTATAAAAAAATATACACTATCGGCAAGTCCCGGATTAGGTATGTATAGTTTCAACGACTTAACTGACCGCATAAAACAATTATTTTTCCGCTTAACTCGCTCTAACTCAAAAACGACACAAAGGATTACTCTCAAATTTCTATCGTGTAATCACTAGATATTTGTTAACATAAGGTGTTAATATGTAGGTCAAATTTTAATAAGTGTAGAAAGCATTATTTTTTTTCTAAGGCTATGTCGAAAATTTGCATTCTCAAATGTAACATGCGGTAAACTTTTTTATCTTTCGAAATAGACACCAAGTGTATTGATAAGTAACGAAGATAAAGGATGGACGTAACTTTTTTATTTGAAACTTTTTTTCTAAAATTTGCGAGAAAATTGTAAATGAGTGATTGTTGGCCAGGTACTGCAATTAATTGCTATTAGATGTCCACGTTCTTTATGATCTCTTTATCATTAAATAGGTTTTGCATGTATTTCCACTTCAATCTCTAAAAATGTCACTCCTTCACGGTTGGAATTTCGACATAGCCCTAGAAAAAAAAATTAGTTAGGCGGAAAAATAATTGCTTTATGCGGTCGGTTAAGTCGTTGAAACTATACATACCTAATCCAGGACTTGCTGATACTGTATTACCAAATATATCTTTACCTTCAATTCGAAATTCTCGTCAACTTGTGTAAAATTTTAAAATCCTAAAGTAGGTTAGAGGAAGACGATTTTTTATTTTGTGCGTGCAGAAGGCCATCTTGTCAAATCATATCAAACCCTTGAGTAAAATCTGGGAATGTCCAGTAATTTTTGCTTCTTAGTACTTGATCTATGGCAGTAATTCGATGGGTTTATTGATATGCAGAAAATGCTTGAGTTGATTGTTCATACCGAAGATTAATAAAAAAACCGCTGCCCAAGGAATCACTACTTTCACATCCAGATTTTCTATCCAAGTCACTCACAACGAAAAAATTTTGTATGTGGAAATAATTGTTTATGGAACTTTAATAACATAATATTTGAAATCCTCTACCCCAAAAACCCATAATCACAGAGGGTTAAAATCGACAACACAGTGTCTGCTCCTCTCAGAGTGTCCTGTGGTGTTCCACAAGGATCGATACTAGGTCCACTTTTATTTACTCTATACACGTCAGACTTTCAAAATGTCGTTAAACACTGCAATATACATTTTTACGTCGATGATACGCAGTTATACCTCTCATTCTCCCCTGATGACATAGCCGAAGCGACTGATGCCATTAACAAAGATATTGAAGCTCTTGTGGCAAAATCACTAAGCCACTCCTTAAATATAAATGCCAGCAAAACAACAGCTTTAGTCTTTGGACCTCAAAGTGTCAAATAGGCTGTATCCAATCAACTGAAGTTAACTGTAGAAGGTCAACAAATTTCGCCTGTTGAAAATTCAAAAAATCTGGGATTAACCCTCGATTCTAATCTAAAATTTCGAATACATATAAATAACAAAATCGCCGTGGCATATGCTAATCTAAAAATGATTTATGTTAATAGGTACTACCTTAGTAAAAAGGTTAAAATAATTCTTTGTGAGGCTCTTGTTCTGTCACAGTTTAATTTTGGTGATGTTGTGTACAGTCCCTGTTTGGATGCAGAAAATATACGAAGAATTCAGGTCGTTCAAAACTCCTGCTTGCGGCTTATCTTTGGCATTAGACGGAGACAACATATTTCTCACAAGCTTGATGATATTGGATGGCTTAACATGTCTAGGCGGCGCCTACTGCATTCAGCTTGTTTGTTTCATAAAGTCATCACAAACAAATTTCCTAGTTATCTAATTAAAAAAATTAAATTCAGATCTGATGTACACAATATAAATGTCAGATTTAAAGGTACCCTTACTCCACCATCTCACCGAACAGAAATATTTAAACGGTCGTTTACTTACCAGATAACTAGAATATATAATACCATTCCTGACTCTCTAAAGTTATATCATCTTCCTGCATTTAAACATAAATACAAAAAATATCTCCTTAATATGCAGAATCATTCTTTGACTTAGGTAATAGGACATTTCACATTGTATATAAAGTTCATTTCTAATGCCTTAATAGATCGTAAAACAAAATATAAGTCATTTCAAATGTACTCATATTAATTAAATTTATAATAATGAGAAAGTACCCTATTAAGGCATGTATGGAAATGTTTATATATATTTTGATTGGTATGTTATATTTGCTCTGTTGAATTTAATGTTTTAATATTGTTTTTCCGCTTAAGATGAAAAACAGGGTCTGTGTGTCTTGCACAGACATCTGATCTTCGGCGATTTCCCGATATATGTGTATTTCTTATTTATGTTATTTTATACAAATCTCGTGTAACATGTTTGGGAAATAAAGACCATTTATTATTATTATTATTATTATAAAACGGTACCCCATATCGGTAGTAGGGTGGGGGTGGTGATATAGGGGTGGTAATGGGGGTGGATGAAGTAAAAAAATATTTCGAGATTTCTGGTTCCTGTACACAGACTAAATCACATTTTCTTTTCATCTCCTTTAATAATGGGGTGGGGGTAGCTAATGCCAAACATTTTTTTATATACTAAATACCAATTTTATGGACTCTTACCTGCTTGATTTACCTATTTACCCCAAATTTACCTCAATTTACTCTCCAACCCTTCGACGGAACAAGATGAAAATATAATCTAGTTCCAGATCTCATTAAAGTACATATGTGTACCAAATTTCAAGTCAATATCTTAAATGGCTCTAGAGTAAAGTGCGCACAAAAAAAAAGTTACAGACAGAAAATTTTTTTCGCCCAAACTTAAAATCTCGACGTTTCATGACATTCTAAGCCTATTTGAACAATACAAATTTTTTAAAAAATTTTTGTCGTTACTATACTTCCACTGGATGTGGAAGTAATTAGAGGGGAATGCTGCGTGTAGTAAATTAAATGCTGAAATCACGTGGTTACCACTGTTATAAGCAAAAAAGAACGGAATTACTTCAACGATTATATTTGATAATGAACATCCCTCAATCATTCACCTTATATTGTGCGGTGAACTCGGATATGCAGTCCAATGTACGTTGATAATACTATCTTTAAAACCAAAAAAGAGACAAAAATGAAAAAATGGTTTCAAAATAGCGAAGCTTAGATTGTCAGAGTCGGGAGATTTTAAAAATTATTTACGAATGAGCGAAGAGTCTTTTCAACTTTTGTAAAATTTAGCCCCCTTTTTGTAACTTTTTACTTTTTTTAATTCTTTTCTGAATACACTGTTTCACAGTTCTTGTGTCGTGGAATCACCTGCCTTAAAATATTTTAATAATTCGTCATATCCCTTTTTTCAAGTCTCTATTGGCATTGGTCTCTAACATTTCGTTTTCACTTTCCATAATTCTGGATGTCTTTGATAAATATCAACTAATTTTTAGTTTCGATCATTAACTCAACTTTGTAAATTTTCCCTACGGATCAACACTTGTCTTAAAGCTGCAAGTGTATGGCAAACGTAAACTTCAGACCGAAGATTAGTCAGACCATGGTATCCCTCAATAAACACCGACGGGTTTTTGTCCATAACAACCATACACATTCAGTTTTTAATTTCGTCACCGGTCTGTCGAGTCGTGACCTCTTTTAATATTTTGTGAGAGTGGTGATTTTTTACAATAGTCCAAGACGTGTCAGACAACTGCCTCTTGGATATTCGTAAATGAATGGGAAGCTTTTTTATTTAAAAAAGCAAATCCGGCAAACTTGGAATAACACAGACAACAAATTAAGAAATATCAAACAAAATGTAGATGATTGAAAGTTCCCTGTAGGCTTGACAAGAAGAGAATAAGTTGCAATCACCAGATTAAGAGATGCTATATGCTAGTAGGCGACCAAGATGTGAATTCTGTCAATCGCACTTAACAGTCAAATACATTCTGTTACGATGCCCACGGTATAACGCGTTACAGCAAACACACAAAATCCCCGATGAATTAAAAAATTATGTCGGAGGTAGAACTAATATAATAATAATAATAATAATAATAAACGTCTTTATTTACCTCCACAATTTTACAGATGTTTCAAATATTGAAAATGAAGCATACCAAAAGCTGCTAATGACCAATGCCGCAGTAAGAAAAAAATACAAATGTATTATGAATAGTGGTATAGGGAATATCCCTAATAGTCCGGTCTATTGGTAAAAATTCAACAGATCGATGAACGTTCATAATAGTTTAGGTATAAATTAGAATTCTTCTTCTCATTTACAACGTTTTGCCAGACTTCTTGTGGTCCATGCATTATTCATCTCGCCATCTATTGCAGTTGTATACTCCATTATTTCCTTGATGACATCAGCCCAACGTTTTGGAGGGCGTCCTCTTCACCTCTTGTCATCTGGTTTTTCCGAACTATGAACCGTTATATACTGTCCTCTCTTCTGTTGATACAGCCAAAAAATGGGAGGACTGGGAAGAATGTAATGCTGGAGTGACATATGGGGACATATTTCTTAGACAATCGAGTTATTAGTGCGATGAGCTGTCCAGGGAATTTGCAGAAAATATCTTTAGACACACATCTCTAAAGCATCTATACGCTATCTTTTTTTTTTCCTGTGGAGGAGGGGAAATCTTTCATAAGACGGAGTGCTGGATTCCTACCTACTAAAACCCCTCCCCCTTCGTCTCGCTTTTCCCCCTGGAACCACTTGCGCATTACTTTGGTGGGAGAGCTGTCTAGATTTCTTGGACTTCATCATATCTGCCTCTCATCTCTTTCCTTGCTTTCAATAATCTTTCTTATTGCCATATAAGTGCATTTCCAATTTTCCTCTGTCGATTTGAGGTCGGCCATCATGTTTGTTGCATTAAAAGGTCTTCCTCTTTCGCCTGTAATTTTCTCGGACCTCATTCCAATTCCTAGACCTAAGGTTGGCTCTTGCCGTCACTCCATCTAATCCTGTGTATTTTTCTTTCCCTTCCAGTATCAGGAGTTCTATTGGAGGATCTCCTGCTATAACTCCTGCTCCCTCGGTTGAGATAGTCCTGTATGCTGAGCATATCCTAATGGCCATTTTGCGCTGTACGCTTGACAGTTTGGCTATAAGTTTTTTGTTCTCCGTCACCTTGTGCCACGCTGGGGCGGCATATAGCATCTGAGAGTGGATGGCACATGACATCAGTCTTCTCTTAGATGATCTGGGCCCTCCGATGTTTGGCATAAGACTAGCTAGAGCTGCTGCAGTCTTTTCCGCCTTCTGGGTCGTTTTTGCAACGTGTTCGACGAACGAGCACTTTGTGTCTAACCAGACCTAGGTACTTTATTACCTTTCATGGCGTCACTATTGTACCCTGGACATTAAAATGTATCGGGGATATTTTCCTTTTTGTTGTTAGGAGTGCAGACTCCGTCTTTTCTAGTGCAAGCTGGAGTCCGTTCCTAGCCATCCAGTTATAAACTCGTTGTAGTACAATATTAGCAGTGCTCATCAGGATCTCCTCACCTTTGGCAACTACGA
This sequence comes from Rutpela maculata, assembly GCA_936432065.2. Taxonomy (NCBI): domain Eukaryota; kingdom Metazoa; phylum Arthropoda; class Insecta; order Coleoptera; family Cerambycidae; genus Rutpela; species Rutpela maculata. The sequence goes on from OW386290.2 coordinate 63,852,231, forward strand.
CCATAGCCACGTCGTCGGCGAAGCCTATTAAGTTAACTCTTTCAGGTTGTTCCAGCCTTAGCAGACCATCGTACATGACGTTCCACAGTGTCGGGTCCAAAACCGAGCTCTGTGGGACACCGCTATTTACTTGTCTTGTCCTCGAGGCGTCTTCCGCCTCCAGGATGATTTCTCTTTCAGACAGATGATTTCTCTTTCAGGTAGGATGCAATGATGTTTATAAGACTCTCGTCTATCTCTCTCCTTCTTAACTCCTGCAGTATATTTTGCCAGGATGCGCGATTGAAAGCATTCCTAACATCGAGCGTTATAACTGCGCATAATCTCCTATGTGGGCAAGAGTAGTTTGCCTCCGCTTCACGGGCGATACTCAATACTTCGTTAATGGCGTCTACCGTTTGGCGCCCTGCCCTAAATCCGTATTGTCTCTCCGACAAGCCGCCTGTGCATATTAGCTCGCATTTAGTGATTCTATTCTTGATGTCGGCGGTGGCCAACGTCAAGTCTAGGACAGAGGTATATTCGCGTCTCTGGAATGTCGGTTTATTTCCTTTGTTGATCACCACCAGATCGTTTTCTGAGATCCATTCCGTAATCACGTGCTCCCTTCTATCGGTAGTCTCTAGGCCCCGTTCGGGAGACTTGGCGTTAAAGTCTCCCACTATAATAGCTTTTTGATTGTATTGACGTATTAGTCTTCCGATTTCGAAGAGGATTTCCTCAAGATCGCTTATGTCCTTGTTATCGGAAGAGTTGAGGTTGTAGATAGTCTAGCCTAGCGTAACTAGGTATATGAAGCTATGTCCATGTCCACATCGTTTTACCGTAGTCTTTTTGTCCATGATTATTATAGCCGTATCCAGGTCTTCGTCGCAGATAAAGTCTTTTCTGTTCCTAACGGCATTCCGGTTAGGTTCACTCATCAGTATCATTCCAGCTCCCACTTCCTTCGCTGTGGCTAGGGTAATGTCGTGGCATGGGCGACTCCTGTACGTATTGATTTGGAGAAACTTAATTTTGGTTGTTGGCCGTCGCGCGTCGGTCGAGGTGCCTCCGGTATCCTTCCTTCTTTATTCTTTGGGCACTTTCCAGATTGGTGCCCTTCTTTCTTGCGGTGCACACAGTATGCGTTGTTCATGCAGACCGCTGCCTTATGCCCCTGCTGGCCGCACTTCAGGCATAGCTGCTCCCTATCTGGGCCTTTACAATGCTCTCTCGTATGCCCGTACTCCCAGCATATAAAGCATTTCATATCTCTCTTTCGCTCCAAGATTCTGCACTTTGTCCAACCTATTTTAATTCTTTGCAATTTTTCAAGCTTTACTGCATCTGTCTCTGCTAGTACTACCATCACATTTTGCCTACATGCGTATGCGGGCCTGAGGGCTCTTACCTCGACGTTTTCTGGCCTTACCGAGATTGCGCTTGAAATAGCTTCCCTAATTTCCTCTGTGGTCGACACTTCGTCTAGATCTTTAATGTGAAAGACCATCTTACTAGTCAGACTAGTCAGGGATATTGTTGCCTCCGGTATTTTGTCCTTAATCTCATTTTTAAGGGTTTCTAGCTGTTCCTCCCCATTCTGCATGGTAAGCAGTAATTCTCCCTTTCTGGTCTTTTTAATGTATACGCCATATGTGTGCTTGCTTAAAGATCCACGTCTCAGAAACGTAAAGAAAGATGAAGAAAACCGGGAAGTTATTAAGTCTGATCGTTATATTTCTGTCCGAGTTTCTGTCACACCAAATTTTGTTCAACAGGCAAGTCGCAAAGCTGGGCACATTACTGTGAAAAAGTAATTAATCACAAATTACAAATTATTTATTTAAAAAGTAATTCGATTATTAAGTAATTAAATTACTATTGAAAAACATAACTAAATTACTAACTATTTGGTAATGATATTTAAATAATTACTCGACAAGCTTCTAAATTTGTTATAAAGGAAATGAGATATATTTAGTAAATTATAAGATCACATTTTGTGATATAAATAAAATACTGAATAATGCAATTATATGTAAAAAAAAGCTTTTTGAAAACAAGCTTTTATTATTATTTAGATGTACTAAAACGAAAAAAATACGTATAGTATTTTTATTGGGATAGTGCTGAATGCTATTTATATGTGGACGTAGTTCGCAAGGGTTGATCCTAATAATAGTATTATCAATGTTACCCAAGCGCGGATCTAGAAATTTCAATAATTTTTTTCTCGTCTGTGGCGCATGGGACCCATACGAAATATGGGAAATAACATCTCGAGAAGCACTTCTCTAACGACCCCTAAAAAATTTTGAAAAAGCAGTTTGCGAAAAATTTTTTCAAAATTCGATTACCCCAGGTTTAGAGACTCCTGTTTAAAATTATTTTTTTTTGTCATATACATTTTACTTTTCATAAAAATACAACACTGTGTTTCGAAGTTTATGAAAATATTTTCGTTACTAACTGAAATACAACGAATTGTGTGATTTACAATTTAACAAATCACAAAATTTCGATTCGTTGTATCTCAGTTAGTAATGAAAATATTTTCATAAATTTCAAAACGGATTGTTGTATTTTTATAAAAAGTAAAATGCATATGACAGAAAAAAATAATTTTAAACAGGAATCTCTAAACTTGGGGGGGAGGGGGTGTTAATCGAATTTTATAAAAATTTTTCGCAAACTGCTTTTTCAATTTTTTTTAGGAAGCGTTAGAGAAGTGCTTCTCGAGATGTTATTTCCCATATTTCGTATGGGTCCCATGCGCCACAGACGAGAAAAAAATTATTGAAATTTCTATATCCGCGCTTGATGTTACCGTCGAAACAGATATAATATATTATGTTGAATTAATTGTCATAAAAAAAGGCCATAAACTTTGCTTGGGAAATGGCACAGCAGACGTTAATAATTTTAGGTGAGTCGCGCTCATTTTCGATTGTTGCATGTGAGCTTTTTCCTACTCTACGTACAAGGGTTGTGAATGTTTACCTTAGATGAAAATTTATTGCACCACTAAACACCAGGCAAGAAGCAAAATTTTCATCCTCCATATATCCTTTTAAATCAATCAGATGGTAAAAGTTTAGTACATTTAACTTGTTCGCTGGGTCCAGGTCTGCAATAGTTGCAATCTGTATGGTTTCATAGTCAAGCTTCCCCTCAAAATACAACAAATAGTTGGCTCAGAAATTCGCAGTTGTTGACTGGCGCGGTTGATTGGCGTCGAGTAACATTCAAAATTCTCCCTGATTCTTTATTCATTAGCCTTAGACATGCGGTTGTCCGCTGCTCTTGCCTCCATACAAATATCCTGTGACTTAAACTGTCGATACCACCGATAAATCTCTTACTATTTATTGGGTATTTTGCCACTTCTACACAAATATATAAAATTTTTATTGTAGTAGAGTTGAAGTATCTTAATAGTGAGACATTATGAGGGGCGAGAGGAACTAATAGGCGGCAACTAGATCTCCCGTCTTTACTCCACTTTTATATTAAGTGAGAGAGAAGATATCGGCCATGCCATGTCATGGCTTGTGGGAGAAAATTCATTTGAGTGTGTTCTTTAATCCAGTGCCGCAGTTAGAGACACCACAGTCGAGCTTATACTGTCGGGGTGAAGATATAATTAAATAATTACTTTATATTTCTTTATGTGTTTTTGAAAATAATTTTAGCAAGTTTTGTCATCAATTCATTCTTTGGGGATATTGTAAGTATAATGTTATAAAAAGTAAACGAGCGAACAATATAGTTAAATCTGGCTCTGCATTCTGCACCCCTTTAAATTGGTAATTTCATTATTTTGCCAATGTAATTACTTTTGTAATTAATTACTCCCAGCTCTGGCAAGTCGCTGATCTTGCCATATATGATTTTATTGATCTTGTTGTGACTGGAAAGTATAATATATTTGCATTAACAGAGACTTGGCTTAATAATGGTACAGACAGTAATATTTTAAGCATACCTCGATATAGGTTCTTTAGATCAGATCGTATTACTGGATATAGAGGAGGAGGTATAGGAGCATACATCAGTAAAAATATTAATGCTGAACCAATCATCCTAGATGTTCAAAACAATGGCTCACAGGAATATTTATTTTTAAAAGTAAAAATTAATAGATTGGTAAACGCTGCAGGCATATTTTATCGGCCACCGAATAGGAAGGTGTAGAAACTATTGATCAGTTGTTATCATTAGTTATTCCAACTGTTGATAACTTAATTTGTCTAGGAGACTTCAATGTAAATTTGTTAAATTTAAATAACTTGTAGATGAGCCTACAAGAATATCAAGTAATGGTTCTGAGACTTTATTGGATCCTATGTTTTTATCTGACAAAACCGTTTTTGTTAATATTGGAACACTTGATGGCATATATCGGATTACAAACTTGTATACATTGAATTATCTATTAAATGTCCCAAATTTGCTCAACGATTTATTAAGTTTAGAGATTTCAAACACTTTAATTATGAAGATTTTATGCGTGACTTAGAAACCGTGCAGTTTTTTTGATATTATACGGTGCAATAATATTGAAAACAAAGTTAATTTGCTTACAACATTAATACTAGATTTGTTCGAAATACATGCTCCGTTAAGAGAAGTTAGAGTTAGTAGGCCAAAGGCACTCTGGTTAACAAATGATCTAAAAAAATTAATGAAAGAAAGGGACAAAGCAAAAGTCAAGTATAAAAGAACAAAAAATCCGAATGATCTCCTGAATTACAAAAATTTACGCAATCGCACATTAACAGCAGTTAGAAATGAAAAGAGAGCGTGTGTCAATAGAATATGTGAACAAGGCAATAAAAAAAATACCTGGCAGACACTACAATCAATGAACGTAAAAAAGAACAAAAATATATGTATTCCATCTGACATTGCTAATGCTGAACTCATAAACAACTATTTTGTAACATTATTTCGAACAGGAAACTCTAATGTTGATCTTAGCCATTATGAAAATAATAGGTTTGATGTCAGTAATTTTCATTTCAAACTAGCTACAGTAGAGGACGTAAGTAAAATCAGTAATGACCTTGAGTCAAATGTCAGTGGATATGACTACTTATCTCTAAATAGCAACTTTGTGGTAAATAACGTTAATCAGTATATTACCCATATTATTATTAACTGTTGCCTTGAACAAGGTTATTTTCCAGATATTTGGAAAAATGCTGTAATACTACCTATACCTAAAAACACTAACGTTACCTCTGTAGCCGACTTACGACCCATAAGCATATTACCTATTTTATCTAAGGTTTTGAAGAAGGTTGTGTATGCTCAAATTTATGACTATGCTAATTCCAACAACATTATTGCCTCTTCTCAGTCAGGGTTCAGAAAAGGACTCAGTACGGCAACTGCTCTAGGGTCACTGATGACATATTTAAGAGTACAGATCAAAAGAAAGTTACAGCTTTAGTTTTACTTGACTTTTCCAAGGCTTTTGATACTTTAGATCATGTCTTAATATCACAAAAATTAAAATTTTACGGCCTGGATGATACCGCAGTATCATTTTTCAAGTCCTACTTATCCAAGCGTAAACAGATGGTATGTTTAAAAAATTTTAGATCATCTATTGTGTCTATTACTTCGGATGTACCGCAGGGGTCTGTCTTAGGTAGGACCTCTGCTCTTTACTGTTTACACTTCTAATATATTGAGCTCAATAGAACATTGTCAGTTGCAAGCATATGCAGATGATACTCAATTATATTATAGTGTCCCTTTTGAACAAGCTCCTGAAGCAATAGTTAGAATAAATAATGATCTAGAAACAATTAGGAAAAAAATCTCTTGATCATAATTTACAACGGAATCCAAAAAAAAAAAAATGCAAGTTACTCTTATTTGGACAAAAAAGAAAAATTGATTATTTGACCCCTAATTTTGTTATAAAAATTGACATCTTGCCCCCTGTAACCTCAGGAAAGAACCTAGGCCTTATACCTGATAATGATCTAAAATTTTCTTCTCATGTAGGCTCCTTACTAGCCAAAGCCTACAGCTCATTAAAATATTATATGTAAACAAAGATATTTTAAACACAAACATTAAAAAAGTTTTATGCGAAACATTGGTCTTGAGCTACTTTAACTACTGTAATTCGATTTATGGCCATTGTATAGACTTTTGAAAAGAATCGTGTACAAAAAGTGCAGAATTCCTGTTGTCGCTTCATTTGTAATTTGAGAAAATATGATTAGATATCTCCAACATTTACCGAGCTTAATTGGTTAAATATGTCTAATCGTCGTAATAACTCAATAGCCTTGTATTTATACACAAAATAATTAGTACTTCAATACCTTCCTATCTTTGCAAACGACTAGTCAAAAGATCAAGTATTCACTCTCGCCATGATAGATCAGCACATTTGTACACTATGCCACGTCATACAACTGCCAATTTTAAGAAAAGTTTTTCTTACTGGTCAGTCTCTTTGTATAATAATGTTCCCACCGATTATAAACGTTTGTCTGTCGAGATTTAAAAAAAATGGGAAACTACTTTTGGATGAGCAATTTAAATTAAATTAGAATAATTTGAACTAATTTAAAATTGATTTCCCGTCACTAAATTATAAAGTTAGATTTTTCCCACTGTTTAATAAAAATTAAATAATTTTTTTGTATGCCTTTATTTAGATTAACGTCCTGGCGAAGTTTAGCTAATGCTACTCTACCACTTAACCAGGGCGGCGAGGTGAGATACAGTCACCAGTCCAAGTGATGGACTTACTTAGATAAAGAATAATTATGTTTGTGTGTATTATGTATGTTTGTATATGCGTATTTTTGTTGGAGTATATGTGAGCAGGAATGTATATGAGTGTATGATTATATACCTATATTTACATCTAATTAGTTTGTTATTTATGTTTGTTATATAATATCTATTTATACATTTATTTATATTATGTTGAACGGATTGGAGGCACCAATTCAATTAAATTTCTTAGGTTAGTTCTTTTTTTATAATACATAATATGGCTAAGTGTAAGAATAGATTATGTTATCTAAACTTCGCCCTATATTATGAATCATTTATTTTGTTCTTAATAAAAGACGTTTATTTTTATTATTATTATTATTATTCTTTGTTGAATCCGATATTCATAGTTAACAGTATTGTCCACAAGGGCTTCAAGATAATATACCGTCTTGTTTACTACCTCACAGTCACCCGTGTCTGGGGGTTATCAATTATCATTTACCCGGTCTACAATCATATTATGTAGGATTGTTATTTAAATTTAGTTTCAAGCCTCTACCGATGATGACAACTTGCTTGACGTAATGCGTACCAAATATTCAGTATTCCTCCAATGGTCTTTATTCACTTGTATACGGAAAATATTATTTTATTGGTTATCACGCGCAAACTATTGCAACATTTTCCTTACAATAATCGCTGTATAGCTGCGAAGGACACACACAGAACTTATTAATTATACAGCAGCCTTAATATTATGAGTAAAAAGCTAATGAGGCTTATCTAGTATAATACAGAGCGACCATAAAGCTCATTAGATATAAAATAAGGCATATTGTAATTTCTATGCATGACCTTATTATTCATATTAAATGACATGTTAAGATTATACTATAAAATATTCGCAATAATTTAGTGTTCGTGATGGTAAAACAAGATCAATCAGGACGCGAAGCAAGCACCCGTCCAACATCAAATAACCATACTGTCACGCAAACCATTTCTGATTTTTTTTTAGTTTAGTTCATGCACCATATTATAATATTTTCCATATAAACTGCTAATATTCAGGGAGACTCTCATTTTTTATGCGGAATCAAATCACGAATTATTTATATAACAGTGTTATGGATCGCTTACGAAAACAATAAAATGCCAGTAAAACATACCCCAATCATATTAAAGGATATAGTATAAACGAATAGAAGTTGCAGTCGGACGTGGACGACTGCGAATACCTATTTGATTCATATTTTGCACGGACATGGCACGATTCATCTTTAAATTCACAAAATTTCTTCATTTCATTAATTCATTATTTGTCAAAGTTCATTTTAGCGAACATAAGGTGGTTACACAGGATAACCGCTAGTCCACAAAGGGTTAAAGATTAAGTACATAGTCCACATATGTTTTAATTTTATTTTTGAGATAGATATTCGACGTCGGCAACGCTTGACTGCAACTATCATTCGATTCGTAATAGTCCACCATACTATTCTACATATAAATTTTTTCTGTCAAAAATCATAGTGTTTATTAGGTATTCGGCAACAGCCGACTGCAAACTCTATCTTTATTGTTAACAGTCTTATTAAATATATCGTAATAACATTTTACAGCAAAATTGTTGTTATATCATCTAAGCTACATAAAGTTCACTAGAACCTGAAAGGTATATTACAATTTAGGTATCTTCTGCATCTTTGCATTTTTATGCTCTAAATCAAAAATATTTGGAACATTCTTCTCTAAAGCCATAATAACTCATAGTTTGTATAAAATGACCTTATGTTCACTGTATATGATGGAGATGACCTAATTTCACTGGGAAGTGTTCTACCATGCTATTTTGTATATGTATGAAAGGAGGAGTATCGATAAGCTAAGAAAATACATGACAAAACATTTAACTATATATTACTTCCACATCCAGTGGACGACAAAAAAATTTTTAAAAATTTTTATTGTTCAAATAGGCTTAGAATGTCACGAAACGTCGAGATTTTAAGTTTGAGCGAAAAAAAATTTTCTGTCTGTCGGTCTGTCGTTCTGTCGATCTGTCGGTCTGTAACTTTTTTTGTGCGCACGTTTACTCTGGAACCGTTTGAGATATTGACTTGAAATTTCGTACACGTATGTACTTTAACGGGATCTAGAACTAGATTATATTTTCATCTTGTTCCGTCGAAGGGTTGGGGGGGGTAAATTGGGGTAAATTTGGAAAAAATAGATAAATCAAGCAGGTAAGAGACCATAAAATTGATATTTAGTATATAGAAGAGAAGCTAAGGTCTCAAAAAAAAAATTGGCATTAGCCACCCCCATTACTACCCCCACCCCATTATTAAAGGGGATGAAAAAAATGTGATTTAGTGTGTGTACAAGAACCAGAAACCTCAAAATGTTTTTTTACTTCATCCACCCCCACTACCACCCCCTATCACCACCCCCTATCACCACCCCCACCCCGCTACCGATGTGGGGTATCGTTTTATGGGTTTTTGGGGTAGAGAATTTCAAATATTATATTATTAAAGTTCCATAAACAATTATTTCCACACAACATTTTTTTGTTGTGAGTGACTTGGATAAAAAATCTGGATGTGGAAGTAGTGATTCCTTGGGCAGCGGTTTTTTTTAAATATTTCTCCTTATTTTAGTAAAATACAGGACACTAACTTAACGCTACAATAAATTAAAAGTAAAAATGACTACGTTTTCTTCACGAGAAAAATCGACAAACTGAGGTCAAAATGGCTTTTTTTGGAAAATTGTACCCTTTTTTTTTTAATATATCGAGTTTTTTTAGACATGAGCGCATTTTTTTAGCATGGTGAATTTTTTACATGTTGTTCTTTAGACGCCAACAAATATAAAAATACAAAAATTAAACTGCTAAAAAAATGCGCTCATGTCTAAAAAAACTCGATAGTAAAACAGGATACAATTTTCCAAAAAAAGCCATTTCGACCTCAGTTTGTCGATTTTTCTCGTGAAGAAAACGTAGTCATTTTTACTTTTAATTTATTGTAGCGTTAAGTTAGTGTTCTGTATTTTACTAAAATAATGAGAAATATAAAAAAATATAGTTAAATTTTTTGTCATATTGGTGTCAATTTTCTTAGCTTATCGATACTCCTCCTTTGAAAGAAATGTTTTAAGTTCAACAGAAATTATCGTGATTAATAGACATTCGCAGTCGGCAACGTCCGAATGCAACATTTATTCGTTTCATAATAGTCTTTTTAAAAACATCTCAATAACATTTTAAGGCAAAACTGATATATCGTCTAACTTGCGTACAGTTCTCTTGAACCCGAAAGGCGTACTGTATATTGCAGTTTAGATATCTTGCATATATAGATGTTTTTATTTTCTTGACCATTGATATCAAATTAACTTGATGTAGGTATATCTTGGGTTATCGGTATATCTTTATAATAAAATTATTCTTTTCTTACGTTTCGATTTATTCAACCATCGTCAGAGAAATTAGTTAATACCGAGCGTGTAATTTCCCATTAGCCATGTACATTCACGTAGCGTGAGAAATATGACAACACCGGCAGCCGTAAATTCGTCCGTTGGTGGAGCATTCTAGCTCTGTTATTTCATTTCAGCTAGCTGGCACACGCGATGTTGTAATTCTTCCTCCCCATGCCTAGCCAGCGACTACACACACGGTATATATAATTGAATTGCACACTACAACTATTTACATTTTAGATGTTTTATATACGAGTGTTTGAAAGCAACTCTTTGCTTTTCGTTGTAATAGAAACCGCTAGTCTTACAGAAAACTATCTTTTTCGTAACACAAAGGACCTTCGGCCTTATCACCAGCCTCATCTGATCCCAATGAATCTTATTATATGCAGACATACTAAAATTTCTGTATAAAACCGATATAAAGCAAGCAAGCAGCAGGCTAGCTGAATCTACGGACTTAGCTACATCATTTGCATGCAGAAGTATCGAAAATTGCAGATAAAATGCCATAAAAAGCAAGAACACTAACTGACCCGACTTGAAATTTTTGTAACTATTAAACACCATAGAATGTAGTGGAGCAAAAATTGATCCGAGCTAAGCGCAATGGATTAATTACATCGATCTGCATGAGACTCACCAAAAATTATCGGAAAACACATACAAAGCAACGGAACACAAGCTGGCCCGATTTGACCATAATTGACAGATTTTCATCATGTATCCAAAAACCATCATTAAAAGCCATAGAAAACAATGGAATACAAACTGACTTGATTGAACTCCAATGGACTAAATTATATAGACCTATTTTATGAGGTATCAAAATGATAGATGAAACAACATAGAAAGCGATAGAATACAAACTGATTCGTTTTGTCCTGAATCGATAATTTTTTTTTCACTGGAAGTATTTCTCTATATTTTTCTTTAGAATCGTGTCAAATGTAGCTGACACCATTAAAACAATAATACTTTTTAAAGAAAAATAGTATTTAAGACGAAAATAGTATTTGATATATATTCCATCAGAGGTGACAAACTGACAAACTGCTTAAGATGTGAATTAAATCAATATAATTTTACGGAATTTAATAACTGAAAAAAACAAAGTCTGAAGAAGAACAAAAAAGATAATCTAGAGTGGTCATCCCATTTCTTTTGAGGGGGGGGGGAGAGGGGAAATTCATCATGGACACCTAGCGCCTTGGATCTATCACGCTGGGTAGTGCTGGACTCTAACCAAGCTAAAACCACTCCGGAAAAGTGGCCATTTCCCTGTCTCCAGTGTCTCATATCTGGAACCGCTCTTGCTTACTGTCAGAATATCAGGTCAATATTAGTGTTAGGTGTTCGAAATGATCTGCCTCCGTAGATACGTCCTCTTATTACTACTTCGTTGAAACGATTAGAGGTTCAAGTTTCTTTCGTCTACATCCTTTATTTTCATAACTGATGTTATCATGTCCTCCAAGAGTTGCCAGTTTTCCTCTGATTCTAGCATCCTCGACACCATGTCATCGGGTGTAATTGGGTCGCCTAGCCTATTTATGACTCGTAGCCTATATTCTCTCCACCTGCTACACCGGAACACAGTATGCTCCGCGTCGTCTATCTCCCCGCAGTACATGCATTCTCGATCTTCAATCTTCCCAATGTCGTAGACGTACTCTGCAAAGCATCCGTGCCCTGTTAGGGCCTGAGTAAGGTAGAACTCAAACTCCCCGTGTCCTCTCTCCACCCATATTTTAATATCTGTAATGAGTCTCCTCGTCCATCTTCCCTTACTCGAAATATTCTATCTCTTCTGCCACCTCTGATAAAGTCTATCGTTGGCCTCCTTCCTGCCACTTCCCTCGTATATCTTCCACCTTTCCTTTGCCAGAAGGTCAATGGGAGGGATCCCTGCCACTATTAGCACTGCCTCGTAGGAGACCGTTCTGTAGGCACTGCAGACTCTCAGTGCTGCACATCGCTGTATCCTGGCCAGTCTTCTTCGTGTTCTTTCCACTGCCATCGCACTTACCCATACTGGGGCACATAAACGTAATCTGAATCTGCAGACGTATAAGGCATAGCCAAAATGATTCGGTAATATTCGGACATAATCGTCTCCGGCTTATATGTCTCACTGCTTATTGGTAAAGTGGGGTCGTAGAATGTGAACAGAAAAGCCTCAAGCGTCTGCAATTAACTGATAGTTTTAAAGCTTATTTTTTTCCAGTTATGTCAATATAACAAACACATGAAATTTTATAATAGTATTTTAATTCATATTTTTATCTCTAAAAGTAAAAAATCTAGAGGAGTTTAAAACTGTTGCAAAACAAAATAAACACACAGCTCCTCGCCTGCAAATGTAGTAAACTGTAGACGTACTAGGATAACTACGTCTTCACTTTACTCTCATTTTCACTGGTCCTATTATTCTTAAAAACCTCAAGCGCTCAGCTATGCCTTCTGCGTCTGCAGATTACGTATATGCTACCGGGGCCGCGTACAGGAGAATGGAGTGCACCACGCTACACAGCACTCTCCTCTTGCTGGGCTTCGGTCCGCTGGTGTTATGCATCAGCCTGCCTATGGCTGTTGCCACTCGCCCAGCTTTTTCCTCCATTTTCGTCACATGCACCCCTAATGTCAATTTCGAATCGAGCCATATGCCCAGGTACTTTATCGCCTGGCTAGGGCCAATTTCCAGCTCCCCTACCCTCATCTCACGACAGGGAGATTCCTCTTTCTGGTTATGATTACTAGCTCGGTTTTTCCATGGGCAAGTTCAAGCTTCTTACCCCTTACCCATCTCTCTATTTTTGCAATGGCCGTATTCGCCGCCTCCTCGATTTCCCTCACCGTTCTGACCGTGACTGTTACTGCCAGATCGTCGGCATATCCGATCACCTTAACGTTCTCTGGTTGGGGTAAGCGTAATGCATCATCGAACATTATATTCCACAAGGTTGGGCCCGGGATCGATCCCTGCGGAACACCACAAGTCATTTTCCTCCACTGGGTAGAGCCCTCTACCTCCAGCCCTGTCCACCTGTTATCGAGGTAGCTCTATACTATCCTGAGCAGGTACGGGGCTATTAGCAACTTCTCAACTATCTCGCCCCAATCCGCAGTGTTGAAAGCGTTCCGAACATCCAGCGTTACTATCACACAGATCTTCTTGGCCCTCATAGCCTCCCCAGCTGTCTCGGTTATGCGCCTTATCGCTCCTACGGTGGATCTCCCTTTCCTAAAACCGAACTGGTGTCCGATAACCCTCTCTTCTCTTCAATGTCTACCTCTAGCCTCCCCCGAAGCAGATATTCCATTAACTTGCCTATCGTATCGATCAGACATACCGGCCTATATGAGGACGGTTCATCTGGTGGCTTGTCCCCTTTCTTTATCAACACCAGTCGTGCCTTCTTCCATCTCTTGGGGAAGTTTCCCCTTTCCAGAGCGCGGTTCATAACCCATAGGATAACCCTAGGTTGTTCTATCGCCACCAGCTTTACTATTTCCGGGGGGATTTCATCCGGTCCTGAAGCCTTTCCGCTCTTAAGCCTACCGACATTTCCTCCTGGGTAAAACGGGGAACTTCTCTCACCTCCGTTGGTTTCCATATTATTTCGTCCCTTTTTGGGAATAGGGCATTCACGATCTCCACCATCTTTTCGGCTGGTATAGTCGGAGGAGGGGCTTTCATGCGTCTCGTCGCAATTTTGAACACATCCCCAACACGTCTCTATCTATTATGTCTTGGCACAACACTTTCCATTTGTCATTTTTTGACTTCTTGATTGCGTCTCTTAATCTCTTCTTTGTCTCCCGGTAGTGTTGTATGGCCGCATTCTCCTCTTGTACCCTTTGTCTCCTGTTTCCCCTAACGTATCTCCTTCTGGCCGCAACACACTCCTCTCTGAGATCGGAGATTTCTTCGGTCCACCAACATACCAAGCCGTTTGGTCTTACAACTCTCCTCCTCGGCATTGCTTGATCGCAGGCTCTAGTAACTGCCCTGATTAGGTCCTCTTCTATTGCAGCATTACCACCTGTCACCTGTTCTTTAAGAGCCCTCTTGAAGATACCTCATCCTATTTACTAAATAAAAAAAAAAATTAAGAAAATAAAAATCGATATAAAAAGACCGCTGCGGACAGGATTCGAACCTGCGCGGACATAGCCCAATGGATTTCAAGTCCATCTCCTTAACCACTCGGACACCGCAGCTTCATTTATTGAATTCTAAATAAACGTCCACTGGGCCGTGAATAAAAAGTATTATTTAAACATTACTCGGTTATCAAAAACAGTCATTTTTAATTGCTTAAAATATTTTCCAGAGAGTAGTGGCGAAGTCCCAATAATACACTCGCTCTTCGAATACTAATTTCGCGACCTTCTTCAACTACCTCCAATAGCGCCTCTTTAACTTACGGTGTTCGAATTTTCCTGGATTTGCCTAGCCTAGGCGTCGTTAGTAAAAGTTGTCCAGTTTCTTGTAATCCTCTTTTTATAATATGAGGTTCTGGTATGTGCATTAGGTTAGGATGATACTGTAGAAGATCTCACCACAGTGGCTGAAGGCCACGACACTATTATTTTATTAAGGACACCGGCCACGCTTCCCCTTTTGACTTTGTGTGGCTAACTTTTGCTCTCAGTTGGATTCATAATGTTTTGATATGTGATTTAGGATCTGGCTCCTTTGATAGACGATAAATGTAAAAGCGTCTTGAGGATTCCGTTATTCAGTGCCGACAAAACACACAAAAGCTCCCGAGAGGTTTTTCTCTTTCGGGAGCCGTCTAGTTTCCGGAATCACTGCACTGCTTGGTCTTATCGTGATATTCTCCCTTTTAGCTATCTCGCTGCGCGGTGTTCCCCTGATGGTCAGGACACCCAACCAAGTGCTCACCACGCGCGACGTAGTTAACTTCGGTGATCTAGTTTAGGTCTGAACACCTTAGTGGGGAAGGTATTCAACCTTCTCACCTTAGAGGTTAACTTAAAGCTATTAATTCTATCAGTAAAATGTAACAGTTCAAATAATACCATTTATTGATTTAATCCAAGATGTATAGTAAATATGCAAGAACCTATCTAACACATGCAAGAATCCGCCTCCCCAAACGGAGTAAGGACGAACGCCTTCTCTAGAGGACGTGTATCTCAACCACCATACAATGGAGTGTCTAGTAAATTTCGGCTTGGCAGAAAAAGATGCACAACTTCTTAGAAGTATATGAAAGCACTTTAACTTGCTACTGAGTATAATATAAAAATATTTTACTAGAATTTTAGGGCATTTGTGGCTAACTTCTTAGTTCCAATAGTGATTATATTGTCGAGCCTCGCGGGTATTTGAAAATGCGTGAAATGCGGTTTACGGCAACATATAAGTTACATGAGATGTTCCTGTCCCTTTGTGGCGACGTACTTAGCACTTTCGAATTTTCACTTTTGGTACCGCACGTCTCTGCAAACGTGTAAAACTTTTTTCGTGCTAGTTTTCGGTGCTGATAACCTGAAATGTTTTAGATCTGCTCTGAAATGTCATTTTTTAATAAATCCTTCCAGAGATGGGTCGAGGAAACTTTCCATATTTGATAAAAGTCTGTAAAATTCATGTAAATAATATAATTTTATGTACTTATTTGGTATCAAAATGAAGCTTGCATCATCACGAATCAGATTTCACCATAAAATAGGCTATCAATATACCCAATCGAAAGTTAAAAGGAAAATTTCCTGGAAACTTTCGGAGTTTTCACAACGGAAAGTTTCCAGGAAGTTTTCCTTCTAACTCTCAATTGGATATATTGGTAGGCTATTTTATGGAGAAATCTGATCCGTGATGCTGCAGGCTTCATTGTGATACCAAATAAGTGCATACAATTATATTATTTATATGACTTTTACAGACTTTTATCAAACGTGGATCTTTTTTTACTGTTTTTCGACTTCTCTGAGGTTTTATAGCAATATATGAATGGGCTTATAATGAGGCTCTCCACCATTTGTTCTATTGTGGCTTACTTCTCGGTATATTTCACCCAGCAAGTTCAGTTCTTTGCAAGCTGAAAACCTCAGTGGGTGAGAAACCATTCACTTTCTCTGAAAATAGTTGTCATCTGGCAAATAGTGAGAACCGCATGCTTTCTGCAGCGTGCTCTGCAATTTCATCCTCCTCAAAACACAGATGGCATTCAGCGTTTTCTACCAGTCCATATCTATGAAGTCGATGGTTTAGTCCGCAGTGCTCACTATATAAGTCAATTAGGATTTTTAGGTTTAATCTGTTTAACTCTAATAATATTGTCTGGGTATATTTTTTTTAACAAAACTACTTGAAATTGTCAGTTCTGTGACGTGTCTCTGCTCTAAGGTCTATCAAGCTAACATAATTTTTAACGCAATTCGAGAGATGGCATCATTTATAGAAATCAGATACTTATTTCAAAATAGATAAAGAATCAAAACGACCTTCTGAAAAAGTTATGACACTCCAGATTGTTTATTGTGAGCGTGTGAAATGTGTGTACCCTCTAGTTTGTATTAGTTCTGTGACAGCAGTTGCTTGTTATGATTACTTGTAGTAGATGGCAGTACGACGCTCAGTGTTAATATTTACAAGTGCGCCTCAAAGTGAAGGAATAAGTGAGCTTGCTGTTTTGTGCCTTATTTTCCACTAAAAAATAATATTTAAATTAAGATTCTCATATGTATATGCGTGTTTTTATTAAAGTCATTTCTGAGACGCCTTATATTACGATTGTAACAGGAGAAACATTTTTTTTACGTTTATTAACGACAATTCTAATCCAGCTTTCCCTCCTAACCACATTATTGTGTTTGTTTTCATAATTATTCGTTCTGGCGGGCAATTTAAACGTGAAATTGTCAGTGCTGTCGGTTTTGAGACGTCTCAGAACCTGACAGCAAACCCTTCTGTTGCATATAAATACATATTTGTATAGATAGTACCTACTACTATTAGAAATTATTTTCCATATTCTCAAAATAAAAAGAGGCAATGTTATTAAAGTATTATTTTTCTCGCATTTATTTACATTATCCTTAACCAGATTCTAGCTGTTATTAATGATGATGACAACAGCTCCAGTGATACACCAATACCTATTATTGATAGTAACCACTTCAAGTCCGAAATAATTTCTACTGGACAATGGGTTGCAGTTAGTTTGTAACAAAGAAAATAAAAAAAAATTTCGTTGGTCAAATCCTAGAAAGTATTGAAGTTGACACCGTGTTTCTTAAAAAGACCGACAATTTTGATGTGTTTATTTGGCCCGACCGAGAAGACATTGCTGTGGTTAATTATCAAGAAGTAATAAAAATATTGGCTGATCCACGCTTGGGGCGAAGGGGTGAAGTCATTTTCCAGTCGGGCGATTTGCTAGACATAGCTATATAACTAACTATTTTTACTTTTATACGTCAGTAACATTGACACTTCTTTTCATAATTATTTAATTAAAAAACGTTTTTTTAATAAATGGTTACAGAATGTTTTGATTTTACTAAAAATAGTTGTCAGTTCTGTTGTGTTGTCAGTTTCGTGACAATAGTGTCCCTTTCTGTGACAGAGAAAAAACATTATTTTAAAATACAAATATTGTACGATTAAAATGACATAATATCAAATCAAAGTAATATTGGTCAAAAGCAGTTTTAAGAAGAATTTTTGTCCACACCTTTCCTATTGAAGATTTAGGAGAGAAAAATTAGACAAGACTTACCTCTTTTTTACATATTACTTCCACGTCCAGTGGAAGTATAGTAACGACAAAAAAAATTTTAAAAATTTTTATTGTCCAAATAGGCTTAAAATGTCATGAAACGTCGAGATTTTAACTTTGAGCGAAAAAAAAATTTCTGTCTGTCTGTCGGTCTGTCGGTCTGTCGGTCTGTCTGTCTGTCGGTCTGTCTGTAACTTTTTTTTGTGCGCACGTTTACTCTGGAACCGTTTAAGATATTGACTTGAAATTTGGTACACATATGTACTTTAAGGAGATCTAGAACTAGATTATATTTTCATCTTGTTCCGTCGAAGGGTTGGGGGGTAAATTGGGGTAAATTTGGGGTAAATAGGTCAATCAAGCAGGTAAGAGTCCATAAAATTGGTATTTAGTATATACAAGAGAAGCTAAGGTCTCAAAAAAATTTTTGGCATTAGCCACCCCCATTACCACCCCCACCCCCTTATTAAAGGGAATGAAAAAAAAGTGATTTTGTGTATGTACAGGAACCTGAAACCTCAAAATATTTTTTTACTTCATCCACCCCCCACTATCACCCCCCCACCCCACTACCGATGTGGGGTATCGTTTTATGGGTTTTTGGGATAGAGGATTTCAAATATTATATTATTAAAGTTCCATAAACAATTATTTTCATATACAAAGTTTTTTCATTGTGAGTGACTTGGATAGAGAATCTGGATGTGGAAGTAGTGATTCCTTGGGCAGCGGTTTAATAATTATATTGATAATTCGTGTTCCTGATAATGTAAATGATGGTATTTTTTTTTCTTTGGTAACTAGTACTTTAGCATAGTAGTCTATTACATATAAAAAATTCTAACTAATAGAAATCCGTTATATATTTAACAGAAAAAACGCCACAGATATGACATTTTTTCTGTACGGGATAAATAAATTTAAAATAATATCAAATGTTACACATAATGATCGCGGCCACTATTCAAACTAAATAGTATACACAATGAGCATTCACATAAATCTAAAACTATGTCAAAAGTCATTACTTTTATTTTCTCAGCTTTCATATTCATTTTGTTCCAAATCATTTTATTTACCCATAATAGTTTTTAGTGCTTGAATTAAATGGATATGTAATAGATTGCTATGAATGAATTAATCCTGGTAGTTCCTGCCAGCAAGTACTGGAATGTTTCTTTTCTCAGACTAGGCTAAGATAACTGCCTTGGAGCTGCTTGAAAATATGCTAAATTCTGGTTCTGGTCCTATTAATTTCGATACAGCACCTACCAAGTGGCCTGGTATCCTAACTAGAGATAATTTTTTATTTCTGTCCAATCGGGTTAGAGTTTTCTGGCAGTTCCAAGTGACCTTTAGTGACTTTATTTGAAGACAGTTCATTATTGGAAAATAAATATATATTAATACCTCCAGAAGCTTCAATCGCAAAACTCGGGACAGTGACAACCGTCGCAATGAGGCAATGAGGCATGAACAGGTTACGAAAAGTCTACATACTTTTACGCCTATCATATTAGGGTATTACCTGGAAATAATTCCCCTAAGCGGGAGACTTCGCTTGCGCATAATAATAATAATAATAATAATAATAACATTACTTTATTTCAAACAGCCACAGTACAATATATGTTACACTACAGTACATATAATAATAGCGGTGGGTTGAAATGCGTCAAAACAAAATTAACTAAATAGGTATTTAGAGAATATGTAAAACGATAATATGTAATAACATTATCCATAAGTATTTACAAGTGTGATTTCTTATAATTAATAAATTCTTGTATTGAATATGGCTCTACCTCGATTAAATAATTAAAAACCTCTCTTTCATACTGTTTAAAATTTATGATACTTTTAAATTTATTTGGCAATACATTAAAAAATTTTATGCTAGCATAACATGGGCCGTTTTCAAACATGCTCAGTCTATGTATAGGGAAACTGTAGTTAATGTGTCTTGTATTGTAATCATGACTACTTATGTATTGATTAAAATTATTTTTATATTTAAAAAATCGGCAGCTACTGGAAGCGGCTGGAACCTCCCCACCCGGTGATTCTTTGAAGCCGAAAAGAGCACTAAACAATATGAACGATCTCATTTAATTATATTTTTTAAGTTGAAATATTTTTTTCGTATTACAACGGGAAAAAAAGTCTTGCGTTCGGTGGAATTTGGACCTAAGAACTTGAGTGTTAAATTTATAGTCTGCACAACATTAATATTTTATTCAATGTTTTTAATACAAATATATGCTTCATCGGATCCTAGCCCGGGGCCAGCCAGACAACCACGATGAACACCGCCGTGGCGAGTGTGAAGCTGGACGGGGTAGGTCCGGTTTGGCTTGGAGAAAAATAGAAAAGTAGCTCCTGTCTTCTGTAGGCAGGCTTAAAGACTAGGTTAAAATTATAATGTGTCCACATGGACCTAAAATTAATATAAAAATAAACACAATTCTATAAAAACGTTCGTAGACAAGAGCACTTAATAATTTTGATTATTGATACGGGAAACAACTAAACGAAAAAACCTGTTCGTTGGTAATGGGATGGATGGCAGGGATGGCCATCTTTGGAAAAAACCATATAACTCTTGGTGGACAGCTTCCCTGCCAGATGTAGCCAGGGTAGTGTTCATGGTGGATCGTTTAAGTTTGAGTTGGTATATTTTGTTTTATCTTTTGGCCTCGACCAATTTTTCACTAAATCGGTCGGGGAAGTGATAGCTGTCAAATTTTTGGTTCCAATGTTTCTCTGGGGAATTTGGTTTTTGAAAAATGTTTAGGTTGGTACCAATGTCTTAAATTGTTTTTAGGTTATGTAGTACTATTTTTAGGTTATGATGCCGGAAGAATTTCCGGCGGTATGCCGGAAGCAGCGGAAATAGTTTTTAAAATATGTCACTGTCACTTTTAAAGTTTTATTGGAAAAAACTCACCGAAAGCGTTCCGGTGGGATTGCTTACACTTGTAGAGCTTGTAAGCGGTTCAGGATGGACTCTTACACCATCCGTGGGCTTTATAAACGTCGAAAAAACTTGTAATCTCTCGATACACCTGACACGTCAAAAATACTCAGCATACAGTCTGCACGCTTTAACACACTAGCAGAGAACTTATACCACAAATGGACCCGTAGTATTTTTTGGGAATTTTCCTTTGAGTCCATTTAATAAAATTTGACATTTTTCTGAAAATTTGACATTTTTCTGAAAATTTGACATTTTTCTGAAAATTTGACATTTTTCTGAAGTGACATTACTCCGAAAATTTGACAATTTTCAAACATTTGACGTTTTTCTGAAAGGTGACATTTCTTCGAAAATTTGACGTTTTTTCGAAAATTTGACATTTTCCTGAATTTTTGACATTTTTCTGAAAAGTGACATTTCTCTGAAAATTTGACATTTTTCGAAAATTTGACATTTTCCTGAAATGACATTACTCCGAAAATTTGACAATTTTCAAACATTTGGTATTTTTCTGAAAGGTGACATTTCTTCGAAAATTTGACGTTTTTTCGAAAATTTGACATTTTTTTTGAAAATTTGACAATTCTAAAAAGTGAAAATTCCTCCCTGAAAATTTAACATTTTTTCGAAAATTTGACATTTTTCTGAAAAGTGACATTTCTCCGAAAATTTGACATTTTTTCGAAAATTTGACATTTTTCTGAAATGACTACTCCGAAAATTTGACAATTTTCAAACATTTGGCATTTTTCCGAAATGTGACATTTCTTCGAAAATTTGACGTTTTTTGAAAATTTGACATTTTTCTGAAAAGTGACATTTCCCTGAAAATTCAACATTTTTTCGAAAATTTGACATTTTTCTGAAAAGTGACATTTCTCCGAAAATTTGACGTTTTCCTGAAAATTTGACATTTTTTAAAAATCTGACATTTTTCTGAAAAGTGACATTTCTCCGAAAATTTGATATTTCTTGGAAATTAAAAAAAAAAAAATTTCGTGACTCGTCTTGTAGAAATATTTTTTTGATATCATCATCAGTTCACCTGTTATAAGAATTTTATGCTTTTACGACGTCATCAGAACGTAGGTGTATTTTTAATTCACTCGTATTCCATCCATCTACAATATTTCCATCTACGTTTCAAACTTTAATTGGATGTTTCCAATAGTTAAGTCGATATCTGCACCAGTTTCTAAGAATTTTTCTTATTTGTGACGTAATGTGACGTAGGTGTATTATTAATTCACTCGTAATCCGTCCATCTACAATATTTATACCTACGTTTCAAATTTCGGTTACAAACATTAAATATGAGAATAAACGAAAACACCTTAAAATTTGAGGTTATGTTAGTTATGCGATGCACATGCTCAGGTAATTGTAGGACCGTATTGCTCGCGCCATCTATTAAAGTAAATAGAAACCATGCACTTACGAAGCCATTATTATAATAGGAAAGTGCCGGACCACCTATTTAATACACCGTGGTGTAGACGCAACTGGTACGCAAGGTCACAGAAAACGAGCCATCAAAACTGAAAGGAACCGCCAAAGACTTCGCCTCTGTGCAGTTACTGTATTCTGTGGTTCCACTATAAAATATATTTTACACAAGAAGCGTGTTATTTGGTTTTTAATTTTTTTCACGGAAACCAAAGCTAAAGAGTGCAAGTGTTATATATCGTTGAAATCGGAATTTTTACTGCTTTTCAATGGTTCGATTACAAATTGTAAGTAATCATAAAATAAACAACTTGTTGTGCCAAAACAGCAACAAACGTAATCCGATCTCAACCAAAACCTTTTCAGATCTTCTGGAGCACTAAAGAAACCCTCATGGAAAGTTTCATCCGAATCCGTTTAGTGGCTTCGCCGCTATCGTGCTAACAGACATACACACACACACACACACATACACACACACATACACACACACAGACATTTTTCAAAAACAACTTTTTTGGGTTCCTGGGACCTCAAAACGTAAAGATTTGATGTTATCTGAATTTTCGATTTTGGACTAATTGTAGTAACCTCCCACAATTTTATTGTGGGGAGGTTAAAATGAAAATTAAACATTCAAAAATGTATATTGCCACAGCTGTCAAATATCTATTATGTTTAAAACTGCCTCTACATGTGTCTCTTAATGCTATATCATGCATGATCCGAATGGCTTATTTTTGTATTATGAGTATTTTATTTACATCTCCAGCAGCTGCTCCGCCCCAAAACAAAATGCCAAATTTTAATTTTGACACGAAACAAGCGTAATAAATTGTACGCAGTGTTGAAAATGATACAACTCTTTTGACAACTCTTAGACTGTATACGACACTATTTAATTTTTTTCTTAAACTATCTATATGTTGAGACCAAGTTAATGCACAGTCTGTAGTTATCCCCAAAAACTTAGTTTCTGAAGTCAGTATTACATTATCATTGTTAATATTTATATTTGAAGGGATATCTAATTTTGAACGATTTGTTCTAAAAATTATAAAGTTTGACTTTTCTTTATTTAGAATTAATTGATTCTCTAATAGCCAGTTTTGTACTACGGTCAATATTATGCTTGCTTCGTCTATTAAAAAATTTAATTGTTTCGCTTTTATTAGCAGAGTAGTGTCATCTGCATAATTAATTATTTGATGTTGACTGTTATTCATTATATTGCATAAGTCGTTTATAAATATATTAAACAATAATGGCCCAATTATACTACCCTGAGGGATTCCTAATTTAATTTTTTTCTTTTCGGATATCACTTCTTTACCAGAAGAATTTATTTTTACATATTGGTATCGATTTTCTAAATATGATTTTATCCACATTAAAGCTGTTGATTTAATTCCGTATCTCTCAAGTTTGCTTATAAGTAACTCGTGATTTATACTATCGTAAGCTTTGGATAGGTCTAAGAAAATTCCTAAGGGTATTTCATTTTTTTCCAAGGCAGCTAAAATCCCATTTACACATTCAAACACTGCCGTATTTATATCTCTACCTTTCATGAAACCGTGTTGATTCTCACTAAAGACATCATTATCATTAAAAAAAGATATCAGTCTAATGCACATTATTTTTTCAAATATTTTCGAGAAAGATGACAATAGGCTTATTGGTCTAAAGTTTTCAATTTCATTTATATCGCCTTTTTTATGTAAAGGTATCACTTCTGCTATTTTTAGAGCTTCAGGAAAAGTTCCAAATTCTAAGCTGTTGTTTAAAATGTAACACAAAGGTTTTAAAATAAAGGTAATACATTTTTTTAATAACGATGTTGATACGTTATCATTACCTGAACTATTTTTATTTTTTAGTGACTTTACAACATTTAAAATTTCGTTTTCTGTCACTGTGTCAAGCGTGATTGTTTTATTATTTCTTGGGACTGTGTTTTGAAAGGGAATTTTAGGAAGGTGTTTTATTAGATCAGCTGCCGCGTTTATAAAATACTCATTTAGTTCATTTGATATTTTGTGTGGATTAACTTCAAAATTTACAAATTCGTTTGATTTCTTTAAATTACCAGATACATTACCAACAATTTTCCATGTTGTCTTAGATTTGTTATCTGAGTTAATAATTTGGTTATTATAATAATCTTTCTTAACTTTTTCTAAGAGCGTTTCCAAATCTTTTTTCTTGGCATTATACAAATCTTTATACTGATTATTATATTTCATCATTACAGAAAGTGTATTTAATTGTTCCTTACATTTGAGTATTTCTGGAGTATTTGTGTTAATATACTCGCAATTTTGTTTGTTACATATCTTTCTTAATGGGAAGGCATGATCAAAATTATTTAAAAAAATCTGTATGAAAAAGTCCCACTGTTGATTTACACAAGATTTTTCAATGTTTATTATAGTTTGCCAACTTTCTGCTTTTAACAAGTTTAAAAAAATATTTATGTTAGATTCATTGAAACATCTTACACAATTATATTCTAACTCATCTGTAAGTGACATATTAAGGATAAGTTTTTGTGCCATATGATCAGATATGTGAAAGTTTATTATTTCGCTTTTAAAATTTGTACAAACATTTGTTAAAATATTACCTATACAAGTTTGCGATAGCTTATTAACTCTAGTATATTCATCATTTGTGACTTGTACGTTGTACGATTCTAGTAGTGACAGAAAATTTTGCGTACCTTTATTATTTAAATTTTTTAAGTCTATATTAAAATATCCTGATATTAAAAATTTTTCATTTTTTTGGAAAAATAAATCTAACAACTCATGTAGTTTCTTTATAAACAAATCTACCTGTGCCTCCGGTGTACGATATAGGGCAACCACATTTAACTTTACCAATTTTAAGTTCAACGGCGGCACATTCAAAAGTTAAGCACTCACATAACGAAGTGACATCTGGTCTAGATTTTACCTGCAAACTTTGTTTGCAGTAGACCGCTACTCCTCCATGATGTCCTGGTTCTCTGCAGTATTTTGCGGCTAGCTTATATCCTTTTATCTGATATGCATTTAATTGCTCATTTGATTTCCAATGTTCCGTAATTGTCAATACACTACACTTATTTTGATTTATTAGATCTGTAACTTTTTGGACACAGTTTCCAAGTGATTGTACATTTTGATTCATTAAAATAAACTCTTCTCCTGTTATATTGTCTAATTCGTTCTGTTCTTCTCTATCAGTTTTGGTAATAAACGGTTTATAACTACATATTCAGGCCATATTTTCGGATTTCTAAATTCTTTGTCCTGTTTAATTGACACCGATATTTTAAAAGATGAATATTGGTTTGGATATCTCGATTGCATTTTTTCACAGATAACTTCAGAAATGTTTTTTTCTTGAAAGATGCCCTATAACATCATTTTTCTTGAGTTCTGGGGGGAGTCTATATACATGGTAATCCAAATACTTTACCACCCCTTTAAACGTTGTATCTTCATCGGCCTTTCCATATATTACAGTATTTTTATACCTCCTTGTTTTTCGTCTTGGATATTCCCATTTAGCCTCATCTAGTGTATGGCTACCTTTATTTAATGAACTATTATCTCCTTGTATAGTGCTCTCTCCCTTATCTATGCTACTAAGAACAGTTTTATTTTTATCACTTTTCTTATTGCTATTCTCAGCCGCTGTTTTTGTGCTTATATTGGTTTCAAATTTATGTTTAATCAAAGCATTTGATCTATTATCATTTATATTCTTATAGGAATTATTTAAATTTTTATTTATTTCTAAGGGCGTACCTCGTTGATTACCATTTGTTAATAAATTGACCAATTCGATATTGCTCTCTCGTGTTTTTAAATTCTCAATTTGTTTTTGCAACTCATCTGTATTACTGCCTAGTAATACTGCCTAGTAATACCAACAAATAATATACCAACAAATAATATACCGAGTAGGGCAAACAAAGACATTAAAAAAAAATTGATTTATTGAAGTGATGAATATGCCAAAATACTTTTTTAGGTCAGTTTGCAGAAGACCTACTCGTTTACACTTGCAAGAAACACAAGACGAAATCAAATGTGGCAGCTTTTCTGCCTGAATCATCAAGACCAACAATAAGGTGGATTAGTACAGTTGTTAAAATATGTGCACGAGCAACTATAGAAAAAATGTTTGTCATCATAAGAGGAATGGAGTTCTTGGCATAAACTCTCTCCCAATGCCATTTTCTTTCATTATATACCCAATCCAGGAAATGATAGCAGCAAATGAAATCCACCAAGCCTTACAAGGATTGAGCTTTATAGACAGACAACACTATCTCAGAACGTCTCATGAATAAAACTGATCTCGGGTTGCTATACAAGGATGATGTTGTTCTTTACACTGCTTTGCAGCAAAATCAAAAGCTGAATACAAAGTCATCAGGTTCGATTGAGATTTATGAAGGGAAGAGGAATTGCAAGAGTAACAACCCTACCAGATTGTGCTATAGCTGACTGCACGTAGCCATTGCCGAATGACTGCGGATCTTTCTTATCATTGTATCAAGCTGCCCAAAGTAAATTAAGTGAATCAATTTTCAACTCCCTTTGTCAGTCTCTGCCGAAACGGAAACGTTTTTCAGTATGATGGTTTTGAACCCACATATGTGTTCTTTATAACTGGTTTCATTGGTTTTGATGAATTGTGATTGAGTACTGACTGACTTCCTGCTATTTCTCTTTGATGTGCCATTATATTTTGTTGGGATTGTTTTTTTGCAACTGACATGAACTCTTATTTGGGTACCTGTTGAGAGCTGTAGGTGACTATTATCATTTTATTCCCTACTAGCTTGAGTTAAAGTATTAATTATTTTCGAACTTCAACGGTTTCGCCTTTCTTCAGGCCTGAGCTGCAAATGATAATTTTATTCTCTTCCATGTCACTCACTGAAAAATAATAAATAATGAATAATTAATAAAATTATTCTACTACCGTCGCAATCTTGGGCGCATATATTTAGTTTTTCACACATTTAAAAATAATAATGTTACATGACAACTGAACTAAAGAAAATATCTGGACATATTCAGGAGTACAATAAATCAAAATACAAATCAAAAACTTGTAGTTGTAGCACAGTATTCACCAATATTGATTTTATTACTGGACACTAGCACTATGCATAAAATATTTCCTATAGATTTGTTAATTTTTGAGAAAAAAATGTCTGAGTTGCACATTTTATAGAGCAAACTTGCTCTACAGGTTTCGTTCAAATTTTCTTCGGCTATTTCTGCATTCTCACAATAATTATTCCAAGTGGCGGATTTTACTTCATTCGAAGAAAGCAGTTGAGCACTAGTTATTCCTAGAAATAAACCAAGTAATACTTACTTTTTTACTTTTATTAACTTTACAGTAAGGAGTATTTCATAAAATTTTATTTCGACCTTCTTTGATGGCATTTTTTTCCATTTCTTATGACCTCTTTGCTTGTATACAGTAAAGAAAATATACCTAGTTTTGAATTTCTAAACTTTACCGCTAGCCTCGCTATCAAACAAAATCAAATCAGATTTATTCCATATTTAAGAGTTTCTTAACGATACTCGTTTCTGTATTCAGCCAGATATCCGCTAACCAAGGCTCCGTGGCAGTTGAAAGTCTGGACGGAAGGTCTGGACGGAAACGTGGTCGAGGCAGAATAAACAAATTATCCCAATTACTCTACTCGTATCTACCTGGTAGGTTGATTGGGGAAGTAAGGTAGCCATCTGTATTAAGACAACACAATTGAAAAATTCAACAAAATTTGGATTGTTGAGATAGGAAATTAACCCAATCGAAATACCTGCTGAAGACGAAAGCACAGAAAGGGCATGGTAGAAAATATTTTATAATTGTCAGTTTAAACTTACAATTATGTATAGATGACTCTATGATTATACACTAGGGTGGAAAAATCCATGATAACTATGGGTCGATGGTATGGTGGACCAGAACACTGCAACTGAAAGCAATAAGGCTATTAAATGACGTACAAAGGCTTGCTTGCTTGTGCGCCACGGGGGCCATAAAAACTGCTACCACGGCTGTACTGGAAGTCCTCTTGGACCTGACACCGCTACACATATTTATCCAAGGGGAAGCTAGTTCAGTGGTATATAAACTAATTCAAGGCACAACGCCCGTAAGGCAACAACACGGAACAGAGCACCAAAAGTTATTCTCAGAACTGAAGTCAGGTCCCATTCTGGGAATGCCCAAGGACACTATAGTCCCAAAGTATAACTTCAATAAAAATTTTCATTACCAGACGGAGAGAACTAGAAATACGGTCCTCCAATATCAGCACAAACGGTATGGTATACGGACGGCTCCAAGACAGAACTCGGAGTCGGAGCTGGCATTTATTAATCAACAAACTGTCTGGTTTGACAAGCTCAAAAGTAAAAGTTTTGGAAAAAAGAACTATTTTCCGAAACGCCAACTGCCTTCGTTTTAATTTTTCTATTTATCATTTAAAAATTTTGTTTCAGTTTATATATTTTTAGGTGTGAGACATTTTGTAATAGAAGTATAAAAACCAGCCTCTGTCTGATCCTTTTGGCGCAGAGGTTTATTTCATCAAAATTTTTTAAATATTTTTAGTGGCAAAATACCCAAAAAACACACGAAATCATGAATATGCCACAAATAATAAATTATAAACAATATCTGGGATTTATGAGATAAGATCGAAAACCAAAATATCGATAAGTCTAGGAATACACGCCACGGAATTTCAGGCCACCCTACAGTATTGTGCAAAGGAAATAATGAGATAAGAAACTGTTAACCAGTCAGTTGCCATTTTTTCAAACAGCTAAGTAACGCTAAAGGCAATCGATTCCAAGAGTACAAAATAAATCTCTAGAGTGGTGGAAGAGTTTCCCAAACAGCCAAGTAACGCTAAAGGCAATGGATTCCAAGGGTACAAAATAAATCTCTAAAGTGGTGGAAAAGTTTCCCATGACAGGAGAGGGCAAAAAGTTCATTAAAGAACTATCAGTCAAACTGACGGAAGACCTACTACGCCAAAATAGAAATGCCATTAGGATAATAACACTGTACGCTTAATAGACATGTGAATTTAATAGGCCTGGCAAATTATGCAACGTGCAGATTTTGTCAAGAAGAAGTGGAAACCTCAGTACATATGCTGTGTCATTCCGAAGGAGAGGAGAGACCAAGGGCAGATAGCTGTACCAAGGAGCCCTTATAGTCCACAATACATCGCCCTTTTTTTTAATGATTAGTAACAGGCTGAATTTTCGTGAGTAGCTTCGTTTTGACAAGACGCCCAACTTTTCTCTCTGCGAAAATTCTCGATAGTGGTAGCTAATAGCAAAAATTATTTTTTCTATTTCACATGAATTAGACAATTCGAAAACCTGTCAAATTATGTTGTTGTGGACAAACACGGGGCTTATTATAATTAACTCGAGCAATCGTAACCAAGGCAATTGAAAAACAAACTCTTTAACAAACGTTTAATGAATGAAAAATATATTGTCAAAATAATTTGACAGGTTGTCAAATTGCCTAATTCGTGTGAAATAGAAAAAATAATTTTTGCCACTACCGAGAATTTTCGCAGAGAAAAGTTGGCCGTCTCGTCAAAACGAAGCTACTAACGAGAATTCAGCCTGTTACTAATCATTAAAAAAAAAGGGCGATGTACTGTGGACTATTATCAAGACAAAGCTGGATGAGGAGCTCTAAGAAATATTAGATTAGGAGTGCCACAATACATCCGCAGAGGTCGCGGTGGTCAAGGCGAATTAGTCACCTCCGGTTTTCAAATCCACAATCTATTAAGTTTTGGTACTAAATGTTTTTGAATTTTTAAATAATTATAATTGTTTTCAAATTTAGAATAATAATTTAGAAACAAAAATAAATAAGTAATAAAAACAAAAATTAGAAGAGAAAAGAGAAGAAAAAAAGTTTCAGCCTCACTATCAGAGCTTGAAATCTCCATGTACGAAGTCTTATGTAAATCTACAAAAATACTGTAATTATGGCAGTCATATTGTATTCCGCATTTTTAATTCTTAACTTTTGACTTCAGACTCAGTATCAGTTACTCCTACATTATCTAACTATCAATTTTAATGCATTTCCAACGAGATTTGTATTTTATCAGTAGCGCATTCGCCAAATACGCGTCTAGGAAAAAATTGTTTTCAATTTCTGTTCGCTTTACACTAAAGATAGCTTAATGAAACTATTATGGCACAACCACCGAGCAATACCTTACAGAGAAAGATTTCGTAAAAATCACTTAAACCAATCCAGGGTAAGGATTGTACAAATATAAAAAAGACAAACGGGTCGAATTAAGATCTTCCTTTTTTAAATTTTTTGAAGTTCGTTCAAAAGTAAATTAACCTGTAGAACGTGGTTAACTAATTTTCTAAGCTTCTTCTTGTGTGTAAGAAATATATGGAAGGTAACTCGTTTTAATTCAAATTTTTATCTATAAACAAACAGTATACCAAGTTATATTGAAATTGAGACAAGCGTACGTCTATCGAATAGCAGTTTTTTATATAAGACGAAAATTGACTGAAAAATCTTATTTCCGCACGCAAGGGGGTGGTTAGGGGTAAGTATCTGTAAGTGGATAAGTGGTTAAAATGCACTACGCGCTTCGATGAACCTCGTTCATATCTACAAAGAAAATCCAACAGACCAGTTAAAATATTCCGCTGGGAAAGCCTGTTTTCCGGTAGATGTTTCATTGGTCAACTACGAGAAGGGACTGAAATATTAGACCGTATTTTTAATGTCATATTTTATGATTGCAGAGTTATGATGTCAAAAGGTTTAGTTTTATTATACGAACTCGTCAGTGGCTCAAATTATAAAGAACAATTTTAGCTTAACCTTAATTTGTTATTAAAATGAATAATATAATAACAAAATTTTCTTTACTATTTCCAGATGACCTTGAAACATATGGAAATTTTGAATAAACTTAAATTAATTGTACAATTTGCAAGATGAAATAATAATTTTTAGTGTCATGTAGAATCCTTCAAATGTACTATCACCCAAAATATTTATCAAAAAGTGAAAGCTGAATAAATATTTCGTAGCGGAAGCAAGTAAACATTTTTACTTACCAAAAATCAAAAAATATTTGAACCAAGTTTCGGTGCAATGTAAATGATAGTCAAACATTGCTTTAAACAAATTAAAGGAGGACGATAAGGCTCCTTATCGGCCTCAATTTTTTGAAGTTTATTATCTAGATTAATCTTATTTTTTTTTTATATATAATCTATAAGATATAAGGCCTTAAAAATATATAAACTTTTTCTATTATTCGATTTGATTTGTACGAAAATGATTGCAAAAATTGGCTTGTTTTGCAAAAATGCTTGATTTTTGTAGTTTTTACGACATTTATTCGGTTATTTCTTATAGAGCGCAACCGAGTAACAAAAAGATTTTTACATATGTTATGCATAAGTACATGAGCTACAACGTACATAAAAATTGTCGTGAAAAATAAATTTAACTGAAATTTCGCCACGAAAGAGATAAAATATGTAAAGTATCCTTTAGAGACTTGAAATCTTTTCAGCTATGTAAACAAATCACAAAACTCTTCAATATCAATTTTAGACTATAACACTAGCTAATATTATGCCGAATTTTCAAATTCTATATATAGTAAGGATTTTAAGTAGTATATACAATGCATTTCGGCCACCAATGGTAACAGAAGATGATCAGAGTGCAACAGTAATTTCAGAAAGAATGTTAGCTCTCTCTGGACATCCGAATGAATTACAGAAAAGATTAATATAGGAAAAGAGGACAAGAAAAGGAAATGACAGATGATACCTTAATAGACTTTCCACGTTTAACCAATGAAGAACTGAAACTTTTAACGTCAGGGGGTATCAACTAAAAAAAAGCAAGTTCTTATACTACTGAGCATATTGATGATGAAGGTCTTTATAAGTTGTTCTTTTTCAGAGAATGTTCTGCCCTAATAAGAGTTCTAATCTAAAGTCGTCTCATCTCATCGAAGATATACAACCAATGGATACAGTATAATCAAACCGGAGATACATTTTGGTGTTGGTTGTGGTGCTCGAATTGCTCACATTCCTTCAGTATTGTGGTTCCTTAGTCATTATAGGCATTTAGAATGTCAAGACATAAAATACTCCACACATTGTGAATATTTCGTGGAAGATGCTGCAGCTGGATTGTCGGATCAAGAAATAGAGGACTCTATATGAAGTGATAATATATTTACACCCCACATGTAAGTTTAATTTGTAAAAATAAAACTGGGAAATACAATAATAATAATTATATTTTGTCACTTTATGTTCATTACCTGTTAACGAAATATTCACCTTTAATACAAAATAAAGCGAATATTGGCTAAATTGGCCAACGCTGTACATATTTGTAAACCTTAGGAGTAGTCCAATAAAAACAACATAAAATGAAAGAAAAATAAGGGGGGCCAATAATGGGCCTTATCGGCACCACTCGTTTGACATGTCTTTGTAAAAAACGCCGTATACTCAGAGCTTATTGTTCGAAGGTGTACGAGCTCATCTTCGCTTACAGCAAGTATTGGTGACAGGATACAGCCTTCCTTGTCTGATACTTTTGGCAACATTGGAATTGTCAGAGTTGGTGAGGTACATAGACATATAGTATACTCTTACTTTCTCAAAAAGTTGTCATAAATTCAGTATTTGTAGTAGACTATTGCGTCCCGCAACAAAGTCTGTTTTAGAAGTATTAGCCAAGACAGATAAGGTTGAAGTTCGGACTGAAGAATTGTACACTCAAAGAAAATGATAGGTAAATTCAACCAAAAAGAGCATATGAAATCGCGCCTATCTAGTTTCATAGTCATACAACGTTATTTGTTTTCGTAAACAAATAGTAGTTTAATAATCATATCTTCTTGTAACAAATTAAATAGTACAATGGCATTTTTTTATGTTCACTAACCATTTTCAATTTGGTCTACAATTAAATAGTACAACGACTTTGTTTTTTGTTCACCAACTAATTTTTAGGTTGATCTACACTTTATTGTATGATGAAGTTTTTTTTGGTTAGCCAAAATCTCAGTATTGAGACATCAGACCACCCAAACCAAAGATTAGAGATCGTTTATAAGATCCATCCAAATATATCGATGATCCCTGAGAGAATTTGAACATTGCAATCATGTTATTAATTTTCTATAAATTCGTAAGAGTATAAGATATGATTGATTATTGTCAGTGATTTGTATGTGGCGTGATCTGGGAATAATTTCTGTAATAGACTACGTGGTAAGCAAGCAAATTTTATGGTAATTCTTTTAGAACTTCTAGAAGACGACAATAATATTGGTTTGTCTACCAAGTACAATAATACAGCAAACTAATACCGGGTTAGAATTACAATTCGATAATAGTTAAAAATAAAATATACTATTATCTAGTTTAATTTGACAGAATTCAACAAAATAATAGTCAGACGAACAAAATAATAGTCTTATTCATCTATTTTTTAAGTTAATGTTTGTTTTGTTGTACGACAACTTTTTAATAATTAAAATAACAATCACCTCTTGTTTAAAAATTCCATCAATATAGTTTGGTTTAACAAAATTAACGATATTGTTAGTTAACCATTTTTTTTGTTGAATTTACAAATACTATTTCTTTGAGTGTAACATCCAATATGTTACAATCTTGTAAATTGTGTATAAATATATAATTCGTATTATTTTCAAAGTGTGCAGATAGATTGTACTATATGTATAGCTAGTTGCATAAACCACCAGTCCATCAAATTTGAATTTGTTATACTTTTCGTAGAAGTTTTACATGTAATTTAAAAACTAAATTAAATAAAAATAGAACTGGTTGCATAAGCAGAGCACTGGTAAATTGATCAAATTAATTAGTCAATTTAGATACCTCGTTGAATATCTTCAAAAATGATGTGATGATACATTTGACACTTCATCTTAAATTTTATTAATAAAAATTAAGTACGATGTTGTTACTTAAGCATTTGATCTCTATAATGCAACAAAATGAAATTATTTCTTGCTCATTTTTAGGCTTGCTTTTCTTAAAAAGAAGCAGAGCACTGAAAACAATGCATGCATTTGCATGCAGTTGGCAAATGAACCACTGAAGTGGTCTCTTAAAACGTTTTTCAAGTAGAGCTATAACACCACCTTTAGGACCAGTATTTGTAGCCGTTCCATCACATCCGACGACTTTTAAGGTGTCAGTTGGGATTCGAGAGTTTTCAAAATAACTGATAATGGCGTTAATGATGTTTACAGCTGAACCTGTAGAAGGTATGACGTGTCCCAAATATGATGATCCGGGCTCTCCAATTAAAAATATATGTTCTTCGGTTGTTATCTTTCGACGGTTATCTATTAATTTCATGGTCTTGTCTTTACGCCCATCGAAATAAAGTCCACGTAATGATATTGGCGTACCACATGATGATAATTCACCTCTCTTCTTGCATATAGCTCTTCTAATTTTGTTTTTATCAATTACATGCATTGTGTTAGATTCATTAATTAAACCAAAACCTTGGAGTACTAAAGAAGCAATCAGTGCTCCAGCTCTATCGGAAATACCGCATCTATCTAAAGTTTCGGCTAAAACTGACAGTGTTCACTGTTCACAGAGCTTTCATGTATGCAGAACACAGCGCATGCTGTATTATGGGTATGCGTAAATTAGATAACAAATACGTAGGTAGTAATAAGTAATTTAAATTTAATATCGTAATTAAACATAGTTTAAAAATATTACTAATTGATAAGTATCGATAATATTTGTAAGGGTACGTACTATCTTTTTGGTCTTTGATGCTAACCCGCTACCCTTGAGTCTTAATATTTTGGTTTAAAATTTTTACCAGCCAATTTCAACCCCAAGACCAAACTTTTCCGCGCGCCCGCCATTTTAGATATGCACAAAATAAAAAAATTGGACTTTTAACTCTCACCCGCTACCCCTAAACATTTTTCACTAAAATTTCTACCTGTTGCTTATAACCCTAAAAGACAACTTTTGCGCACCCGCCATTTTGAATATATAGAATATCAAAAATGTTTACCTTTGACCCCAACCCGCTACCCTTAAGGGTTAATATTTTAATTTGAAATTTTAACGTATTATTTACAACCCCATCACACAACTTTTGGGTGTCCGCCATTTTGGATTAGGTAAAAAAAAAAGAAAATCGATGCACCCTAATCATTATAGGTACTTTGAAACTTAACCTCACGTATTATCTATAAATGCAGATAGAAGTAGGTATAAATAACTTACTAGGGGAAAAATTGTCTAGTAGAAAATGTTGGCTACACACACATACATGCTAGGTAGTTTTCCAAATTTTTAAAACAATTTATCCATCAATCTTTAGAAGAACTGTGTATTGACACGGCTTCTGAACAATATGTACTGCACTGAGGCACTGAACAATATCTTTTACTAGCCATTTTAGAATATTAATTAATATTATGAAGCAACTTTGTACTCTTACATATACTGAACATTTATTATTTTTTGTAAAACATTAACAGGGAAAATACAAAAAATAATTGTTTTCCTCACTTCACCAGTTACATGTTTAGATAATAGATGTCGCACTCTTTGTGATTGGCATTGTCTACGAATAATTCTTACTTCAGTTTTATCAACTATCTTAAGCACCTTGGTGGTGATATTGTCAACTCTGGTTGCTTTCCTAGTTTTTAATTTTTGTATAGCTGCCCTTAATACCGATTTCAGTATTATAGGTTCACGTTCGTAGCCCTGCTGCCAGTCATCTTCTGCCTCAGTATTGTATAGAAAATTCTCTCCAGATAATGTTAACATTGTAGTAGGATAAATGCTTGTCCATATAGTATATTCGAATGGCATACTCTAGTGATTTAATGTTTATGGAAAGCGCTTTATAGGCATCGTTTTATATGTTAATTTATCGTATATTAAGAGTAAAATTGATCCCTTCAGAAACAAAACGTAACTACACCACTGCTCCATATTTTGTCTAAACGAAATTTTGTACACTTTATTATATACTGTTAAAGGCCTATTTCTTTTTGAATATTATAGTAAAATTCATCTATCAGAAGTTAATAGGAGTAATTCCCTTTAACTTTCAGCTGCTTCTTTTAGGTTTCGGAAACCTATGTGACAGTTTTCATTTATCGATACTTAATAATTAAAAAAAAAACTGTAAAATAATGTTTTCTATGTGTCTGCTTTCTTCCAAAGTTTTCATGACAGCACTTAACTCTGAGACATTAACAGAAATCCTGCCGTCTAATGTGAACAATTAAACCAGGTTATTCAAATGGAGTCTTAAAATCGTAATTAAGCGTAACGTCGTGAACGGAAACTGATATGAATGTGCAGCTGCTGAAATTGAAATCTGCATCGCCTAAAAGCCATGAAGTTCAGAGGTTATATTATCCGGACGTAAATCTCAATATCACATTGCAAGCTGGGATATGAGCATTTACGACATACGGGACAATATTATATGGGAGGCAGTAATCCATTATCATGGACGGAACTGGTGTTTTTTTTACTTTAAACTCTGTAGGTAAATGTACGTAAGATATATAACTCCCGGTAATAGCTTTCTAACAGTCATTACCCAACTAACACAAAATAATATTTTATAATAGCCGGGAACGTGGAGAGAAAATACGGGCCCGGGGGAATTTTTTTTTTTGAAAATTGATGAGGCGGGGGAGGGAGAAATCTATATTTTTTTTTTAAATTATAATACAAAATCGGGTCCCCCAAACAAGAACGCTCCCCCAAACAGGCCCGAGCCCGGGGAATCACCCCCGCACCCCCTTCCCCCTCGGACAGGACTGATAATAGCTGTAGGAACATCTATATCGCTATTGTATAAGAATAAAAGCTTGATAATTAAGATCTATATAACCACTATATACCCAGAATAGACGCAGGCTAATAAAGCCATCTTGGCCGCAAAGACAATAACTATACAACTATTTGGTACTCCTTAGTAACATTTTTACAGCATCTATAAAGTATCTTAAGAAGCTCTTATAGAGATGCAAAGAGTCGAATACAAGTTCGTTTACACTCCTCTATCTAACTATGAAGCGCTTTTATAGCCTAGTGAAGCATCAGTTATGAAGTAATTTTACTGTATAACTATTCCTGGTTGAATAATTTAAAGAGCTTTTAGTCCAGTCATTGAAGGTAAAATACGGCGATACTGTATAATTTTGCCAAACAGCACCGATTTGCACAAAAATTTGGATTTAGGTTCTACTTACCCTCTACTTCAAAGTTGACCCTGTGCCGGGGGTTGCTTTTTATTTTTTAGGAGTGAAAACTATCTCTATGCGAGAATAATTTTAGATTGTAGATTCGAGCGTGTAATCGATTGAAATCATCTTTAAATAAGTTGAATGAACGTCAAATTACATTAAGGGACATAATTTATGATTTATTAAACTGTTTCGTCCCTAAAAGCCACCCATTAGAATAGTTAGAATTAAAAAAAATATCTTCAAAATGTTCTTTAGCAACTTGGAATGATGAAATATCACAGATTTGCATGAAAATAAAAATTTTATTTTTATATGGATTTTAATTTTTTTTACTTGTATTACAACATTTTCTTTTTATTACAAAAACATATAAATAATCAAAAATCCTCTTACTATTGTCTTCCTTTTTCTCTTCGTCCTCATTCCTTTCCACATCCGCCTCATCCTCGTCTTCCTCCTCGTCCTCCTCTTGGTCCATAATTGGAGCACTATTTTGACAACTGTCTCCGCTGCATGTTATACATGCCGAACTGCAGAAAAGTCCTAGTCTTCGACAAGCGCACGCTGAACCGCACCCTTTTTTACAGCTGCAAAAAATCATTTTCAACAGCTCTTCAGGTGCAGGTTGATTCGGAGTTTTGATTGGATTTAATACTCCTTCAATATTAACCCAACCCCAATCAAGTGGCTTAATATTTTTATTTCCCAGCCATAACTGTAAGTATGCTGTGCCTAAATATAGCTATAATGTGTATTCATCAATGCTCCAATAAACGTGTTCTAATATCTGCAAAAATATGTGATTGGATTTTTACCCATAACTCGCTTAGTTTTTAAGCTATCAAGTCCTTCAAAAAATAATTTTGTAGGTTTTTTCAAGAGCTATAAGCTCATATAAATTAATTTAATTTAATTTTCTTTCAGCTCTTATTTTTGAAAGAGTTTGAGCTGAAAGGGCTTGAACAAGTTACTATTTATGAACATATATATGTAAACTTTAAACGGCCATATCTTAATAAAGTTTTATCCAAAAAAAAACACGAAAATTGTCAGAAAAGCAAAACCTATAATTTTGTACTCTACAAAATTTTGCGTAACATTAATAGTTTTTGAGTTATTTTGAAGAAAAGGCAATGTTTTGCAAAATTACAAAAATGCTCTTTTCACTTCAAGCTCAAATTGTTTCAAAACTATGCATTTTAAACCGGTCAAACTTCTAGAGCATGTTACAAGTACATAAATAAAGTAAATTATAAAGTGGTAACGATTATTTTCAATTGAAGTGGTAATTAAGGGGTGATTTTTACATTTTTTTTGACGCCGAAGAAAATAGGGACCACCATTATTTTCGTCATAAGTCATAATCTCATAACTAATAACTATAGTTTTGATGCTAGGGACTTTTATAAAAAAGCGCAAATAAAGTTTTTTTCAAGCACTTCAAGAACGTTCCATGAGTTTCCCCGAAAAATGCATTGTTCTTTGGCAACTTCACGTTGAAACTTTCAATTTTGGCGTTTGACGAATAAGAACCAACCTTCAACAAGCTATTACTCCGCTTATATTGGGACTACAGACACCATAAATCCACCATTCTTTTTGTTTTTTTATAAGCTATATTTTTACTGAGAATGAATTTTTTCGATAAAATACTTTTTGAGTTATTCGCGAAAAACCATCTGAAAACGTGGGTTTATCGGTTGAAAAATTGACACTTTCACTCACGAATAAGTCGAAAAGTATTGACTTTCAGAAAAAACTTTATAGAACAAAAGTTGCTTAGAATTAGTCAATCTATTCATTCCACTTATTTTCAATGCAAAATTTTTCACCCCCGAGAAGAGGTGGCATCCATCCCAGGGTAGAAGCAACCCCCGGTACAGGGTCAACTTTGGAGTAGAGGTTAAGTAGAACCTAAATCCAAATTTTTATGAAAATCGGTGCTGTTTGGCAAAATTATACGGGAAAAAGGTCATTAACTGGACTATTTATCATTTCATTGCATTATATGGACTTAAAAAATATTGGAACAAACCCAACCGTTGCTTCGACTTACCTGTTTTGTGACTCAATACGTGTGCATATAAATTTAAATTTTCATGAGATTACTAAAGCTAAAATTAATATGAGGTTTAAAATTCCCTGTCAATATATGCTATGATATCTCACGAAATGACAATGTGCCATCGGGACTGATCAAGATTTATGAAAAAAAAATTCTTGAAAATATTTACTCCTATACCGTGTGACACAGGCTAGTGGCTCACCTCTATATTTCCTTTATTTTTCAATTTATCCATTTGAAATTTGAGGTGCATAAACTACCTGCAAAAATGGATTTTTAGACATAAAAAACGGTATAAGACCATTTCCAGTTTGCCTGTAGATGATCGCAACTCTCGATTTTTAAATAGAACAGTATATTTTTTGCATATTTGGATTCAAGACAACATTAAGAGTATACCATGAGACGTTCGCGAATTCTTGAGTCGATGTTCAGTTTTTTTTTTAAGAATTTAAAGACATTCATCTAGAGTGCTTTGGAATACCTTATAGATTTTTTTCTGAATTCAATGATATTCATTTCAGATCTATGCTATTTGTATTTCTATATTATTTAATTTATTTAAAAATTAAAAATCACTTTCAAAATAATTTATATTGATCCTTATAGTTTGCACTAGTACTTATACCTATTAAGAAACAAAAGAGAGAACTAAAGGCCATTATTCACAAAAAGGTAGTTATTCACATTTCATTGCTGGACATATGATTTTTTTTTCAATCATACAAGTGCAAATGGCACAATTATAGGTGTTAAATTCCTAGAAATGGTGAACGGCATTTGAATTTTACAAATATCGTTCAAATTGACCCCCATCACAATCAATACATTTTCTTGCTCGTACAATTGTGTTACTCATTACATTCCTTAACATTTGTGGAGTGACGCTATTAAAAGCTCTTCTTATTCTCAATTCAAGATCCTCGATGGTCATAATGCGACTTTTGTAGACCTGTCCCTTGATATAACTCCAAGAAAGGAAGTCTAATGGGGTTAGATCAGGTGACCTTGCAGGCCACTTTATGAAATCCTGGAA
Organism: Rutpela maculata; assembly: GCA_936432065.2. Taxonomy (NCBI): domain Eukaryota; kingdom Metazoa; phylum Arthropoda; class Insecta; order Coleoptera; family Cerambycidae; genus Rutpela; species Rutpela maculata. The sequence continues at coordinate 63,893,103 of OW386290.2, forward strand.
CAACGCGACTGTTATGGGACGGTGCTCCGTCTTGCTGGAACTACAGCAATCGGTATTGTGCTAGAGGAACTTGTTCGATTTTCTGCCAAATTTGATTTTGTGAGAATTCGAGATACCTTTGTCCAGTCAGCGTACCTTGGAAGAATATTGGGCCAATGATTCGTGTTCCATAAATACCTGCTCATACATTTATCCTAAATCTTTCTTGAAACCTCCCTTGTCTAACTAATCTTTGATTTTGTTGGGACCAGTACCCTGTGTTCTGCCGGTTGAACATCGCATTATTTGTGAAACGTATTTCATCGGAAAAAAGGATGTTGAAGGCAAAATTATTTTCTCTTTAAAGCTTATTAATTAACCACTCGCAAAACACAATTCGTCTTGCAGAATCTCCTACATACAAATGTTGGTGCAGATTGTACTTTAACGAGCGGTAATTATGTTTTTTCAAAATTCTTCTTACTGTTTCCCTATTTGATCCTAGTCCTTCAGCTATTTCGCTAACAGAGGCTGATTGATTGTGGTTGACGGTTCTTAGTACATTAATCTCCAACTTTTCATTTACATTGATTGATTTTGGACACGTGGCTGTAGCCGCATTTTTCTCTCTAATTTCTTGAAATAATGACGGGACGGATGACTTCTTTCAGGAAATTTCTGAGCACAAATACACACAAAATACTAGATGTACAAGATATTGAAACTGGAATACACACCGTGTCAAACGAACATTGGCTGTGCGTTCAATTGCAGTGGCATCACGTAAATGTGAATTGAGCCTTATTCGAACAAAATAATAATCAAATAGATATTCGCAGTTGGCCACGCTCGACTACATAATCTACTCTTTCCAAATTATATTGTCCAATGAGTCGTTTCAGATCTTTTCGAATCACACAATTTTGAAATTTGTCAATTTTAGGTGGTATGCCAGAAGAGGATGATTTAATTATAACTTTGCCCACCTGAAACATCGGTCGCTAGATGGAGCCGCTTTTGTTGCATGTCGTGGTTTTATAAATCTCATCATACACTAAGAGTGATCGAGGGTCTCGTTTTAGTCATTCCGCACTTACCTTGCGCTTCCGCACTTACCAGCTCGAAACTGCAGTCTGTAAGTGCTCAGGTAGCAAGAGTACGTTATGATGACGTCAAAATTCAGTGATTATTGGTCAAAAGACGTCAGTGGACTAAAAATCGACGACATAATGACGTCTCATAAATGACATTAAAATGACGTGCTAATATCACGTCATATTGTCGTCTTTTTTCGGTGTTAAATTTATCTATATTTTATCGGATTACAAATTTTAAAACTCGCAAATGCATTTTGTTATCGTAAGCACAGTATAAAGTTTAAAATAATAGACCGTACCGTGAGGGATATTGGCGTTATTATTCGAGGATGGTTTTTAAAAGTATCCAAAAGAATTTATTCAAAAGAGTCTGCAAAGGCCTGTAGGGTTTACAACATGTTATTGCGCCAAAATTGAAATATTTGGTTATATTATCTTCAATCAAATATTTCATTATTTTTAGGAATTTTTTAATATACACATCAGAGCAATTTATAATTTCCCGCCTGCCATTCAAAAGTCACGCTCGGTAAAGGCATAACCGATAATTTGGTGATGCTTATGCGCGCGCAGTTCATCTTGGTCTTGGTTAGAAATGGCGGAAATTGGGTGTGTGTACTTTATATGTCCTGTAAATTTTGTAGTTCAGCGTGTTCAGAAAATTAGTTTTAGATCTAGTTTTTAACCTGTCTTTGATCGTTTTATAAAAAATAGGTATTACATTGTAATTTAAAGAAAAAGTGTTTTAAACGGTTCTTTTAACAGTGTTTTTAAAACACCCATGTTTTTTTGTGCAGTGCTAAATATGTTTTATTACTGTTTAAAACATTTTGTTTCATAACAATCCAACCATGTATAAATATAATATAAATTGATATTGTAACATATTTTTTAAATATATGTACAAATTCAACTGCTAGTAGTTTTATATGTTTCTATTACTAAAAACCTGCTAGGGGATTACCAAATATAACCTGAAAAATACGTCAAATTAACTTCTAGCGAGACATTAGGAAGTCATTTTCACGTTTCATTTATGTCATCTAACTCGTCATTTCTCGTCATTCACTGACCATTTTTTCACGTCATCTTCACGTGCCTTTACTACCTGGGTGGTTTGGAGTAGCTGGCACGAGAGCTCCTTTGAGAAGGAATAAGTCTTTCGGCTGGTGTTCACTGAAATCGAAACTTTATCGTTTTGTGGCAATAGTTATTGTACTTTATGCGGCCAGGCTTGTAATTCATAATCCAGTGCTCGGCAGGGCATTAGTCCGGAGAATAGCTGTTGGTTGCAGTCTGGTTTTTTAATCCTTAAATATTTAAGGAAATGTCTAAATAGACCAGGAGCCCGCCGACCATTAATTGTGTGTCATAAGTTTATGTCCAAAATGTATGAATTGTTGTTAAAATGTTCATGCCAGCCCTTTTTTCATAACAGTGGCGTAAGGCAGGCCCCCCCAAATGTGTAACAAATATGACTTGTAAATGTAAAAAGAACAGACACAAATAAGTCATAAGTTTACGCATGGGGGTAGGAGGGATTTCTTAATTTACCCTCAAAAATCATGAATCCAGACTCATTCATTTTGGGTGGAACAAGGACGTTCACCCAATTTTGAAAAAAAAGTCAGGTAGAAAAAATGATAAGTTTATGAATAGCAATCGGAAACTTGGTAAGTATGAACCTATTGAGCGTGAAAATATATTCGCCTTCTCTGAAATGTGGTACGACAGCCTTGCCATTCACGATAATTGATGGCGTATCAGAATTCCCTAACGCATATACCTGTGTAATTCGATGAATATGATAAATTTACGATTGGCCATCAGAAACTTTGTATGAACTCCTAAGTGCGAAAATCCATTCGCCACCTTTAAGAAGTGGTGCGAAGGTTTTGCCTTTCACGATAATTGATGGCGTATCGGAGCTTCCTAGCGCGTATACTGTTTGCTGTGTAATTCGATGAATATCATAAATTTATGACTGGCAATCATAAACCTGGTAAGTATGAACCTCCTGAGTGCGAAAAACATTCGCCATATTTGCAAAGTGGTTCGAAGGTCTTGCCTTTCACGATAATTGATATATAGTGTATAGGAGCTTTCTACCACATATACTAGTTACCGGTGTACTTCTGATTGCCAGCCATAAATTTATGATATTCATCGAATTACACGTGTAATCAATATATGTGGTAGTTAGCTGCCATTCGCCATCAATTATAGTGAAAGGCAAGACCTTCTCATCACTTTTCAAATATGGCGAATATATTTTCGCACTCAGGAGGTTCATACTTATCAAGTTTCTGATTACTAGTCGTAAATTTATGATATTCATCGAATTACGCAGGTGATATATGCATTAAGGAATTCTCGTACGCCATCAGTTATCGTGAATGGCAAGGCTGTCATACCACTTTTCAGAGATGGCGAATGAATATATTTTCTCACTCAGTAGGTTCATACTTACCAAGTCCCTGATTGCCATTTATAAATTTATCATTTTTTTTTTATCTGACCTTTTTCAAAATTGGGAGAACGTTGCGCCTCCTTGTACCACCCATAATGAATGGGATTCTGGATTCATGATTTTTGGAGGTAAATTAAGAAATCCCTTCAACCCCCCTGCGTAAACCTATGATTCTTTTGTGGCTGTTTTTTTTACTTTTACAAGTTACATTTGGGGGCCTGCCCTACTCCGCTGTATCAAAAAAAGGCTGGCATCAACATTTCTGTGCTCCACTACCCCAAATTAACAACAATTCATACATTTTGGACTTAAACTTATGACACACAAGTAGTGGTCCTCGGGCTCCTGGTCTAAAAGGAGTTCGACAAAATATTACGTTAGTAATGTTTCTTGAAAGTTTTTTACTTTATGAATTGGTATTTACGCAGTACTATATTTTCTATAATTATCCACTTAATTAAAAATCATATTTAGAATCATATTTACCTTGTCCACTTTTAGAGACGTTACGGATCAGAATCATCCATCCGCGTGACTACGCCTCTGCCGATCGCTTCTGCCTTAACTTGTAAAGGAAGCGGTTCTATTTCAAGGAAAAACTGAAATCGATGTTCTGTGACGTCACCAGACTGAAGACTGAACTAGCTGGTTTCCAGGGCAACGGGAGAAGAGCGAAGAGTTGCCTCGTCGCTCCTCCCGATGTCCTCGCAAGATTTGAGTGATAGCAGGAACTGAGATTGTTGCGGGAGTTGTAGGGAAAGATTATCCTGCATTACACAGCGTCAAGCTTTCAAGTTACAAGGCTTTCACCGTTTTATCCTTTGTGATGGCTAAAATTTCACGCTACCGGGAAACTAGTTAAAGTAGAATTATTTAAAGTAATTTTAAGGTTTTCTAACTTTAATAGGAATATTATTATAAAATATTAATACCAAGATACCTTTGAATGATATATTAAATATTGTCCTCGTTTATGTGGACAATTATCTGTTCATAGTTGTAAAAGATATACCGGGTTGGGCAACAGTATGGAATAATCGCAATAATTTTGTCCGTAGAAGTTTCCCGAAGGGGTATAGTGATTTTTATTGTTGCGCACATTTGAGTGCCCTCCAATTTATTTTTGCGTCAGCGGTTTTTGAAATATGACATCATCGAATTTTTTTTATGGCAACCTATATTTTTTCTCCCACTTTCTGGTGCAGTTTTTTATTCTCCTCAGTCGTATAAAATTTTGTATAGGTTGCATAAGAAAAATTTTGAGAAAAAAAAGTGAAAATCATTTTATTTATTTAATTTATAGCTTTGCGATAAAATGCTCTACCGGAATTAAATAAAGTTAAATTAACGTTCGAAATGAAGCCCGCAATAAGTGAATTGGATAAAAAAACTGTAATCAAGTATAGGTATTTAAAGTTTTGTCGGACAACCAATATTGCATAAAACTTAATTCTTTTTATCAATACTTATCTTCATCGTTTTTGTCAGATTTCACAGTTTTTATGTTTGTGATAAAAACAATGACAAATATCATTCATTGATGTTCTTTCTTTCAGCATTTCTTTCCGTGTGTTGATGTCAAGTGAAAAATGTTTTGTCGGACAACCAATATTGCATAAAACTTTATTTTTTTTTAATTAATACCAGAGCTGGGAAATAACTAAGATAAAAGATACTTTTTAGTAACTTAGATACTTTTGGTAACTTAGATACTTTATCTTAGATACTTTTATTTTCAAGTAACTTGTATCTATTTTTTTGATACTTTTTACAAGTAACTAATATCTAAAGTTACTTTTTAAGTATCTTAGTTATTTTTACGGTATCTAAGTTACTTTTTAAGTATCTTAGTTAATTTTATAGTATCTAAGTTACTTTCATAGTATCTTAGTTACTTTTAGAGTATCTAGATACTTTTGAAAAGTATCTAGATACTTTCAAAAAGTATGTAAGATATTTTTTAGCAAGATACTTTATATGAAATATACAAGCTAGCGCAAGTTTAGACATGTTTGTTGCCTGCCTGGCTGCATTCTACGGTTCCATACCATCAGTACAAATTTAATTGAGTACTAGCAAGCATCTATTCAAGAGTGCGCAAAGGCGTTTGTTAATAAATGATACGTAGTAAAGTAGTAACTTAGTCGTAGTCGTACACCTTTAATATATAGTACTTTCATGTACCATATACCTATTATAAAATTGATAAATAGTGAACAGTTTCGAACAATGGTAAGTTGGTAGCTACTGTCACTGACAATGGCTCCAACTTTATTAATGCATTCAAAGAATATGGGGTGCAAATATCTGAAGAAAATTTACAGTGCGATGAAAATCTGCCTAACGATATATTTTCTGAGGGCTCTGAGGCCGAGGATGAGGAAACCCCTGAAAATGTAGATCAAGATACTAATGAAAATTTCCAATTTTTACCAATCACAAACAACGAAGATGAAATTTTCATTTACCAAATCACATTCGTTGTGCGAGCCATATACTTAATTTAATTGCAACAACTGACTTGATGAACGTGATAAATAAAAATCATTTGTTACGAAATCGCCATACTATTATCATGAACAAATGTTCCCGATTATGGAGAAAAGCCGGAAGGCCCAAATCTGCAGAAATAATTAAAGAAACATTAGGACATTATTTAAGCTATCCTGGAGTTACAAGACGGAACTCATATTATGATTCAATTTCTCAGATTTTAAAGGAAAAGAGCAAATTAAACATACTCTATGAAAATCTAGACTTAAAGCCTTTTAATCTTAAAGATACAGAAATAAATTACCTCGAAGAGTATTGTGAGGTTCTCAAACCAATTGCGATGGCTTTAGACATCCTTCAAGGGGAAACCCACACGTACTATGGTTATGCCATTCCTACAATTGCTAGTCTCAAGATTAAACTTGAAAAAATAAAGGCGGCCGATTTGAAATATATGAGACCAGTTCTTGACGGATATTTAGAGGCATTAATGTCACGTTTCCATAATATTCTAAATTTACAAGTGTCTAATGCAATTATAGCTACAATCACACACCCTGCCTTTAAACTTCGCTGGGTCGGTTTGCTAAAAGGAGTTAGTAGTGATGTAGACATCAATTATATGAAAAAAATTGTGGTTGATGCTGCAGAGAATGCAGAGATGCTACAAAAACAAGAAAAATCACAGAGCCAGCCACAACTTACAACTGCTGCAATGAAGTTTTTTGAATTTGATAAAATAGAAGATGATGATATAGTAACCCTGTCAAATAGTAATGTGAGAGGGCAAATCGAGTTACAACTTCTGCAATATCTCCAAGACCCAAGTTGTGAATTAAAAATGTTGAACAATTACATGTACATTAAACAGGTGTTTCTTAAATATAACACACCACTTCCTTCTTCTGCCCCTGTAGAGAGACTGTTTTCATAGGCAACCTTCATTAATACTCCGAGACGTCATGCATTATCTGACAAAAATTTTGAAAACTTAGTAGTTTTGAAGGCAAATAGAATATAAAATACTTTAATTTTGTTTTCAGTACATTACTTTCGGAAAGTATTTTTTTATAATCACATAACATCACATATCACAAGAATGTTTAATGTTATTATTATTGGAATATGAGAGTCGAAGAGTTCTTTCCTTTCATTTTTATTATTTTATAGCTCTAATGTATATTTCACATTAGTTAATTAGTCATAGGACTCATAGCTCATAGCTATTATATATTTTTATGTTAAATATTATGAATTTTTTTATTTAGGCCGGTTACTCCGATCAGCCGATAGCTGTTTCGTTTAGTAAGAAGTATTTGAGATTTTATTTTGATATTCTACCTCTGTTGTAAAATTTCCAAAACTTTGTTTTTTATTAATAAATGACAAATGACTGCTGTGTTTGATGCATTTTTGTTTTTATTAAATAATTAAATACATAGGACAGATGCGAGGTACGGTACAATGTAATTATTATAAATATTATAATAATATACATACATATTACCATTGACCGTACCGTAACACTCGCAACAGCAAAGTTACTCATTTTTTAAAGTATCATATGATCCAATAAAATAATGTTTAATGTTTATAATAAATAACAATACATGATTAGTAACATGGCTAAGTGTCACTGTGCCAGATTAATTTTCAAACAAAAAAAACCTTTTATTTGTTTAAAGTATTTTCAGCAGTTTCAGCTGCGGCAGTATCTTAGTTACCCAAAAGTAACTAAGATAATTCAAGGTATCTTAGATATTTTAGGAAGTAACTAAGATACTTGAGAAAAGTAACTAAGATATTTTTACATGTATCTTGTATCTTAAGATACTTTTTGCAAGAAGTATCTAGATACTCAAGAGTAACTTAGATACTATTCTAAAGTATCTTCGAAAAAGTATCTAAGTTACTTTTTTAAAGTATCTTTTCCAGCTCTGATTAATACTTATCTTCATCGTTTGTGTCAGATTTCACAGTTTTTATGTTTGTGATAAAAACAACGACAAATATCATTCATTGATGTTCATTCTTTCAGCATTTCTTTCCGTGTGTTGGTGTCAAGTGCAAAATGGTGCAACTTTCGAACAACAACGAACTGAAATATTAATGATGATCTGTTTTGGAGATCGTAGAAGAACACAACTAGAGGTATGCCACTTATTTAACCAGAGATATCCAAATCGAATTCCGTTGACCCAATCTGCAGTGACCAAAGTTTTAAAAAAAATTAACAATATTAGTTCTGTTAAAAATGCTCCTAGAACTGGAATACCAAAATCTGTAACCAATGATGATAGCACGTTAAATATTCTGTTAAGGCTCCAAGAAAATCCATAAACATCGACCACGCAGCTAGCATTACATGAAAATTTAAGTCGTCGCAGTATAAGTAGGATTTTAAAAAAAGAAAAATTATTTCCCTACAAAGTCCATTTGGTGCAGGAGCTCTCTGAAGACGATTTTGACAGAAGACTTGAGTTTTGCGAAGAAATGGCTCAAATTTATAATCGTGATGATAATTCTGAGCAAAATATTTGCTTTTCTGACGAAGCAACATTCTGTCTTAATGGAATAGTCAATAGGCATAACTGTCGCATTTGTTCTAGGGAGAATCCTCACTGGATTCAAAAAGCTCCCACCCAGCATCCTCAAAAAATAAATGTGTGGGCAGGAATTTTTAGGGGAAGCATTATTGGCCCTTTTTTCATCGATGGGGCATTAAAAGGTTTAAAGTATTTAGAGCTCCTGCGGAACGATGTTATTCCTGCTTTGAGAAACGCGGAAGAAGTTTCAGAGAACGTTTGGTTTCAACACCACCTCATTATGCAATAATACTGGATTGGAAGAAGCGGTGTTATTGAATGGCCTGCGCGTTTTCCGGATCTATCCCCTCTAGATGTTTTTCTCTGGGGGTACGTAAAAAATAATGTTTATCAAAATAGACTCAATAATTTGGCAGATTTAAGACAAAGAATTCATGATAAAATAATGCAAATACCTCAACATGTTCTGTTAAATTCGACAAGAGGCTTTCTGGATAGGCTTGGTTGACAATTAGTGATTGGGGAACCTTTGAACAGTTGCTGTAAGTGAAACGTTTTCATTTTCTATTCATTTTCTCTTGAATAACTTTACTTTTCATATCTTATTGTTACTTGTTATAACTTTTATCAAGTTTTGTAGCATTAATGAGATAAAATGATTTTAATTTTTTTTTCTCAAAATTTTTCTTATGCAACGTATACAAAATATCATATGGCAAGAAACTGCACTAGAAAGTGGGGAAAAACATAGGTCGCCATTTAAAAAGAAAATTCGATGACGTCATATCTCAAAAACCGCTGACGCAAAAATAAATTAGAGGGCACCCAAATATGCGCAAAAATAAAAATCGCTTCACCCCCTTCAAGCATTTTTCCAGAAAACTTCTACAGGCAGATTTATAGTGATTATTCCAAAGTTTTGTCCAACCCTGTATAATAAATCATTATTAATACAAACAACAAACCTTCGTAGTTAAATACGAGTAGAAGTTGCAGTCGGGCGTGGCGTGGCGTGGCGTTGTAGTTTGTTTAAATAGACATTAGCAGTAGGTAACGTCCTACTGCAGCTTTCACTTGTTTCTTAATATTCTCATTAAAAATGCCTTCTAACAATCTTTTAAGAAAAAAAACTGATATATGATCTAATATATGTAAAGTTCGTTCGAATCTGAGAGAGAGTTGATATTTTGTAGTTCCGATATCTTGCACATCCTCGTATTTTCTTTTGGGTGAGCACTGACCACGATGTATATTTTTCCATTCATTAACTGCGTATATTTCCATGACAATATTGGTAACTACACTCTAAATATTATTTTTCTCCATTACTTTCTTAATTAATTACTTTTTAGAATGACCACTCTGCATACTTTCACTAAAAGTATAGCAGATCACTTTCATGCCAGCTACATGTCAAATATTAGTCTCATATCTGTCTTCTTTATCATATTTGTTTCAATAGTTTTTTAGAGCGTCCGCCCTGTAAATTTTTCAGTAAAAGTATTTCCCACTTTTTCGTTGGCAATAAAATCAAATATTATTATTTTTAATCAAATAGTTTTGTAGATATAGCGTCAATAGATAGACAGACACCAGACCAACATACAGAGCACACCTGTCTTGAATGAAAAAAAAAAGGTGGTCCCTGATGCCGAGAAAAACCACATGCATAATTTGAATCTTTTTGCATTAAGAAAGCATAAAATTATAATTATAATCGTCTTTCTGATATTCTTACATATAGTCGTAGCGCTACACAAAAAAACGTTTCAAATCGTGATAGAAGCAAACCGCTTGGCAGAAAGTTTACTTACATATAATAGGTTGATTTGGCCCGCAGCACCTTATCAGGGGTGGTGTCAAATTCAAAATGGCGGAATTTTTCCAAATGGCTCTGCATAACTTTTTTCTTATGGGACTAATGGGATAAAAATCAAATAAAATACTAAATTTGAACTTTCATAATTTAAAAGCAAAGCGTTTTAAACAAAAATCCAAAATGGCGTAGTTTCTCACAAAATGGCGTCTTTTTAAAAGAAAAAGATATAACATTTTAAGATTTTTGGTTTTAATATATTATGTAATACGCCATATTCAAAACTATTAACGGTTCTGTGCTATGAATTGAAATAAGATAAATTTTAGGTGACTCTTCAAAACGGCGGCGTGACTAAGTCTATAAAGCAGGAACATAGATACACTGCGTGTAATTGCCGATTAGGCATGTACATTCACGTAGCACGGGAGATATGACAACACAGCAGAGCAAACTCGCGCGACGGCGAAGCATCCCAGCTCTCAGTTACTTAATTTCAGCCAGCTGGCACACGCGATGTTGTAATTCTTACTCCCTATGCCTAGCCCGCCAATGCACACACTGTATAACACAGATCTGCGAGGTTTTGTTGTTGGACAGATAGTGGTCATTTCCGAAGTAATTTCTTGCGCTGAATCTGAATCTGGCCTCAGAATTGACCCATCACGCCACGTTTTCAAATATTTGAGGTTAAGTACTTAAAAAATGGATTTTTTAGTAACTTTTGAAGTTATGTATAGAACTCAAAAATGTTTCCAGACTATTTCTAGAAAAGACATCATTTAGTACCATCCTTCCTCTCTAAAATAAGCTTTCGAATGGTCATCTACGATGTTTCTTCTCAAAGTTATAGCCATTTTAAGGTGACATGAATTTGAAACCATGTTCCCTACAACCCAACAATCTTAACCAAACTACTCTAAACGAATCAAGATTTAACCCAACAGAAGGGAAAACCCATCAATCTTAAACAAAGGTTTGGTTAAGTTGTAGAAGATCAGGTTTCAAGAGCAAGGATGATACTAAATGATGTATTTATTAAAAATAAACTGAAAATTTGTTTGAGTTCTATACATAACTTCAAAAGTTGCTTAAAAAAAGTCATTTTTTTAAGTACTTAACCACAAATATTTCCAAGTCCTGACGTGATGGGTCAATTCTGAGGCCAGATTCGGATTCAGCGCGAAAAATTACTTCGGAATGACCTTCAGCTGCCCAACAGCATTCATGACTCCTTTATTCGCAGGCGGATAGTATTCCTTAGTCTTCCGAATCTTCTAAACTACAAAATAAAAAAAAAAACAAAATAAAAATGAATAAGAATTTGTTATAATTTCAAATGAAAATATTTAAAAGTACTAACATTTGAACTGAATTATGTTATTGGTGCACATATCTTTGCAGGAAGTCCATTGCAGAGTACATGGAAGGCCACTTCTTTTGCATTTACAGCGGTTACTGCTGCATCCAGTTTTGCAAGAGCATTTAGCTAACTCTTGACAAGTTTGCCATACATTTGGAAGAACAGACCATAGAGGAGTCCACATTGTATCCTTTTCAACCCAGCCCCATCCCTTCTTCGGTGATGGCGTTACACCATCCATATCATAAGAACGACCCCAAACTTGACCAGCTTGATAAGCAGCCCTTAGATATGTTGTTGACACAATGCTGCGAAAGTCGGAGGTATCAAATGAATTGGCTTGTTTTGGGAACAGAATAATTCTTTTCTTGTTGTGTCAGTGTTGGTTGCCATGCTAATAGAGTTATGCATGTGGACAGTGAAACTGCCAAGATGTTTTACGACATCTTCCGGAATGGAAGGCAGTGGCATGAAATCGCTTTAAACGCTTTAGTTGCATTATCGATGTGAGAATTCCATGTTTTCTAGGCAGACTTTTTTCCTTTGTAAGAAAAAAAAGACACCGTATCACACCTCGTAAAAGCATAGAATCCAGGAAGAGCGCTAGCCTTAACGCCAAGAATATCTAAAATATGAATTTATTGAAGCCAAGTGTATTAATGGTCTTTTTTATGTTAGAAGGATTTACCTGCCATAAGGTGTGCTGATAAATATCGTTTCTTTGCACCTGTACCAAAGAGAACCCATAGATTTTGGAGACCAAGAGATTTAAGTCGTATTTACTTCGATATATTTTCGGCATACCAGTCGTAGTGTAGTGGGTAGTGGTGGTCGTGAGATATATATTTTTGATTCGAACAGAAACAAATTTTTCGCGCGTGGATAATAGGGAATTAGCCCTCAACTATTATTTAAAATAGGATTAAATGCCGTCATCTTGAATCTTATATAGTGTACTATTATTATTTTTATTATTATTATTTGATTTCAAAGTATACTTATTAAGTTAATCAATTAGAAAACATTTAAAATCAGCACTTTTGAAAATATGCCGCCATTTTGAAATTGACGCCACTTGAAATAAGGGGCTGTGGGTCAAATCGATTGTTTATGTATATAGACCGCCTATACCAAGTGGTTTGCTTCTATCATTATTTGAAACGTTTTTCCTATATATGGGTTCTGCCACTACGACTAATAGATATATTTGGCAATACATTTCCAAAAATGCAATAGTAATGCTTGCAGGAAACTCCTGCAACATGCTGATTTGCTACAGACCCTAGAAATTTTCGACGATGTTGGAGGTCCATTGGTCATGATGCCCTTTATATCAGCATTCAAGGTCATCTATAGGATTGTATAGTGTTATTTTTGACCAGAAAATTTGGGCCAAAACTACCAGAATTGATAATTAATCTCAAGAACCTGTGCTAGAAATATCGTATTGAAAATACCGTTTAATTGTGCAATAAGTAGTACTTTTTCTTCAAAATGCACTCAAGAAACATAAAATATATAGAAAACCGTCCAGGAGGATCGGATATGATTTTGCAAAAATTAAATTTCGCTTTTTTAAGACAAAATGATTCAAATTATTTTCGGCATCGGGGACTAACTTTTTTTCCATTCAAAACAGGTGTGAGAGCAGTCTGACTTTTACCAATTTATCTACATATGCATTGCTATATTTAAGAATTTTTGTAAGGTGGTCACTCTGTTGAGACCCTATGTAAATCATCTTTGAAGTAATTTTTTGTTAAACAAAAATATTAATAGTTAAGCGAGATAATTGAAAAAATATATTTAATTTTCTTCATAATACTTTCTACAATAACGTTTTTGGTTCATCACTCTATCTCTATTAGATTCAAAGAAAAAAGAGTTTAAAAAATTTTGAATAATTGAATATAACAAACATTAAAAAAAAATCATCAACGTTGGATCTGTTTCTGAGGGCTTAGAAGATTTTTCTCCTTCATTGACTCGAATAATTCTTGCATATCAAATGTTACAGAAAAAGCACATAAAAAATCTTTGTGCTTTGTAAATATTGTATTTCTCTGATGACGGTAACTAAGCCGAAACGTAAGGAAATATAATATAATAAATATAATAATAAATAAATAAATATAATTTTTATTTAAATTGACCAAAATATCCCCGGAGACATATCAACTTAATTCGATATCAACAGTCAAAAAAATAAAAACATCTATAAACATTTGGATCGGCTTACTCGCTTTTTATTATCATTAATGTTCTAATCAACCGCATCATAATTAATTTAAAAAACAGTTAGGATATATCAATCATAGCCGTAAAATTAAAATTATGTCCCAATAGCACCGTCTGCCTTTTTCAGCCGCAAGTTTAGCAATAAATGGGGAGAATCGAAACGCTAAACGACCCGTATAGCCGACAAAGGAGCAAATTTGAAAACATCTGTTCGAAGCCAACACCCATGTTAAAAATTCACACATCCCTGTGCGTGGGTGACATGACCTTTGCGCTGAAAAGGAACACCTGAAAGTATGCGGGCTGAAAGAAGCGTCATGAAACGCCATTTTGAAAGGAATAAAGGCGTGGTGATGAGGCACTTATCTCTGCTCATCCAACGATTCGTAGTCTATCTCTGGACGAATCGCGTAGGAACGCACAACGGAGAACGGACACATGCGCCCATCCTACTATCATTTTAGATGCACGGCTGTGTTTGAATTACGTTTAACTCCAAGTATAAATAAATGTAAAACTTTATTTAAAAAAACAGTGATCTCAACCATGGAATGTATATTGTTTCACTAATCCAACAAGGTATATACTTATCCAACGAGAAATCACAAAAGAACATTTAGGCTAGTGCCTAAGCGGATTTTGAATGCTGAAAAAAAAATATATTAACAGGCAAGGACCATCTGAAGGATTTAGTTAAGGTTATAAAGAAGAGAAAAAACAAAAATTAAACACGAGATAAAGTGAAACTGCGAAATGGGGGTGCTGTTTAGGGGTTGAAAGTGGTTTTTTTGCGATTTTCGGCGAAGCGTGACCTCCTAGCGGAAAATATCCCGCACAAAATTTGTAGATAATAAAAACATCTAAAACGCTCGTATAAGGTATTTTTCATCATAACCTCAAATTTTCCGAGAAAATGGCGGAAAACCGATTTTTCGGTTTTTTATTTTCTCTCTCGTAAAAATAATACAATTGACATGAAATTTTGTGAAAGTATACAATTTTGCATTGAATAAGCATGATTTTGTTGGAATCTGGGAAACAAGTTGTTTCCGAGATATTTACATTTTTCGAAAAAAAAAAGAAGAAAACAAAATCTTCCACAGAAAACTTCATTGGTGTTTTTTTCGATTTCAATATTCTATCTGGGCTAAGTTTAACCGATAAAATGTCTACTTTAAAATGGTCTATACATGTTGATGGTATATTTTTCATGAAACCGCTTAAAATTGAGAGAAAAACCAAAAAAAAAAAAACACTTCTCGGATCACGAATTTTTCAATATTATACAGTATCTCCCAGGACAGATGTAACAAGAGGTGTAATGGACCAAAAATTTTGGAATGGTATTTGGGGATTGAGTCCTGCTTGTTGTAAAACTAAAATATACCAAAAATGACTTGATTTGGTGTTCTACAGGGTGTTTTATAATCATAATCATAGTTGTAAAAATCATCACTAATAAAGTACCTTTATTTTTCAAAATACAAACTTTTTTTTGACACTTTCTATTTTTTGCGAATTAAGAGTTGAATTCATATTTAAAGTTGTGTAGGAGCAAATGTTAATCATCTCAAAAAGTAGGCTATTGGTAAATAAAATATTGAATATACGAGATGTAAGAAGGTATAATGTTAATCGAACTAATTGTAAAACAAGAAACAATGCAACAAGTAATAAATGTCAAAAATATAACAGATTCACAAACGAATTAATTATTGACCAATACAAAAGAATGTTTACAATTTTTTTATTATTCGACGTAGCTACCACCCACATCCACACACATTTCGATCCTTCGCCTGAAGTCCTTAAAACTGGTTCGAATATGATCTAACGGTTTGGAGTTTACGGCATCTGTAATTCTCTGCTTCAATACTGCTACATCGTTAGGAAGTGGTTCAGCGTAAATCCAATATTTATAGGTCTGGGGATGTCGTCGGCCACTTGATCGGTCGCGAGGGGGCAACCGCTGAGGGGAAATAGTGTACACATCGGAGGAATTAGGAAGGAATTGAAGGTATTTCGGAAGGAATTATTAGGTATTAAGGGAATTACAGGGGAATTTGGAGGAAATAAATATTGTTAGAAAGGAATTAAGAGGAAATAAAGGGAATTAAGAGGAAATAAAGAGTATTAGGAGGAAATCAGTATTAAATGAGATTTGCGCATGCTCTCATCTACATCAGAATTTAAATGAGGTTATGTTGTGTTAAAAACGTTATATTACGTAGCAGGTGCGTTATGTTGTCTTGTGCTTAGGTAAGTAATAAAAATAAATCATTTAGATTATAATTGTTAGTCGACTGCCGACAACTATCAAAATATATAGTCACTTATCAAAAATAATAAGACTAAAAAGGATAGTTTATTACCATATGAAACCTCCGATGTTGGCTTTTCGATCAGGGCGTATAAGGTATTATTTTGTGTTTGAAATAGATAAAGTTAATTGAATTTGTGATTGTATTTTACGGTATTTTGTCGTGTATACTGTAAAAGTTGTTTTATTTGCTTTAATTTGATGTACATACTTGGGCGCGTAAAAATATTGAAATGGAATCTTGAAGAATTACATGTCAATTCTTATAGAACGGACGTCAGTGTTGTAAAAACATTAGCGCCGAGATTAGCGCTAAAAATAGCAAGTAAAGAAAAAGTATTTAATTTAATTAAACTACCGATGAAACTATGGACTTGTTCAGTAATATAACGATTTATATCGGACAAAATTCATAAAGTTTTGAAAATTGGTAGAAATGTAAGGATATCGAAAAGTTCCCACCCCTAAATAGTGTGCTTCTTCCCCTGGGACGCCGTTTCCACCCCCATTTTGAGGTTTTCTAGATTATCTCGGGAACGGTGCACTTTTTGATAAAAATACCTATGTACAAAATTATTCCTTATAAAATTCTCTATAAAAAATGTCTCTACACTTTTTTTTCCTAAAATTATTAGTACCGTGGGAAATAAGGCGCACACATTAGGGTTTGTTCCGGTCAACACAATAAATTGTAATCCTTACTATAATCTACTTTAAAGTTCAATGCTTAACGCTAAGGCAGTAGCTACTAAACTCCACCTAAAATTATAATAAATGTACCACTTCCACCCTCTCACCAATATAAAATAACGCGATTTTTAAAGAAGCGAGAATATTGTATATTGTACTTGTTTCCACGCCACCCCAGAGGTAAAGTACTTGGCGTGTGGTGTCCCCTGTAGGCCGAATCCACTAATTATCAAAAGGTTACCTACGTTAATTAATCTTACTCGTCTTCCATAGATTCAATATTCATGCATGCTTGTCCGTGGTAATGGTAACACATTGTGGAGCAACGTAAGCCTGCTCTTCTGCAACTGCACCTGTTTTCGCACCCTAATTTGCATAAACAAGAAATTAGTGTTAAAACAGATTATTTTGTTGTCATAGTTCGGGTTAATATACCGCCAACTTTTTTCCATCCCCAATCAGTAGCTTCTAGCGCAACGTTTTTCCATGTCTGAATTTGGTAAAAAACGCGATATGAGTGTTGCCGAGCAGCAGCAGAAGTTGTTGGTAGTTTTGATAATATTACAGTATTGTTCGCTTTACCAACAAGTTTGTTAAAAGTCATGAATCTGTATACATCTAGACTTGTTTCTGAAGAAGTAGAATTGTATAAAGCTAGAACAAAGCGCTCTCCTACGGCTACAATTCCTCTATGACTAGCTTTTTCATTATTAAAACTTTGCACGATGTCTTGTAATACTTCAGTAATATAACAGTTAAAATTGTAATATATCGGACAACATTCATAAAATTTCAAAAATAGCACAATAATTTTCGTTTTTAATCTTACAATACTTTTTAACATCCGTTTTAACACACAAAAAAAAATAGATGAAGCCAAACTTTTAATTTTATTTTATTCATATAATAGGTAGGTATAACACATAAGGCAAAGCTAGTATGTAGATAATTAGGTAGTAAAAAAACGGCGTAATTTTACTGAAAATATTAAGGTATCAGGAGGAAATAGAGGTATTAGAGGAATTAGGGGAATTACAAATAATTAAATTGGAAATAAAGGGTATCTTCTAGAATAGGTGTTAGGTGTACACAAATTTCGCCAGCAGATGCCCCCTCGATCGGTCCATTCCTGGCAATCCAATTTTCTCCAAAATTTAAATTCAACCACCGATTAACCATTTCTGTGGAGTGGTCAGGGCAACCATCATGTTGAAAATGAACTAAAGGCATATCTCTTAAAATATTTAAATGTTCTTCAGAAAATCTTTCAAGAAGCTGTAAATAAGTGTTCTGGTTTAACCTTCCCTCAATGAAATAAGGTCAAATAACTTCAACGTGATAAGAAACGGCACGCCACACATTCACTTTTTTATAATATTGTCTTCTACAATGAATTCTAAAATTTGGATTTTCAGAAGCCCAAAACCGACAATTCTGAGATGAAACAACACCATTGGTTGTGAATGTGGATTCATCTGAGAAAATTATGAAATGATGAGAAAATCTCTTACCATGATTTTTTTCTCCAATGGTCAAACAAAAATCCAACCTACGGCCGTCATTTCCCTCTTCAAGCGTATATTTATAATTTGCTTAATATGCCCTAATTTTCTTTGCCTTGTAAATTCTTTGGAGTTCAGACTTGCTAATATTAATAAGAGCTGATTTCTCTCTCTTAGTGGCATCCTAGGATTTTCTTTAACAGAGGCATGAGCTATAATAACCCCAACATTGTCTTCATCATATGCTTTTATTTTTCTTTTCATGTTAAGAACACTACCAGTAGCCAGAAACTTTTTAATTATTCTCATAGCCTGAGTACGTGACAAAGCATTGCACAATATAAATTTTTTCACGCACTGTGAGTACCATTTTCACTTTATTTTTTTATGCTTGGTTCGTTAATTTGAAACAGAAATTAAGGATAATATTGACTACGTTTGATAGATATGTCAATAATAAATGATAAATGTGTATCCACTGCTTTTCTCATAGCCTACTTTTAGCTTCTACATAACTTTAAATATTAATTCACAAAAAATAATTTCTGTGCAGTTTTAATTGAATGGTTCAAAATAAAATACTAATTAATGGAAAAAATGGGAAGTTTCAAAAGAATAATTTTATATTCCTTAAATTTGGTGTAGAGATATAAAATTGCATTCTAAATAACTTTTCTTAGTGGAATTTTTTCATATTTTGAAAAATAAAGGTACTTTATTAGTGGTGATTTTTACAACTTTGCTTATAGAACACCCTGTAGAACACCAAATCAAGTCATTTTTGGTATACTTTAGTTTTACAACAAGCAGGACTCAATATCCAAATACCATTCCAAAATTTTTGGTCCATTAGACCTCTTGTTACATCTATCCTGGGACACATTGTATATTATTTATGTAAATAATGGATTAAATCTTAATGACAGAATTTACTTCAATGTAATATTACTAAAATTGAATGAATTTAATTGAAGAAAGAGGCAAAAACATTCTGAAACTTAAATTTTTCATGGCAATGCACCTTACGTACTGAAAGTCGTATAGCCAGCTCAGTCGATGACGGTATTTACTTAAAAAAAATTGCAAAACGAATAATTTTTTTTAATGAGTTCGTGAAAGTGAAATAATATCCTGAAGAGTTTACATTCCGCTCGGATGCAGAACATAAAAAAAACGAAAAAAAATTTTTTTTCATCAATTTTTTCAAAATTTTGAAATTAAGTCGGGGTAGGAAAAATAAAAAATACAGGTGGATATACCACGTGTTTCTGAATAAAAAATATCCTAATAAAATTTATCGCTAAAGCCACGGTATTCCTGGAAAAAAATTGTGAAATAACTTTGTCACTCTGCGCGGCCAAACGCGCGGTTAAATGCATACTATGGAACCTCTAAAAATTCTTAGCTGTTCTAACGATTACACATTTTTAACATTTTTCTTAGTGAATAGGAGGATCAATTAGATCATGATCAGAAATTGCGATTTTCACGATCTTATCCTCATATCAAGTAAAATAATAAAATATATTCACCAGTACACAATAAACCCCTTGTTTCATCTAATTAATCTCGCATTTACAACAGGTATTTTACCGTACCAATGGAAAGAATCAATAGTTACACCAATCTATAATTCTGGTGATAAAACAGATGTAAATAACTTCACGAAAATTTTTGAACAATGTCTTAAAAATAGATTAACTAGGTACTATGTGATTACGGATAGGCAATTTAGTTGTGGAAAAAACAAGAGCACTGAACATGCAGTTCTGGACTTAATATATGAAACGGTTTCTAATTTAGATGCAAATAAGAAATGCTTGGCAGTTTTTCTTGATTTGGCTAAAGCTTTTGACACTGTATCACATCATATCCTATTAATGAGACTAGAAAGTATCTTACGCAGATGATACTGCTATAGTTTTTATGGGAGAACCTTCGGAAAATGTTTATTCTGTTGCCGAAAGTAGTCTAAATATAGTCTATCAATATTTGAATATTAATAAGCTTAGCTTAAATGTAGATAAAAGTAAATTTTTAACTTTTACTCTCTCAGCTGATGATCAACCAGAAAAGAGATTTATTGCCATTCATAAAAGAAATTGTCAACATAGAAACGAATGCGCATGCCCTCAAATAGAAAAAACTAACAAAATAAAATACCTCAGAGTAATGGGTTGATCATCATCTGAGATGGAATGAACACATCCAATATATTACAATAAAGATAAGAATACTTATTCACAAATTTTATGTATTAAAAGGCATATTAAACAGAAAAAAATTATTTATTGTTTATGACTCGTTAGTTGCATCAATTACTAGCTATTGTATTGTAGCACGGGATGGATTATTTAAGAACTGTTTAAACAATTTACAAGTCACAAAATAGCATATTAAAAATAATATTAAATAAAAGTAGATTGTATAATACCACCCTCTTATATAAAGAGGCAAAAGTGTTTAATATAAGAAATACGTATAGTTATCCTATTTTACTGTGGAATTATAAAATTCCGTATATATCTCTCATGAATATTCAACAAGATGTGTAACAAATAAACACCTTATAATACCATTACATAAAAAGGCGCATACCCAACGATTTATTTTCTACTATGGCCCAAAGTTATATAACATTTTACCCCTTAATATAAAGAATATACAAAACTTAAACAAATATAAATATGAAATGAAAAAATTTATTTTGGATAACCAAGATATGATCGATGTTATTTTAAATTAATAGTTTATGTAGTAATAAAATTAGTTCTTTTTTTATGTAATAATTTTGCACTGTTTATTAGTTAGGTCAGAACATTTGTGTTTAATTCTAATGTTTTTGTTTTATGGTTTCAATGTGTAGGTACTACTACGTACTTAAGTTAAGTAAAAAAAAATAATGTTTTTTTAGTTGTCCCATTTCATAAAAAAACCCTGTAAGTAGCTGAATTGAAATTAATTTTTTTAATATTAAAAAAGAAAGAGGCGTGATATTTACAATATTATAATAATTTAATATGTATGTAAGACGCCAAATCTTGTGTTGATACTTTGCAAATCAAGCCACAGCGTACTTAAGGCGACTGTATCATCACAAATTTGGTGTCAGAATAAGGTGTCTTTTATCTTGTTTATAATAAATATATTAATTCAATTATGTATGCTTGGGTACCAATAAATTTGAATTTGAATTTGAATTTGAACTATGAAAATATCTTTGACTGTTTTGAATCTAAATTCTGGAACTTTTCCAATACATTAACAAATGTGTAAGGAATCCATTGGATATAGCTGAAATGTGGATAGGTGTACCTGTAATAAATACAATACAGTAAAGGCACGTAAAAATTCATGCGAGCGATTCAGGGGCCATGTGTGATGCCTGTATATGCGTTCATAATTATATATTTTCCCTCCATACCCACTATTTATCCTCCTATTCACAAAGAAAAATGTTAAAAATGTGTAATCGTTAGAACAACTAAGAATTTTTAGAGGTTCCATAGTGTGCATCTAACCGTACGCTTGGCCGCGCAGAGTGGCAAAGTTACTTCACTATTTTTTTCCAGGAATACCGTGGCTTTAGCGATAAATTTTATTAGCACATTTTTTGTTCAAAAACACGTGTATTTTTTATTTTTTCCTACCCTGACTTAATGTCAAAATTTTGAAAAAATGGATGAAAAAAAATTTTTTTTTCACTTTTTTTATGTTCTGCATGCGAACAGAATGTAAACTTATTCATTTTGCAAATTTTTTTAGGTAAATACCTTCATCGACTGAGTTATACGACTTTCAGTACGAACGGTGCATTGCCATGAAAAACTTAAGTTTCAAAATGTTTTTGCCCACTTTCTTTAATTAAATTCATTCAACTTTAGTAACATTTACATTGATGTAAATTCGTCATTGCAATTTAATCCATTGTTTACATAAATAACTAAAAAAAACCTGAAAATAATATATAATATTGAAAAATTCGTGATCCGAAAAGCCATTTTTTTGGTTTTTCTCAATTTTATGGGGTTTCCTGAAAAATAAACCATCAACATGTATAAATCATTTTAAAGTAGATATTTCAACGGTTAAAATGAGCCCAGATAGAATATTGAAATCAAATCGAAAAAAGCACCAATAAAGTTTTCCGTGGAAGATTTTTTTTTTTTTCGAAAATTGTCAATATCTCAGAAACAACTTGTTTCCATATTTATTCAATGCAAAAGAGAGTATACTTTCACAAAATTTCAGGTAAATTGAATTATTTTTTCGAGATTCGAACCAGTTTTCCGCCATTTTCTCGGAAAATTTGAGGTTACGATGAAAAATGCCTTATATGAAAGTTTTAGATTTTTTTATTATCTACAACTTTTGTGAAGGATATTTTCCGCTAGAAGGTCACGTTTAGCCGAAAATCGCAAAAAACCACTTTCCTAAACCGCACCCCCATTACACAATTCCACTTTATCTCGTGTTTAATTTTTGTTTTTTCACTTCTTTATAACCATAACTAAACTCTCCGACTGGTCCTTGCCTGTTAATAATTTTTTTTAAAAAAGGTATTGGCACTAGCCTAATTGGTATAACAGAGTTAATTTTTCAAGGAAGGAGCATAAAACATATAAGCAGACTTAAATTTGGCCATGGCTGTTATCCTTCACTGCATGAAATAAACATATTGCTATCAAATATCTGTGAGCAGTGTAATGAAATAGGGGACTTAGATCATATATTTGTTAATTCTCAAAAATACGCCCAAGAAGGTAATGAACCATATAAAAAAACCGCTGCCCAAAGAATCACTACTTCCACATCCAGATTTTTTATCTAAGTCACTCACAACGAAAAAATTTTGTATGTGGAAATAATTGTTTATGGAACTTTAATAATATAATATTTGAATCCTCTACCACAGAAACCCATAAAACGATACCCCATATCGGTAGCGGGGTGGGGGTGGTGATAGGGGGTGGTAGAGGGGGTGGATGGAGTAAAAAGACATTTTGAGATTTCTGGTTCTTGTACACACCCTAAATCACATTTTTTTTTCATCCCCTTTAATAATGAGGTGGGGGTGGCTAAAGCCAAAATTTTTTTTGAGACCTCAGCTTCTCTTGTATATACTAAATACCAATTTTATGGACTCTTATCTGCTTGATTTACCTTTTTTCCCCAAATTTGCCCCAATTTACCCCCCAACCCTTCGACGGAACAAGATGAAAATATAATCTAGTTCTAGATCTCGTTAAAGAACATATGTGTACCAAATTTCAAGTCAATATCTCAAACGGTTCCAGAGTAAACGTGCGTACAAAAAAAAAGAGACAGACCGACAAACAGACGTTTGTCGTTATTATACTTCCACTGGATGTGGAAGTACTTTGATCCAACACAAAGTAGAAGCCTCATTTAATTTACTGAACCTTCTGGCACTAAATAAAAAACCCATAATGGATTGTATAATTTTATACACAAATACAATAAATGTAAATATCTGGAGTAGGTCACCTTAATGTCAATCGCCCTAATGCTACTATTAAAAAAAAAACAAAAAAAAAAAGGTAGATTGTCTTTTTTGATTTTTCATCAATTATTCTTATTTATTAACGAACGAACGCCGTTAACGAATAAAGTATGGCCAGTGGAAGGAATTTGGTCCAAAGAATATTCGGACTCAATGGAAAAATTCATATTTTTAAAAGTAATAAAATCAACAATGTCAAAAATATGATTAACTTTACTAAATTGAAGAGAAGGTTTAATAACGTATTAATATTGCCTACGGCATCGAGATATTACCGAGCAACGTGTTTTCGGAAACTGTGATAAAATTATTTCGTATCATCAACGTCCTTGGGACATTATAGCTGATAATGAGACATAAAAACTTTTAAAAAACGCCGGTATCGGTTTCATAAAAGGAGTCTTACGCTGTCGACATCTCCGGTTCAAAGAAAAGTGAGGTGAGGTACGGTACCGGTTTCAGTGAGTGGACCTCGATCGGCGAAGTTAAGCACGCCGGGCCGAGTCCATCACTTGGACTGGTGACCGTATCTCATCTCGCCGTCCTGGTTAAGTGGTAGAGTAGCATTAGCTAAATTTCGCCAGGACGTTAAAATAAATAAAGGCATTAAAAAAAAAATGTTCATACTTCGTTGTTTAGCGTGTAGAAGGCCGCCGGCGCCGCTTCCAATCACACAGTGTTGTCAATGTGTTCGATTTATCTAGTTTTAAAGTAAAAATGACAAAACGGTGTCATGAACGAGGTGATGAATTAAGTGTTTATTAAAATTATATTAAGCGCTATTAATTTAATTACTGCAGAGGTTAAAGAAATCTTCTATAATAAATTAAAAAATGGTAATTTTTTAATCTCATCGTTAAAATACATTTTTGCAGACAGTCAATTATTGGGATCGGTGCTATTTTTTCAATAGAAACACAAGGAGCTTCAAAAAACCAACCTGGACGTCCTACTTTTTCTAATAAATCCTATGGAATAATTGTGATTTGTGAAAAATTGCAAAGATGGCAATGAGTAGATTAAAATTAAATGTCAGTTAGTGTTTTCCTTTTAAAACTGATTAAACAAAGTAAAACTAAAACTGTTTCGTTATTTTTAAAGGACAATCTTTCAACGCTGTAAAACCCGTGTTATTGAAACGACAAGTGAGCGCGATAACCTTGTCTCTTCCGTCTTGTACTGTCTAAACTGAAAACATTGCCTATTTCTAATTCATTTTTTCCCAACAATAAAATTGTGGGAGGTTACTAAAATTGGTCAAAAATCGAAAATTGAGATATCAAGTGTCAAGTCCCAGGAACCCAAAAAAGTGGTTTTTGAAAAATGTCTGTGCGTGTGTGTGCGCGTGTGTGTGTGTGTGCGTGTGTGTGTGTGTGTGTGTGTATTAGCACGATAGCGGCGAAACGAATTTGGATGAAACATTGCATGAGGGTTTCTTTAGTGCTCCAGAAGATCTGAAAAGGTTTTGGTTGAGATCGGATTACGTTTAGTGCCGTTTCGACACAATAAGTTGCTTATTTTATGATTACTTACAATTTGTAATCGAACCATCGAAAAGCAGTAAAAATTCCGATTTGATTTAGTTTCCGTGAAAAAAATTAAATAACTGGACCCAAAGTAAGTTTTCTGCCCAAAATTATTAAACGTGACAGTGACATTAAAAGTCTGAGAAACTTTCCGGCAATTACAACCTAAAAAGCATTAATATAATTTAAAAACCAAACCAAGTGCAATACCAACCTAAAAATTTTCGACAATTTTTAAAAAATAAAATCCCCCAGCAAAGTTTAGAACCAGAATTTTTGACAGCTGTCAGTTTGACAGTTTGACAGCTGTCAAAAAATCTTTTCCTGAAACCTTTTGGCATCTGTGTCAGTTTGAGATCTAACATTAGTGACAACCAACTAAACAACAACCTTCCTCGACCGATTTAGTGAAAAAATCGATTGAGGCCCTAAAATAGATAATCAGCTCAAATTGAAACGGTCCACTATGAACACTTCACCGACCACAGCTGGCAGAGAAGCTGTTTACAAAGAATTATTTGGTTTTTAAAAATAAATTTAAAAAATATCATTAAATGAGATCGTTCATATTTTTAAGTGCTCCTTTCGGCCGATTTCCGTAGCTGCCGATTTTTTAATAAAAAAATAGGTTTGAGAGTTAGAAAAAAAATTGTAAGGATTTTTTACTTCTTTTGACTAAAATGAAATTCAACCAGGAGCGTAGAGAAGAGGGAACGCCGCGCGCCGCCCTGCTTTATGATAGAATTTTTTTAATTCCCTTTTATTTTTTTAAATTTTGTTAGCGGAATATGGTTCCTTGATTAATTTTACACAAAAGGGTCCTCTTTAAATACTGTAAGATCAAGCATCTTTTTTTATAAAAACTGGTATACAGCTAGGCTTTAGTTCCTAAACCGTTTGAGATATTTCAGTGGGACAAAAAATGTGCTTTTAGTTATGAGGGTGCTTTAAAATTATAGTGAAAAAATGTTTATAAAAAAGCCACCCTTAAAAATTCAACCCTGAACTCTTGAATTTTAAATGACACCCTGTATGTTTTTTACATTTTGTTGTTTGTTTTTCAATTCTCTATTCAATGCTTTTTCCAATTGAAAATCGGTTAATAAATACTGAGAAAACGAACATTGAAATCAAATTAGCCATGACTAGAGAAAAGAAAAACAAAACACTTTTGACACTCGTCTACAGTTTGAACATTTATTGAAGTAGATAATCCTTAAAATAATTCAAATAAATTGTTATTTTTTTTTGTTTTGTTTTAAACGGATCTGTAATTTATTCATTTGTTCATGACTAACTTGATTTTAAATGTTCATTCTCTATTTATTAACCGATTTTCAATCTGAAAGAAGTAATGGATAGAGAATTTAAAAACAAACAATAAAATGTAAAAAACATACAGGATGTCATTTAAAATTTTGGAGTTATAATTTTTAAGGGTGGTTTTTTTATAAACATTTTTTCACTATGATTTTAAAGCACCCTCATATCTAAAAGCATATTTTTTGTCCCACTGAAATATCTCAAATGGTTTAGGAGCCACAGCCTGGCTAAATCAGTTTGAGACACCCTGTATAATAGATAGATAGATAGAAATTTATTGACTACATTATATAAAATAGTTACATTTGTAGCAAGTCATAGTTGCTGCTATTACCTTAAGTAATGCATTCATTAATTTACAGTTAAAAAAATGCCTATCTACAGACTAGAAATAGAATGTTTAAATCAAAACATTTAATATGGACAAAAACAATTAAAATGAATTTTAAAAAGTGTATCAGAGTTAAAATTAAACACATGTCTAATAAGAAATACAGAAATTTCACTATATTTACAACAGAATATAAAAGAGGGATAAATGTAAAAGGTGTAAGCATATTCCATAAAGAGACAGCTATCAAATATGATCAGTTTTCCATAGAGAAACTCATATATTCATCTACCGAATAAAAACAGTATTTTAAGAGATGTCTTTTAATGCTTGTTTTGAATCTGATATAGTCCAGTTTTTTTACATTTTCGGGTATTTTATTATATAGTTTAAAATCTAGTGAATTTCTTGCGGATTTTTTAAGACGATATCTAGGTGCTTTTAATTCATTTGATGATCTAGTCTCATAATGGTGATAGTCTGAGTGTGTAGAAAAGGTACTTTTGTTTTTATGAATTTCCAGCACTGAGTAATATATATATAAGCTCGGCAAGGGCATTATGCCATATTTGAGGAACAAAGGTTTGCAATGATCCCGATAATTAGCACCAGCAATTATTCTAATTGATCGTTTTTGCAAGATAAATATTTTATAGGCATGAGCGGAATTTCCCCAGAGTACAATCCCGTATGTAATCTGTGATTGGATTAAAGCATGATACGCAGATAGCAATGTTTTGACATTTATATACTTTTTCAGTTGACGTAGTAGAAAAATACAACTAGAGATTTTACTACTTAACTGTACAATATGAGCATCCCACTTAAGATTATCATCAAGTACAATTCCAAGTAGCTTAACACTGTCGCCTTTGATAACTGCGTTGTTGGTCGAAAAAAACAATTTTTGGGTTTTATCTCCATTTAACTTTAACATGTTATTATTATACCAGTGTTCTGCAGAATGTTGAGTTTCATATATAGATGCTTGTAGAGCCATTAAATTGTCATTTTTATTTATTAAAGTTGCATCATCTGCATACATAACAGTTTTGTTTGGAAAGAGATAGAAAAAAAGATCGTTAATAAAAATGATAAATAATAGAGGGCCCAGTACAGAGCCTTGGGGCACCCCGTGTTTCATTATCTTAAATTCCGACATTTGATTATCAGTTTTTACACAGATTTCACGATTATGCAGATAAGATTCTAGTAAATTTAGTGGTAGACCTCTGACACCATAATAGCTAAGTTTCTTAATGAGAAGGCTGTGAGAGACACAGTCGAAGACCTTGCTAAGGTCTACTAGCGTAATCGCCGTGTACTTATCCTCCTCAAAACCCTCAACAATGTCACCCACAACCTTACAGACTGCATCTACAGTAGAACATGATTTCCTAAAACCAAATTGGCACTTGTGAATGATTGAATGATTTTCAAAGTATTTCGTTAAGCGATGTTTTAAAATGATCTCAATTATCTTACCGAACCCTGGGATAATTGATATAGGTCGATGATTATCAGGATTATCAGGATCCCCTTTTTTAAAAATAGGCACTACTCTAGCTATCTTAAAGACATCTGGAAAAGAGCCTTTACTGAAACATAAATTTATTAAGATAGTTAACGGGTAAATAATAATATCTATGGTATTTTTAATGATTTTGCTATTTAAATCATAAATGTCTAGACTACTTGTGTTTTTCAAGCTATTTACTGCCTCCACCATATCAAGAGTAGTAACTGGTTCAAGAAAAAATGTAAGATGTGTCGACGGAACATGTTTTAAGAAATTGAGAGCATCTTCATTACTTGGAGGTAAATTATTAATAACATTATCTGCAACTGTAGCAAAAAAGTCAACAAGTACATTCGGATCTATGTTACATTCTGTGTTATTTTTTATAGAGTTGAAATTTTTTTCATTGTTAATAATTCTCCATTCGTCTCTAGACTTGTTGTCAGAGTCGTCCATAAATTTATCAAAAGCCGCTTTTTTATTGTTCGAGATTGCATCACGGTATTCTTTTCGATATGAAGTGAAAGCTGCTTTGTCAACCGGATCTTTTGTTGTGTTATAGACTTGTTTAATGGCACATAGTGTATCTCTCATGTTACGTAGATTATCGTTGAGCCAATGTATAGGCTTTTCGCCAGAAAAAAAAAATTTTAATGGAAAGAATTTATGAATTAGAGATTTATAAGTGTTCACTAAAAAGTTAGATAAAAAATTTAAATCATAGGTTGTGTCTGTAAAAATACCCCAATCTATGTCAATTAAAGATGTTCTCAGTTTCTTAATACCGTGCTCAGTTATATTTCTTCTCCAGATAGCCTTTGCCACAGGTTGAATATCGCCTTTTATTGTTATAAATTGCCCGTAGTGATCTGATAGACCAGGGTCCAATATTCCTGTTTTCAAAGAATTGTTGTCAATGTTTGTTAAAATATTATCTATACAACCGGTTGCCCTAGTAAAATCCGAGATAGTTATGTCCAATCCAAAAGATGTGATCAGATGTTCAAACTCGGTCAAGTTCGCCGAACTTCCTTCACCCAGTAATATAATCTTTTTGCATTTACCGGATAAGTATATGAGTAATTCCTCAAATTTAGTTATAAAATTATTAAAATCTGCTAGACATGATCTATATACTGTTACAACAACGGCTTTTAGGCCAATGAGTTCAACGCCACAAAATTCCGCATTAAACTCACTACAAAATTGAGCTAGATTAAGAGGTTTATATTTTATATTATTTTTTACAAACGTAGCTACACCTCCTCTTTTGCCAATGTTTCTACAAAAATAGTTACCCAAGGTATACTGGTTTAAATTAATGCAATTCAGATTTATTTCATAAAAGAAATGTTCAGAAATACATATTACCGAGTAGTTTTTATCTTCAATGAATAGCGAAAGCTGATCAGTTTTATTTGTAAAGCCTTGTATGTTCAAATGGAATATACTCACATTATTTGCAGTTTTAATTTGGCAATCATCAACATATGTGGTTTCTTCTAATTGTCCGTTTGTATCGAGGCTGCATCTTGAAAATTTACCTTTTTGTGGAAGGTAAAATGCCTCACTGCAGCACCCGCAGGCCATAAGTCGGGATTGTACACTTCCTTGTAACGCTCAATGGGAAAAGATATTTTAAAAGACGAGCTCGTTTCAGTTCTATTCCATTCTTTACCATCGAAACCTATTGACGGTGCGGTTTCACTGAGTACCTTTAATAAGTCTTGACTGGTAACTTCTGGGCCGCATCGGTATACATGGAGATATCCCAATTTTGGAATTGTCTGTACTTCCGTTTGGGTGTTCTTGCAAGGTCATTTGTAGCCCTTTTTCCTTTCTGTGGCCTTCAAAGGGACCGGAAAGGAGGAAGCATTATACACATATCTATAGAAACCTTTTTTATATTTTTACATAAACTATCATCACCCAAAAGTTACAAAGGAATTTCCACCCTATCTATAAAAAACACGAAATTTAATTCTTAGGCATTATTTTTAAATTAAAACCTCTAGTTACTGTACTAATATTTATTGTTTTATTGTTTAGTTTTACAATTTTAGAAGTAAAGCTGATAGAGTAAATTTTCACTACAGTCAATATTAAAATTGATCAATTTTTACTAAAATAGCGATTGCTTTCTCCAATTTAATAAGTAAGCGATCCGAAGGGTAAGCGCTGCGATCTTATTTTCTGTTAAAAAGATGATGATTAATCCTCTTTACATATTTGTCTAGGTTTATTCTAGCTCATACTCTATTGATTTGCTATTACATCCAATATATTACCTCAAATAATAGAACTAATAGGTTATTTAATTAAGGTCGTTTATAAAACTAATGATGATCCCACCCTCTCGACACAATACGATGGTGAAATCAACTACATAATTCATTGATCGCATTTTAATTGGAAAGCTAACAGAATACGTGTCTTATTTGTCAGTTTATGACACCAATTATGTCGTTTTATGCATATAAATAGGATAATTGACAACGGCGATCGCTGATCGTTTTATTTACCTTTCATGTTTCGTCATTAAATAAATAGGTATAATAAGTACTGTAAAAATATCACTATTATACGACCTTCGCAATGATTAATGTTTTTTCAAGCAAACTATAAATGTGTAGCAAAGTTACACTGTGGTATAGGAGATGCAGAGTATTATATTTGGTTGGCATATAAGATACAATTTCAGTTGGAGTAGTTAGAATAGCGTATTTATTACTGAATTTGCGTATAAAGTTACAAGAATTTGCATTTATCGTAAAACAGTCTAGTCTCTTCCCGAAATATAATAGGTTGGATTGTTTTTTAGTAAACTGAATTTATAGTTTTGATTTTTCACATGAAAGGCCAAACAAAGAAACAAAAACTTAAGCGAGTAAAAGAAAGACAAGAATTGGTTGATATAGTTTAATTACAAAGGCACAAAAAAAATCCATATCCTTATGTTTTTTGAGCCGCTGATTCCAAATATCACGTCAAAAATATGTTTTACTGTTCAGTTCTTGGCAAATTGATATTTCATCCCTAAATTCTGAATCATTTAAAGTGGTCCACATACTCCCAACGTTCTATCGTACCACGGAAATGATGTGGTGTACTTTTTCCCCCGAAAAAACTACTACTACCTCTTGTTCTAATTTTTCCATAATACGCTTGTGAGGGAGTTACTACAGAGAATATTGATAAGTCGAGTATCTTTTGATCAGGAGACGTCAAAACAACTCCCTGGGGTCGGAACCACCTCCCTCCTTGAATGAAAAGACATCCCGAAATTACTGCGAAAGGGATGAAGAACGGTTTGTTCCAGTTTTCGAGGAACACGATGATTGCAATACTTTCCTCCATTCTTCTAAATAAAAGAACTACCTCTTGTTTTGATTTTGCCGTACTACGCTTGTGAAGGCCTGACAGATCGAGGTTGTAACAGGGAATGTTGATAAATCGCATATCTTTTGATCAGGAGACGCCAAAACAACCCCGGACGTTGTAACAACTCCCTCCCTGAATGACAAAACATTCGGAGAATACTATCGAGGCGAAGAACACTATGGTTGTAATATTTGAGCCCCCCCATCCTTCTGAAACTACCCCTAAATGGAAGAAAACTACCCCCTTGTTCTGATTTATCCGTACTACTTTGTGAGGGCTTGACAGATCGGGGTTATTACAGGGAATATTGATAAATCGAGTATCTTTTGACCAGGAGACGCCAAAACAAATCCCGGAGGCTGAAAAAACCCCCTCCATGAATGACAAAATACTCCGAAAATACTGAAGAACGGTCTCCTCTCGTTTTCTAGGACGAGGAACACGATGGCTGCAGTACTTCTTATCAAAGCCTTCTGAAACTACCCCCAAATGGGAAAGACGACCATCTGTTCTAATTTTTTCCCTACTATGCTCTTGAGGGCTTGACAGAACGGGATTATTACAGGGAATATTGATAAACCGAGTATCTCTTGACCAGAAGACGCCAAACCAACTCCTGAGGGTTGGAACTACCCTCTCCCTGAGTGACAAAACGTTCCGAACACTGCGAAAGGACTGAAGAAAGGTTCCCCCCCCCCTCTGTTGTTGAGGACGAGGAAGTATTGCAACCATCGTGTTCCTCACCCTCGAAAACGAGGGGAAACCATTTTTCAGCCCATTCGCAGTATTTTCGAAATGTTTTTTCATTCAGGGAAGGGCTGGTTCCAATCCTCGGAGATTGTTTAGGAGTCTTCTAATCAGAAGAAACTCGATTTATCAATATTCCCTGTAATAAACCCGAATCAGAACAGTCCCTAATTAAAAAAAGTAATTATTGTGGCGCTATTATCTTCATTATCTGGAAATTCTAGATTGAAATTATCAGTGAATTTTCTTAATAGCCGACGTCTAAATCGTTCTAAAGATAATTTATAATTTTCTGTAAATACCCACAACAGTTCTCCATTGACAAATCTTATAAATCACTCTCATATAATGGATTGTAGGGATATAAATTCTACTTGAAATATATAACTTCCACGTCCACATATCTTCTTCCTCTATAGGCGCTTTTTGTCGAAATAGGCGAACAGTGTTTGTTTTTCTTAAATTCTCCTCCCGAAAAACGTTGAGATTTCGACTTTCTCCTTCAGTCATGTATCTCAAAATTAGAACGAATTGTCTGTAAGTGGACAATATCTAAACTCGCTAACTCAAATTCGAAAAGATATATGGTACCTTTTCTCTCCCTTGACCAAATTTAGCGAGTTTCATATATTCTCTTTGCTTCGTGGGTAATGCATATGAGTGTTATACCGGGTGTACCAGGATCATGGTACACCCCCCTTTTCTCCTTTAGTTTTGAAAAAAATTGATTGAAATTTATTATATTCTATATTCATAATAAGCGGCACTTTTTGACACACGAGTCATTTTTTTTCACTTCCACTTTCGCCGCATAATTTTTCGAATCCAACGATACCAAATAAATGACATTTTAAACGTCAATATTTTTCATAAGTAATATAATTTTTAGTTATCCATTTAAATGAGCCGTGATGGTTCCGATTTATTCTAAATGACCCGTGTAATGCTAGAATAATCGAAATCCCGTCGAAAATACTAAATTACGTGATTTATGAGCAAATAAAGTTCATCAAAATGATCTTCGGGACAAAACTCAATTTTTTCAAATGGAACCATATTGGTACCGTGGTACCATTTATTAGTACTATTAATAAGGAATTTATTCATATGTCGTATTAAAATGTCCGATAAATACAAACAAAATTACAGCTAAAAGAATATAAGAAAATACAATTTTGTTCTAATTAAATGTTAAGAAGTAACTAACTAAGGTGGCTTTGAAAACAATGAAATATTTAGCTTGTCAAACATTTGCTGGTTTACCGGTGTTCTTATTTCTTTAAAAATTGTTTAAAATCCTTGTTAATTGTGTTCAAAATGTCGCAAATTTATAAAAATTTATACAAAATTATTACACGGGTCATTTAGAATAAATCGGAACCTCATGGCACACTTAAATGGAAAACTAAAAATTATGATATAAAAAAATATTGACGTTTGAAATGTCACTTATTTGGTATCATTGGATCGATAGTTAGTATCACTTCCGGCGAAACCGGAAGTGAAAAGAAATCACTTGTATGTCAAAAAGTGCAGCTTATTATGTATAGAGGATATCCCAAGTTTCAATCAATTATCTTCAGAACTAAAGGAGAAAACGGGGGTGTACCATGATCCTGTTACACCCGGTATAGTAAATCCTAACGCTTTAGCTGAACTGGAATTTGTATATTAAAAGCATTTTTCGAATTACACAAATCATCACGTAATGCAACGACAGAAAACAAAAAAATAGAAGAGTATACAAGGAGTCTTTTTTGTTACGAGTAAAATAGACACACTAAAAATTCAAAAATTTTCCCCTAATAAATACCTTATTATTTTTTATGAAAATTGTACCTAAGCTTTGAATCATAATAAAGGAATTATTAGAAAAATAGCGGAATAAGATGATGGCTGGATTTTGATACACACAATCCATTAGGCTTGTAAATTAACATACTATAAGTCTTCCTTCGTGGCCTTGAAAATATTTCGAAGATTAATTTTTTTACTTATGTTTTGTGAACGATGAATAATATTTCTCGAGATATTTCTCAACAAAAAAAATGACAGAAATTTAATTTTCTACAAA
Source organism: Rutpela maculata (assembly GCA_936432065.2). NCBI lineage: Eukaryota > Metazoa > Arthropoda > Insecta > Coleoptera > Cerambycidae > Rutpela > Rutpela maculata. Next base: position 63,928,042 of record OW386290.2, read on the forward strand.
TAATTACCTGTCAACTTTATAATCAGTCCACTTCTGCCTTTTGGTAATCTAGAGGAAATGAAAATCCATACATAAGAGAAAGCAATAAAGTGGACAGATGCACGTTTAGAGGTGTTTCGGATGTGATACCGAGATAGTAGCGGTGAGCTAGGTTGAGGTCAAGTGAGACAACATTGAGCTTAAACCTCAGCTGCAGCAGATGGTTATGTCGCAGGGAATGGCTATTGTGGTATTATTTGTTTGTGTTTGTATCATGGTCGAGTGATGGAATAACATACCCCAAGTCTCCGCACTGGGGCCTGTACTTTTTAACCTCTTTATTAATGACAATCGATCACAAGATCACGCTGTGTCTATTTTTGGATGACACAGTCGTGCTAACTATCTCTAAAAACCCAGACTTGATGACTGACTTGCTCCACGACCAGGTCAACAAAATGGTAGAATTCTACCTGAGTTGGAGCTTGTCGACTAACATTCGAGAGACTTAAACTGGATACTTCACCAAAAGGTTTAATCAACCTGGCACTCACATTAAAATCTTTGTCCAGGCCATTGAGTGGTCTGAGAATATTGATTATCTGAGTATTAACCTGGATAGAAAATTAACCTTTAAAAACATTTGGACAATGTAATCGGCAAATAAAGGCAACGAACCGCATCTTTATTTCCATTATTAAAATATTCCTCTCCTCGCATTGCAACCATAATCTATAAATCCTACCTACGCCCTGTCCTAACCTGCGCATAGTGGGCTAGAATAGGATCGTAGCTCTCGTATTTCATAATGGTCGGTGTAGATGGTACTTCAGATAGAAATTTCGCGAAAAAATTCTTTTGAGGATAATGAGGTGGTCAAAGTAACAATACTCAGGGTAGCTGTATCAGATCATCAGCTGCTTACGTGCACATTCTCGCTGACTCTCAAATCGATCTCAAGGCCAATAAAAAACGTTTAACCACCAGGCTGACGCGGAGAATTCACACTCTTTGTCGAAGAGATAAGAATGCTTCTCTAAAAGACGTCTGTAGAGAACTGGAGCCGTATGCTGACCACAATAATAACAAGGATTTTTTCCGAAGAGTAAGAGAGATTCTCAGTAATTTAAATCTAAAACGTGGGCAATTAAAGACTCCATTGGTATTCTAAGAACTGATAGGGATCATATTGTTGTGGTTTGGTGAAAATATTGCGATACGCTTTTCGATAGTGACCATCCTGAGGTAGAAGACGACTAGCAGCAGGACTACAAGTACGAACCTTCAATATTGAAATCAAAAGTGGAGGCAGTCATATAAAAATTAAAAACTGGCAAGGCATATGAGGTCGATAATATCATGACCGAAGCGCAAGGGGTTAGATGACGAAAATGAAGTGAGAATCCTTTACAGAATATACCAGAATATATGGGAGGCAAGAATCTAGCCTAATGACTGGAGAACATCAATCTTCGTACCACTACATAAGAAGGGACCGACAGATGTTTGTGATAACTACAAATTCTCGGCATTAATATCACACACCAGTAAAATGACGTTGCATATTATTCGATTCATATTTCAGTATTATCTGTCTCGGCAAACACCTCCTGAACAAGCAGACTTTGTTAAAGGACCCGGTACTAGAGAGCAAATACTGAATTTGAGACAACTTATCGATAAGACAAGAGAACATTATGTGCCTATGTACCATTATTTCGTAGATTACAGTATTTTTTTCTGACAATGTGTAATGGGACAAACTGTAGGTTATATTACTGAAGATGGGGACACCCAAATATCTGGTATTTATTATTCATCTACTTCATGAATAAAAACTCCAACAAATGTATACTTGGCAAAGGCGTCAGATAGGGTTGTGTTCTGCCACCAAATCATTTTAACATATATAGTAAACATATGATGCGACGTGAAGTACTTATAGCTACTATATGTGGAACCAAGAATTTTAACTTACAGATAATACCACCTTAGTTGCAGCAAGCCAGGATGAGTTTATGCACCTGCTAGACAGGCCTCAGACAATAAGGTCCGATTATGGTTCAAGTGATAATTACCCAGACACGTTGGCAAGATTGGCAACTTTTAAGACTTTCGTTACCAATTTGATCAATTACAATATGAATGCATTTTTCTCTTACACAAAAACCCTTTGCTTCCCAGATTAGAGTGTCTTCAACATAATACTTTTTACTGCAAAGCTGATCGCAGTCACGTAGCAAAATAACCAAACTGTAATATTTGATAATTTAAATAAAATATCTGGCTGCTAACTTCCGGGTCTTCTTCCACGTAGAATAGGTTGAGTGCTTGACGTTTCGGCCATCTTGTCGTGGTCTTCTTCTGAGCCCTGCTGGACTAAGCTCCTCTATTTATACAGGTTGCGGATCATTGCTCATGCGGAACATTGACTTCCACGTTATTGGTAATTGTAGTCCGGTGTCACGGTTATAGTTATTCGGATGTCTATATATTTCAGTGGCTTCTCTGTATCTCCCTGGCCAATAATTCTTGTTTTTGGCTAATTTCTTTGTCTTGTCGAATTTTATCAAATGGCCGGTTTCTTCTGAGTGTTCGGCAACTGCTGATTTTGTAGAATTCCCCTTCTTTATATTGCTAATATGTTCTCTGAGTCTGGTGTTTATATGTCATTTGGTTTCTCCGATGTCATTTGGTCTCTCCGCAGGAACATGGAATGCCATATACTCCTGGTGTTTCTAGTTCTTCTGGACTTTGGTATTTGGGAAAATGTTGTGCCGCCTTCTGTTTCGAATATATATATTACTTTGACGTTCTTTTTCTCCAAAACTCTTCCTATTCTATCCAGCTTTGATTTGTATCCATTTTTCTGTAGTGATGTTTTTAAGGTCCGATATTCTTCTTGCAGATGTTCTGTCTCGCACATTTGCCTTGCTCTATGTACTAGTGTGTCGGTTTTCTATATACCTTGTGTCCTAATCCTCCGTTGTCCTTCTTCAACACGAGGATGTCTAGAAATGGGAGTTTGCTATCTGTTTCTATTTCCATGGTGAATTTGATCTTATGATGTAAGCTGGATAGAATAGGAAGAGTTTTGGAGAAAAAGAACGTCAAAATAATATATATGCGAAACAGAAGGTGGCACAACATTTTCCCAAATACCAAAGTCCAGAAGAACTAGAAACATCAGGAGTATATAGCATTCCATGTTCCTGCGAAGAGATCAAACGACATCGGAAAGACCAAACGACATATAAACACCAGACTCAGAGAACATATTACCATCCATAACCATCTAAAGAAGAGAAATTCTACAAAATCAGCAGTTGCCGAACACTCAGAAAAAACCGGCCATTTGATAAAATTCGACAAGACAAAGAAATTAGCCAACAACAAGAATTACTGGCCAAGAAGATACAGATAAGCCATTTAAATAAATGAACATCCGAATAACTATAACCGTGACACCAGCTACAATTACCAATAACGTGGAAAGCTATATTCCGCATGAGCAATGATCCGCAACACGCCCCCTGATAACCTGTATAAATAAAGGAGCTCAGTCTAGCAGAGCTCACTTCGCTTGAGAAGAAGAAGACCACGAAACGTCAAGCATTTAACCAAGTCTACGCGGAAGAAGATCCGGAAACCAGCAGCCGCAGCACCAAGATCAAATAAAATGATTGATATATATATGAAGAAAACGTTATTAACCAATAGAATAGAATAAATTTTATTCACCATAAATTTGTTACATAAAGGAACAGTATTGGTTTTGTCAAAAATGTAGTACAATATAAAAATGCAAAATATATATATAATAAGATAAAGACATAGTAAGTAAACAGTATGAATATGTCATAAAAAAGTAAAACAACCAAGGCTACACAAAACATATAATAAGAAACAAGGCATATTAAGAACAAACTAATGAAAATATAGGTGTATTATACAATAATATTGTAGCTGAGTCTAGAATAAACTAAGGAATAATAGGCTGTGAGTAAGCCATGTTCATTTATTTCCTTTTTAAGATTTATTAATGCGTACGTACTCTTAGCTAATTTCGAACATAACTTGTCTATATGACCAGAGAACCCAAGAGTTGAGTCTAGTATAGTTCCTAGAAATTTTGTCTCAATACTGGTTTCTACACAGTTTAGAATAGGAGCTGATTTGGGTAATGAACTATAAAAGTGGACAAAAACTTCTTGCTAGTGTTGACTATAAGTGAATTTTTGTGACACCAGTTTTCAAACTGTCTAATTGTTGTATGTGCCTTAGTTTCTAATTCCTGCACAGTTTTAGCATTTATGACTACCGAAGTATCATCCGCGTACATAAAGATATCTCCTTCCGTCAAAAATGACAGGAGGTCATTTATAAATATTAAAAAAAGTAAGGGACCATTAATCGACCCTTGGCCTACACCAATATCCATGTCATATATGTCAGATATTTCCGAGTCTATGGAAACGAGAATTTTTCTATTTTCTAGATAAGACATTATCCAGTTCAGTATATGGCCCCTAATACCCAGATTGCTCAACTTTAATTTAAGGAAGTTTGAATTCACACAATCAAATGCAGCGGTCAAATCAAAAAATAAACCTGCAACTTGATTACCCATGTCAAGGTGGTCATAGATTTTTTGTATAAATTCTTGGCTAGCCAATTCTGTAGATCTAAGAGTCCGATAACCATACTGACAGTTGGTAAGTAGCTGATTGGTTTCTAGATAATCACATAGTCTAGTGGAAACTGCTTTTTCAATTATTTTTGAAATATAACTAAGAATTATGATTGGCCTAAAATTCTCTAATAGTTGGGGATTGTCTTTTTTGTGTAGAGGAACAATTTTTCCTAGTTTTAAAGCATTTGGGAACTGTCCAAACTCAATTGATGTGTTAATTAAAATTGTGATAGTACTGGCTAATGTGTATTTGCAGAATTTTAGGAGACGAATAGGTATTTCGTCAACGCCAATACAGTTTTTTACCTTCATGTCACTTATTATTTTAATTACCTCATCTTCAGTAACAGGCTCTATAAAAATGGAACTGGCATTATTTTGAGTTGGGAGTGTGCACATTACAGACTGATTATTTCCAAAGTGATTCTGCAACTTGTTTTCTATGCATGTGGAGAAATAACTACCAAATGCATTTGCAACATCCGTTTTATTACTTAATAACTCATCGTTTACTTTAATATTGAAATTTAATTTGCTTTTATTACTTCCTAACCTGTTCTTTACTATTTGCCATAGGGTTTTAACTTTATTATGTGATTTGTTTATCTGTTCTGTGTTATTCTCAATTTTCAATTTGGATATAGTATTATTAATTGTTTTCTTGTGATTGTTATATGATTTGAGTCATTCTTTAGAGCCAGATTCCTTAGCGATGTGATATAGAAATTTAAGATTGTCATATTCATGTTGAATTTTTGAATTAGTTTGTTCCCTTTTATTTTTTATTTGACCTTTTAATTCTTTTATTGGGCATGCGACATTTAGACACCACTGAAAATATAGAAAAAACTCATCATAATAACCGTTAACATTATCATGTGATTGGGCAAAGAGAAGATGGCTAGAGAAGATTCTTTCGAAGTTTCTCATATTGTGTTCAGAAAATATTCTGCGCCTCTTTGTGGTTTCTATTGTATCTTCTTGATACTTAGATAATGTTTGTAAATTACATAACTGACCTTCGTGATCTGATATGTGCGAATCTAACACACAACAATTACACATTTTAATATTGGTTACAATATAATCTATAGAGGTGCCGGAATTCAAACCAGCTATTAGTTAATTCGAGTGGGTTCGTTAACTAAAGAAACCAGATTAAATGAGGCAAAGACATCCAGCAACAATTTGGTGTCTCTGTTCCTTTTAAGGCTGTCAACATTAAAGTCACCAACCAGAATAATATACTGAAATAGTTTTGTGATGTTAGACAGAACTTCAGACAATTTCATTAAGAAATTACAATAGTTACCACGTGGTGACTTATACAAACAAATAATACATACATTTTTATCAAAAGTAATGCCCGTTAATTCAAAGTCTATTTCAACACAATATTTATTTAAATTAAAAGATTTACACTTATCTGCTATGCTCAATTTACAATATATTGCAACGCCCCCATGAATGTGAGATATTTGAGAAAAATTGCTGATATTTACATAATTATTAATAATTGTCACTGATGACTGTGATTGATTCATCCAGTGCTCAGTAATACAAACAAAAGATGGTGATTGCAATTCAGTTAAATGAGTTTCCAGAAGCTGTACCTTATTTGTTAGACATTGTATGTTGATGTGAAATAGGGAAATATCATTATAATTATAATTTACGGTGTTAATAATGGGGGGAACTAGGTTAGCTGTGAAATTTGAGACAATTTTGGGTATAAAAAAATATCAATATGAATCCCTGTAGTTCTCAATTTTGATTATTCATAAATATGTGTATTTCTCCCACTTTTCTTAAATTATATAGTCAATTCTGCTAGCAGGCAAAGAAATTATTAAATCTGTAAAATATTTACGCAAAACTTCCCTCTCTATTTAGCACCTTTCATTTACTTATCTTTTCTGTATAATGACTACCCTGCTTAACTTTTTTAACTAAAAATATATCATGTTTTTCTCTGACAAAAGTGACAACTACAACAACGTACAATATGTAATGTTCCTTCATTAAATAGTCTTGATATATTTCATTTAATATTTTATCCCTCTTCTTTTAATAGGATGCTTGCTATATGGATTTCATACCTACTTTATTTTCCTATATGAAATTTTCCTTTGCATATCTCTTATTAGGATGTATATAAAAAAGCTTAACGTAATTTGACATTTCTGCGACAGTCATACAAAGAAACACACATGCATACATACATTTATGACGTAAAAGTAAATTATTATTGTGCATTAATATCACTATACATCGCAATTTTCTTATCCCCGACACGGGCTTTTTACTACGGAGTTCCTTTGCGAGCAAGTCAACATAAATCAGTGACATTTCCATGCTGGAAGTGACCTCGCCAGTTCGTGTGTTTCCAGATAAGGGGGTTAACGCTAACCGACAGAAGCCCATAGAAAATAGGTCTGTTATCTCACGAGTTTATATCGACGCTACTACCTTTTCCTTCCTCGCTCACTTTGCAGCCTCGTATTCTTTATTTATTCTAATTCTATTCAAAGCTATCACATGTAAATACATCTTAACGGGCATAGCTGGTGGTTCAAATTTCCTGTTCACTCCCACGTTGTTATCAGGAGAAATTTAAATTTACATTTCTTCCTTTGTGGTCTTGATTTTCACGATACGGTGGAGTAGGTGAAATAATAATACGTGTGATTATATAATTATTTTAACATATGAATCTTTCCAGGAAATTTAAACTTTGACTAAACTTTCTTAAAGTTCTGCCAACTTTAGTATGCTTACAAAAGATATGTAAAGATATTTTAATCTAATTGTGGTCTTCTCCGTTTAAAATTAAATGGATAGTATGAGCTTGTTTATATTTTCAAAAATAAATAGAAAAAGAGATTGGAATATCTTTGAATAATTATGATACAGTTTGATTACACTGTCTTATTATGAGACTTAAATATCGATTTTCTTAATCAAAACAGAAATAAAAAGTTTAAAATAACATTACATAACTTTCAAATTGACACAAGTAGTTTTATAACCCACACGAGTATCTAAAACTAGTATATGGGTCGCGTGCGCGTGACGTCACAGTCTGAGACCCTAGGAAAAACTGAAATTCTTTAACTGTTAAATGGCAACTGACTGAACTTTTCCTAATATTACACATACAAAATAACAAGTTTTTGGTTTATTATTAATTGTGGAAGTATAACAATCCGAAACAATGCCAATTTTTATAAAATAACCTCCATTTACAACCAGAAGAAGTTAGGACACAGAAGACCTATAGCTCTTCTGTGGTTAGGGGTTAAAAGACTGCAACCGATTTCAAACAATTAAAAGAAATGCTTTTACAAGAGACTTCCAAGGATTTTATTAGTGGTACGTTGTTGCATATTAATGTAAGGATTTGATTTTTAACGTGGGTTTATGTTGTAGGAAAAACAGCCGTGTTACAAAACCATGATGATACGTCCAGTTTGACATCCTCTCTCAATAAGGAATATAATTTAAAACCCATTTGTAAAACTGAAACTGCTTATGATAATAATTACTGCTGCTCAAACAAGCAATAAACAATTCATGGTAAAGAAGTCAGTATTCATGTCAGTATTTTTAATAATTATTTCTTGTTTAAAATTTAGTTGAGCGGAGGTGTGGAGCTGTACGGAGAGAGAGAAAAGTGCAATGGCAGAAATTGTTTTAAATAAGGTACAATTCAAGAGGAAAACTTCATAAAGATATTTGATGAAGTACCTATATAAATTAAGAAAGGAAATTCCAAAGTAGCTACCCGCCGCCAACAAGTGATGCAATGTGGCCTTTTAAAGTACATCTTATAGTGTTTAAAAACTCAATGTTGGACTATTGGACATTAAAGAAGTATAAAATTAAAACTTTGAGGTGGTATAAGTCCAGTGAACGCATAAACAAAGTCTGAAAGGGGTATGAAAGTGTTAAATGTTGCTATAAAAACCCTTTGAGTTATATATATATAAACTATGATGTTACTTTTATTGCTTAGATAGATATTAATATAAAGTATATGTTATGTTACAATCATTTTTTTTTTTTGTTAAAATATGAACTTAGAAGTACTAATAGACCTTGGATAATAAATTATTTAATTAGTGAAGATATTTTGTTTTGCTTTTAGTTACATGCATGTACCTAAGTACAAGTCCGACGTAATTTACCATTTCAGTTTACTGTAACAATATACGGCAGGGATTCCCAACAGGTGGTCCGCGAACCCCTGGGTGTCGGTCCGCGGTTGATGTCTTAGGGGTCCGAGAAATGTCACTGAGATATTCAATTATTTTGTATTTTACTTGACTTGCAGTGGCCATTATCCTAATCTAGTTCCCGCGTAAGTTCAGTAGGTTATTCATCAGCTTTTACAGTCAACCAAGCGCGGATTTATGGGGGGGGGGGGTAACGGCAGTAATACCCCCCCCCCCAACTTTTGTTTTAAAATGTTATGATTTTTGTTAATTTTGGGAAGAAAAAAATTTTAACCCCCAATATTGTGTAAGTCAATAACTCATTTAAAAATTTTATTTTTTAATTTTAGGATGAAAGAATTTTTTCGGATTTCTCCCCCCGTTCATCAAAAAATTTTGGGTTCAGTGTTACTGTAGAAGAACGCACTACCGGACGTCAAAATGACGCGACACCAATTTATTTCTCAGGGGGCGCCAGTCACGTATTACCCCGTTCTCCTACCTCCCAGGCAGGCTCGAGATAAGATGCACTTCGATAGTCGGATAATGGACCAAGGCTGCACTACCACAGATCGGTAATGACGCTCTTTCTGGACATGAATTCCCTCGTTGGGGGTTTAGGTACCTCTAAATTTTCTGGATTTTTGCATAAAAAATCCCAACCGAAGAATTTCTCTGCGGAGGAATTAATTTTTGTACGCGGTATCCACGTTTTGATCTGCTAATAACGGACTCTACCCCTTAGGGATTTCTCAAAAAACGCACAAAAAAATCCCTATCGAACCTCCGTAAGGCAACCAGAAGGTCGAGTGTTAATGTGAGTTAACTTGACACATCCGGTTTTCGATACGAATGTTCCAGGGATTATAGACCGTCAACAGGCCTCAAGATCAATTAAGAAACAGTGGTTCAAACAATCCGTTTATTTAACAGAAATGGTTATACAAAATTCTCAAGATAAGAATCGTGCCTTCCCCAATCAAGGTAATGGCTTTTAGACCATACAAGCGAGAGCGCTTACGCTAACGATCGATTAGGTAGAAAAGATTCATGCATACCTTCTCAGAATCAAAATGCGAGCTTTTTAGAGAAGTCTGAGACTATTTGTAATTCATAATTACGGCTGACTGATTTTAAGTTAAAAAAGTTTTACTAAATGAATTTGGTTTCGCTAGAGACTACTTAGCTTTAAAGTTCTTGTATCGTGGCGGTTCACGTACTCAAACACATTCGTGAGGACTTATAACTGCATAAGTTTAACAGCGTTCGATCAGTCCACGATTTACTTGCTCCTATGCAGTTGTTCAATATTATCGATATGGCAGCAACCCACCTTCGAGTGACTTTTAGGCAAAATTGAATTTTTGGTTTTTTATGCACAAGGCGTTTTCCTCTGTAACTTTGTCATTTGGAAAGCCCTGCTATTGGCTTTCCGAGAAACCGGCCTTGCACATGTGCATTGATTTTTATCAATTTTTGCTTATCGGCACTATGCCGGCTTTGTCAAAATCTTCTATTTTGCCTTTTGGATGCAGTGCATCGCTAAAATTTTATGCCCATACTTTAGAATTGGTCTTTCAATGACCGTGCATCAAAGGTCAATGTCTTTGGTGGAGGAATAAAAAATAAAAAATATTTCAAAGTATATTTTCGTGGTACTTTTTAAACTGACTTTGTGGTACTTTTGAAAAATCTATTTCAAGACCAATTTCGGCGTACTTTTGAAAAATCAATTTTCAAGCCAAATTTCAACGTAGTTTTGAAAAATTAATCTGCAGGTGAAATTTTGGCGTACTTTTGAAAAATCAATTTTCAAGCCAAATTTCAACGCAGTTTTGAAAAATTAATCTGCGGTTGAAACGTAAATTTCTTGCACAGTACTTCTTTCACCTAACCACAAACAGCTTCAAGACGTTTGAATGCTTTGAACTCATCCTTCTGCCTATGTACTTCTCTCAAAAATCAAGTAATTCGCAGTATCCATATGTGTAATATTTGGAAGTACATTAATATTTATATCAAAGCATTTTTTTCTCAAAATATAAGGATTTAATTCGATGGCAGCAGTATACCTAACCTCTACATCATGAGACAATTCTGCAAAATACGAACTAACCGTCTTCCTGACAAACAAAATTGAGGATATAAAAGTATTAAGAATAGTTGCAGATGTTAAATAATATCCAACATTAAGCTTTTAAATGGCACTAACACAGCAAAATTCACTTTAAAGAAAAACATTCTGATTCAATGACAGCTGTTTGTTTTTCCTAAGGTCTCAAAATCTGTGACGTCGACGCATGCGACCCATAGCCTTATCGATCTTATTTTTGTGGATACAAAACTACGTGTTTTAGAAATGGGAACAGTTGAAATTTATAATATGACTGACCCTAGATTGACTTAGTGTGCGACTCAGCTGAATGTTCTTAAACTTCCAAGTAAAACGTTTATGTATAGCGACTTTAAAATTTTTAGTTTGGATCAATTTAAAGTAGATATGGAGCTTCTTGATTGGTACAGATTAGCCGAAGAGGCTGACATAAATAAAAAAATTGAGATATTCAATAATACTATTAAATGTTATTAACATGCACGCGCTGTTGAAATATATTCAACCTACACATCCCCATCGACCTTATATAACTGAAACAATAAAAGACATGATTAAACTAAAAGATAAAGCGTATAGCAAATATAAAAAAAGTGGGAATCAAGGGCACACACATTTTTATCTAGTTCTAAAAATATATTTGTCAATTGCAATAAGCAGTGAGAAAATTGCTTACTTTAATTTTGAAATTAACAATATCGAAAAAAATTCAAAAAAGTTGTGGACGAAATGTCACTGCAAATGCGGTGGCTGACATCCCAGAACACTTAAAAAATCCTAAAGAACTAAATAAAATATTTACAAATTTAAGTCACCTAGAAACACCAGTAAGTGAAGAGATTATATCATTCTTTCAAAACAATACTCATTCAAACAGCGAATTTACATTTAATCAGATAACAGATGGCATATAAAGCATTTAAACAAATAAAATCAGAGTGGTATTGTTGACATCGGATAAAGATTTGATCAATGAATCATTACAGAATGGATAATTTCCAACTATTTGGAAAACATCCTTTATAAGATCACTGCCAAAAGTACCAAATGTAACTTTATTTAACGGACTGCGATCAATAAATATTCTTCCCATTCTAGCAAAATATTCGAAAAGATTATTTGTAATATGATGATCGACATTCTAAGTAGTAATAACATATTACCAGATTGGTTTCTGGTCTGGTTCAGTCTGGTTTTCGAACTAATTTTAGTACCGGTACTGCACTGGTTAGAGTGGCAACTGATATTACGTGTGAAATAGACAAATCAAAACCAACATGCTTGGTACAGCAAAGGTCTTGATTTGAAAAACTATGATCGCAACTACTTGCTAAAATGAGATTTTATAACTTTTTTGATGGCGTCTGTATATGGTTTAGTAACTATTTATTAAATAATGTGTTTAAATAAATGGAATTAAGTAGTGAAACAAGGTGTTCCACAAGGCAACATATTAGGGCCAATTTTGCTTAATATTTTCACATCTGATACCATCACTAATATATAATTGTAATACTTACGTGTAAGCAGACGATACTCAATTACTAAAAGCAGTTGAACTGTCAGGGGTAAACCTAACTGATGTAAATTCTGATCTAGAGAGGATAAACAATTGGTCTTTGTTTTAAAATGAATGCTAGTAAAAGTTGCTTTTACTTCCACATCTAGTGAAAGTATAGTAACGCAATTTTTTTTTTAATTTTTATTGTTCAAATAGGCTTGGAATGTCATGAAACGTCGAGATTTAAAGTTTGAGCAAAAAAAACTCTGTCTGTAACTTTTTTTGTGCGCACGATTACTCTGGAACCGTTTAAGATATTGACTTGAAATTTGGTACACGCATGTATTTAAATTAAGCAAGTAAGAGTCCATAAAATTGGTATTTGGTATATTTAAGAGAAACTAAGACCCAAAAAATTTTTGGCATTAGCCACCATTACTATCGCGATATTAAAGGGGGTGAAAAAAATAAAATTGTGATTTGGTGTGTATACAAGAACCAGAGGCTTCATTTTTTTTACTACATCCACACCCACAATCACCCAGATTCATTATCAACTACTCCTAAAAGCCTTAACTACCAATGCAATTCCGATTGAATTTGAATTTTTTATCACAAAATTAAATTTAATTAAATGAAATTATCGCTAGTGACGTTGCCAAATTCTCGATTAAAAAAATTTTGTTTAAAATTTTTGCTCACCGTATACTAGACGTAGGTTGGTGAAATTAATGCAATTTGAGAAAGATTTCCTAGAAAAAAAACAAACATATACATTTGTTTTAATTTCATGAAGTCGGTTAAAAGAAATTCACTGCACCATAATTTAAAAGGCTAATGATCAAACGACATTTTTATTCAAAATTTAAAATTTGAATTTTCTTTCACATTAATTGTACAATCGCATGATTTTAACAGATATAATATGCACCTTGGCGTATATCAAAGCCTCATTTTCCGTTTCTCATATCATTTCTATGACGCGTGTCATAATTCTCATAGAGTGAGCAAAGGTTATTCTTCCGTGTCCAGTGCCTTTATCGCGGTCGTTATCGCGACCACATCGTCCCAGTGTCCACTCACGGGGATCTGCTGGGGTAGATTGCTGATAACAGTGGTGTACATCGTAATAGAAATAATGCCGAGTTAACTTTTAAGTGGGTGTTTAGTGGCCTGTAATACGAATACCTTTTTAGATTTAAGTGGAATTGAGACCAATAATTTGTTGCCAAACCAACTAGTTTAGACACAATTATTTCAATTTCAGAAAAACACTATCTAAGATTCAAGTTAGCTGTATAAGTGTGTTTTTATTTGATTTAATATGTATCAATTTATAATTGTGAAAAATTCCTTTTTCTTAGAGGTTATCATATTTATCTTAAAAAATGCAGAAGCTTGTAATTTTCAAAAAATAAATGATTATAAAACTTTCTGTGATTTTTTGTCTGTGAATTCAATTTTGTCGAGATGTCTAAAGGTTGTTTTTTGTCTTAAACCTTCGTGGGCTTCCGTCTGGGCTTCGAATGTACCCCAACATAAGTTTTTATAGTATAATTTTGTAAAAATATTTTTGTGACATCGTATTTTTGTTTGAACTTTTTTAAAATTTCCAAAAATGCGCCAAAAAAAATAAAAATATTCATGGCCTACATCTGTTGTACTCCTCATTGTGGTTAAATACAGCTATTTTTGTGATTAATTCGAACTGTCACGCATAAAACAAAATGTCATTAGAAGATATGAAACAGAAAAACGTTTACCCACAAATGTTAAAAACCACACGCGGGATATATTTCTAGAACTAATACCACAAAATTTTTCACAAGAAATTATCCCCAAGAAGATTCCACGATAAACTGTAGGACCCAGTCTCCATTTCTCAGACAAATCCAGATCTCCTAGATTCAAGAGGGTCATTGAGGTGACATGGAAGACTGTTAAAAAACACAAGCACATTACTTAACACAGCAGCAGCTAGAGACGGACCTGCGTAATATACATCTGAACGATGAAAATTATATATTAAGGCGAATTTACATAGGAATAGTGAATGGGTAAGTTACTTGTACCACTAACTAGCAAGACAACAACTAATCCAATGTAAACAGAAGAGAAAAGTACTTGTACAAGTAGTTGTACAATCGACGTCAGCTTAAACTTACCACTGTTGGAGATGATCTCTTTCTAATACGCGCCACTACAAATAAAGTTAGAAAGGGAGCATATTTGGTGGTGCGTTTAAGGAGACGGTGATTGTACGATCTCCGTGAGTTTACGCTGACGTCGATTGTACATACCTGTAGCGAGGACAGGAAAGTGGATAGTCTGCCGAGCTATTTACTTGCCTATTAACCTTCTCCTTCCAACGATGATTTTACTATCCGTACTATTAACCTATCAATTAATCCAATGTAAACGCTCACTACTCGCTAACTTGCTAGTTCACTACTAATCAGTGATTGAAGTTTTAGTTACTCTTGAGTAATCATAGGTAATAGCTACTTTCTTAAAAGTAACCGTTACCAAGTAATCGTTACTCAGTAATCGTTACTTTGACAGAATTCAAAATTGGTATTTTAATCTCCAATGTTGGAGTTCAGCTTCACTTTTTTCAATACATGTAAACCGATGTCATGGTAACCAGTAGTCATTATTAGTAGATACGTAAGTATATAGTTGTCTAAGGATTTACAGTTGACTTCAGGTTTACTAAGCACTCAAAAAATGTCTCCGTATTTGACCATCAAACACGCCGCACCGCACCGGTGACGCAGACATTTTTTACACGCTTTACCTATTATGAGAGTTTTTCTTAAATGGTTAGATGAGAACGTTATTCAAGTGCCTATATTATTACCTACCATATACTTAGAGAGCATATTTAAATGTAATTTGAAGGGAAGAAAGGTGTGGTCTATTTGGTTTCTCAGTAATATATAAAATACTAAAATAGTTTTTATAAAAGAAAAATAAATTCAAGAAAAGTTTATTTTTTAGTAACATATTCTCGATAAAAGTAAGAATGAATATCTGAAGAGTTTTTTTTGTAATCAAAGCATAATCTGAAACCTATGCTGGAATATATTCTGTACTTCGATTCTTAGACATTTCTCCAATAAATAAATTTAAATTTTTTTATAGGTCACGTCTCTTGTTTGACGATTTCGCTACCTTGGTAGTCACATGATATCAGTAGTGACCGCACCTACTACTTTTTTTTTAAATAGCCTAGGTAGGTCGAGTATTTGAGACACTTTTCAATACGACGTAAAATGACTGAATAAATGAAAACTGAATTTTGCCCACTCTGTAGAATAATAAAATGCCACTTCTCTCTCAGTTAGTTAATATATTATATGATATGCCATCGGTGCAAGAACATTTCCTAACTTCTTTTCATGCCCACAAGAAAATATATTTAATCAGTTGTAGAATCTTGGATGAAAGAAAACAATTTTCTCCAGTATTTTATGTTGATCTGTATCACATTTAACTATTTTTTGTTAAAATTAACTAGTTTTTAAATACTGAATGGCGTTAAGGTCAGAGCTGTTAACAGTGATTTGAATGGTGAGGTCATTAATAAAAATGTTATTATAGTTACTTACCGGCATCGTAGCGCAGCATGTAATGTGCATGTAATGTGTTGCTAGTATGCTGGGTCATTCTGTCTATGTACTGGATTCGATCCCCAGTGCCGACACTGGCAGTGTCGGTGGATATTGGATGTTGTCTACGTTTTTCGAATGCTTAACCTTCTTCTGGATAGCCTTAGCTTTACATTTGGGGGTTGTCTAATATATGTGGTGTGTTATGTTAATTATATTATTAGGTCCCCAACCAACACATTGGATATACGTTACGAACAGAAGGGCAATAGTAGCGTATGCCTCCATAGTTTGGTGGTCGAAAGGGCTACAACAAACGACCAAAGCCAAACTCTCTGGTCTACATAGACAAGCATGCTTGGCGATAACTGGTGCAATAAGTAGCATACCGTCAGCTGCTCTGGAAATCCCACTGGACCTACCCCCTCTTCACATCTATTTGAAGAGAGAGGCCAGGTGGGCAACATATAGACTTCAACAAGCGTTAATTAATTTGCCGTAGACTAGTATCATGAAACGCAACAGGCTCAGTCATGAATAGAGTAGTAGTAGTATGTTAATTTTAGGTACATTAAAATAAAATATTAAAAATTAATTTTGAACAGTCATATTATTAGTCCACAGTGCATCGCCCTTTTTTTGGCAACAGGCTGAATTTTCGTGAGTAGCTTCGTTTTGACGAGACGCCCAACTTTTCTCTGCGAAAATTCTCGGTAGTGGTAGCTAATAGCAAAAATTATTTTTTCTATTTCGCAAGAATTAGACAATTCGACAACTTGTCATATTATTTTGGCAATATATTTTTCAATCATTAAACGTCTGTTAAAGAGTTTGTTTTTCGATTGCCTTGTGTTTGTCCACAACAACATATTGCCAAAATAATTTGACAGGTTGTCGAATTGTCTAATTCGTGTGAAATAGAAAAAATAATTTTTGCTATTAGCTACCACTACCTAGAACTTTCGCAGAGAGAAAAGTTGGGCGTCTTGTCAAAACGAAGCTACTCACGAAAACTCAGCCTGTTACTAATCATTAAAAAAAGGGCGATGTACTGTGGACTATATGTAATAACTCTTAAAAATATTAATGACACAATAATATTAAATCAAATAACTCGTTTACAACTTATTCCTCCTTTGGGTAACTTCTAGGTAATTCAACGTCATAATTTCTAGTAAGATTTGCCATTCTAACTTAAGCAAAGCATTATACAAATATAGAGTCTTAGTGAGGTAGCTTATTGAAATTACCGTTACCCGGCGGATAAAATCATCAAATTTAATATGAAGGTACCTTAGCTAATAAATATTAGCCTAGGAGCCCTCTGGAATTTCTAAAAATTTTCATGTACAGCACTAACGAAATTAATAATTGTAAAGCTGAAAATTTTCAGGATTGTAGTTTTGGTCCAGGATAACACGTATCAAAAAGTCCCCTTCTCTTTCCCGTCAGCTTCCCTGTTTTTGCAGAGCAACAAGGGCCGTTCTAGTGCTGTCAAAATTTCAAAAATTTAAAAAGCCCGAAATGGCGCCATTGCGGATAAATGAAGACTAGAGTCTTCAGAGTCTTCTAGAGAAATGAGTCAGATGACATGGATTGTCATGATATCCTGGGAATGCCTACCGTGACCAACTATAAACTGCATTTTAACGTCCATTTCCTGGAAGAGACGAATGGGATCGGAACAAATCCGACCTACAAAGAGCAGACATCTGTTGGTTTACAGATGGCTCAAAAAACCGCTGAAGGAGTTGGAGCTGGAGCATACAGACACAACCCAAAGAAGAATTACTTCGAGCCAGGGGTAATAATGTGACTACATTTCAGACAGAAATTCACGCCATTGAACTATGTATAAGGAGGCTTGAACAGATGCATCCTAGACACAGATCAATAAGAATCTTTTCAGAGAGCCAAGCAGCTCTCAAAGCTCTTGGCTCACATCGCTACAATTCTAAATTGGTCTGGATCTGACAAAAAGCTCTAACCCGATTGGGCAGATACAACAAATTAATTCAGGTCTGGATGACTGGCCACTCTGGCAAGGAGGGCAACGAAATAACGGATTCTTTAGCCAGGGAAGATGCGGTATCAAAATTTATCGGATATCAGCAAGCACTGCGAAAACAACCATCTTGGCCTGGACCGAGAGGAATGTCTTCCAGTACTGGCAAGAACTACCAGGATTAGTAAAGGAGTTTATTACATACCCTCTGAAATCAAGAACTAAAAAACTATTAGGGTTAAATAGGTTACACCTAAGAACTCTAGTTGGCCTATGCACTGGGCACCGCAGACTAAATCATCACCTACATAGACTCGTAATAGCGGACAACGCTGAATGCCGGCTATGTTTGGAGGAGGATGAAATGACAGCGCACATTCTATGTACCTGTCCTGCTGCAGAAAGAACCAGGTTCTCACTTTTTGGCAAGGCAACTGCTGCCAGAGGACCTGGATCCAATAATGTAGTAGGCTTTATTAAAAAGCTGAACCTACTGGGTGAAATATAATTAGGAGTGAGCCACAATAGACCAAACGGTCGCAGTGGAGGGTCTGTTACTAGCCCACTCACATATCAACTTATGTTATATTAGGTTAATTATATTATGTGAGTGTTTTATTTTTAAGTTATCATAAAAAAAATAATTTTCTACAAGAATACGTTTCATAACGCGATGAATTCATAATATTGAACAAAAAATATCTCTGTGTCTGTACCGTGCAGTTTTTTGTAAATATGACGACTTCTGTTAAAATATTATTTCAAGTTTGGTAGAAACATAAAGTATGATAGAATACTTCCTATTGAAGTATCCGTCATATAAGCTGATTACTAGAGGCATGTACACTGTCGTATTCCATATAAACTATTTTATCTTAATTTTTTCACGTGTCTCATCTCCGAACGAACTTTACGTATATTATTATGTGATATATCAATTTCACTTTAAAATGTTGCGGAAAAACTATTACGAAATGAAACTTAATCGGATAATGTAATGTAAAAGTGAATTGTGTTGTATCCATGCAAATGTTAATAACCAAATGGTTATTCGCAATCGGCCACGCCAGAGTACAATTTTTACTAACACATCACACATCGTGAATAGCTCCTTGTCTGCTTGTCCAAATAAATGAGAAATAACATATATAAAGAATTTATTTAAATTAGGAGCCTTTTGGATTTGTACACCGACGCCGACTATGTTAGATAAAGAACTCTACCGTGCATCATATTTCTATTATGTCGTGATTTTTAATAGACTTGATTTACATAATAGATTACAGGGAAAAGGGGCTAAAGATTCTCATGCATAAGGGTGATTTTCCATACTCTTCTGAAATTCAGAGTTAATTTTTTCTACGACATTTTTATTGTCCTGAATATTATACGTTATTGTTGACGTAGGTTGGTCAGATTGTATTTGAAAAGGGGTTCTTCTGAGTAATTATGTTCAAATAATGGAAGTACGGTAAAGGAAGAAGTAATAAAAGCTGAAATTATCTCTGTTGTGGCGTATGGAAATATGAAATGTGTCACGACACTCGATTTGCATTTTTGACCCGCAGGAAATTAAAATGTCCCTGGGTTGTATAATTGTCTGTATAATGTGTTTGTGGAGGGTGTAAAAAGTAACGTAATAGGTAATCAATATCAGTTGGATATTAACATAAAATAGTGAAAATAATTTTTTATAGAATTTTACAGAGCAAGAAAGTAATCTAATATTTGTTTCCAACGTTTACAGTTTTTTGATAGCCTGTATTCTAGGTATTATGCTAGAAACTAAAATACTCTAATATGTTTACAAAACGCCTACCTCCTTTACTAGTGCAGTATTTTTGTCGAACTTCTCTATACGTATCCTTAAATATATAAGGAATAAAAACTAGACGGCAGCCAACAGCTATTCTCCAGACTAATGCCCCGCCGAGCGCTGAATTACAAATTACAAGCCTGACCGCGTTAAGTGCAATAACTGTGTATTGACACAAAACGCTAAAGTTTCGCTTGCATCAGACCCAGCCGAAAGACTTATTCCTAATCAATGGAGCTCTCGTGCCAGCCATTTCACACCACTTGCAGACTGCAGTTTGGAGCTACTGGCTCTCGTCAGTGCAAGGCAGGTCTGAGATCCTACCTCCTTCTTCTTATTTACATCTTATCGAAAGTTAGTTGGCCTCTGTTTGCTGTATAACACGTATGCCGGCATCGCGCCATCTGTCGTGGTGTCTGTTAGGTTCACAACATCAACAAAGCTCTCTCCCATCGGCTCCTTGTTTACATCAGACCAACATTTTGGAGACCGTACGATTCCCTTTTGCCATCTGGATTTCTCTGAATTATCAACCATTCTATATTTCTCTCTTTAGTTGATGTGGACAAAAATCAGAAGATTTGAGAGAAAATAATGGTGGAGAGTCGCTTTTAATAATATTGGTAATAATAAACCATCTCTTCTATATGGACGACCTGAAGCTATTTGCTAAACATGAAACTCAACTAAAGCAAGAGCTGAATATCGTCAAGTCGTTCAGTGATGACATCAAGATAGAATTTGGCTTAGACAAATGCACCACAGTGGTCTTTCAGAAAGGTAAGCATATGAAGAGTCAGAACATCGTGCTCAGTGAGTGATCAATCTTCAATACGAAATATGGATCTGGGAGTGTGATCTGCTGAGGAGTGTGCCGAAATCGACAACAACGAAATGAAAAGTAGGATTGCGAGGGGATACTACCGTCGCATTAGACCGAGCTAAACGCTAAGAACAAAATCGCAGCAATAAAGACAATTGCTGTTCCATTAATTACCTACAGTTTTGGAATGGTCAATTGCCTTCGAAGTGACATTGCGAAAATGGACAGGAAGGCGAGTAAAATACTAACAATGGGCGGAATTTATTATCTAAAAACAAATACGCACAGGTTATACGTTAAGAGGAAGGACGGGGGCCGTGGATTAATAGAGCTAGAATCTGATTATAATTCATCTATCGCGGGACTGAGCGCGTGCATTCGATAGGGGAAGAACAAATTCACACGGCTAGTTAAAGAGCATAATAAGGACAAACAGTTGTGTTCCATACAGAAGGAAGCACGAAAAATCCATGAGCCTAAACTACCGACGAGGACGCCAAGAAGAAAATCAAAACCAGCACCGAAAGGAGGAAAATAGAAGTATTCTGGGCAAAGCCGATGCATGAAAAATTCTTCCGCGACCTCGACCCACCAGCAGTAGACAAAAATGCGTCTATGCAGTGGCTGAACGGCTCTGGCCTGAAGGGGGAAACAGAAAGCTTAATGCAGCGAAGGACCAAGCACTAAATACCAGATACCACCAGAGGATGACCATGAAACAGCCTGTTGACAGCAAGCGTAGGATGATCGGCCTAGCAGAAGGACATGTCACTCACGTGGTGGCTGGATGTGCTACTCACCGATACAATAGTATGGCCAGAGATGTATTTAAAACCGCCTTAGTCCTACCAGTATATAAGAAGGGTGACTTAAACAATGTTGATAACTATAGACAAATTTCAATTCTTAATGCTCTATCAAAACTATTTGAAAAAGTTGTCTGTCAGTGCCTCTCTATATATTTGGAAAACAATTAATTATTGACCAACTTTCAGCATGGTTTTAGAAAGAGCAGATCTGTTGAGTCAGCTACTTGTGAATTACTGAATTTCGTTTACATAGAGCTTGACAGGGGTAGATATGTTGCCTCATTACTTTTTGATCTGTCTAAGGCATTTGATTCCGTATGCCCAAATTTTTTAATAACGAAACTCAGTAGTTACAACTTACCAGGCAATATAATTAGTTGGATCCAATCGTATCTTGAGGGGCGAAATATGGTAATTAACAATAATGGTACCAAGTCAGCTGCGCACGATGTAAAACTCGGTGTTCCACAGGGATCTGTACTAGGCCCATTACTGTTTTTGTTATTTATTAACGACCTTCCTATCCATATCCCTGGGGGCTTAGTTACAATGTTCACAGATGATACAACTATAACTGTATCAGCAGAAACACCACAAGAGCTAGAAAATCTGATTCAAAGTGCTATTTGTGATTTAAGCATATGGTGCGAGAGGAAACGAATTGTTTTGAATAAAACCAAAACCAAATGTATAAATTTTTTTATTCCTGCTAGCAAAATACAGACCGGTGATATGGAATTTTCAGATTCAGTAATGTTCCTAGGTACTTGTATTGATAATAGACTTACCTGGGACGCTCATGTAGACGGTGTTTGTAAAAAACTAAACAAGTCGTATTATGCGATCTTACAAATGAAAAATATCCTAACTGTTTCAGGACTTCTAAGCATATATTATGCCATACTAACATATTTCTCTCAATATAATAAACTGGGGATGTGCTAGAGATGTTAACAGAATTTTTGTAGCTCAAAAGAAAATTTTAAGGCTGATTTTTAATAAGAGGAGCATTGAAAGTTGTAGGCAGGTTTTTATAAATAATAAAATTCTCACTGCCCCTTCAATATATATATACAAATGCGTAACATTTGTTAAAAGGCAGTGTCATCTATTCACCAATAATTCCTGTTTTCATGAACACAACACGAGGCACGGTGAGCTATTGAATATTTCTCGTCTTAATACTACAACATACAAACATTCAGCAAATTATAACTGCATCAAATTATACAATAAATTTCCTACTAATTTGAAAAATGTTGCAAGTTTAGATATGTTTAAAAAATATATAAAAGTCATGTTGGTTAATGGATGTTTTTATAACACCAAGGAATTTTTATCTGCATCTCTTGATTACCAATAATATATTATTTTATTTTATTTTAATGTTTATTTTGTTATATACACTATTGGCATTTTTATTTTGTATACTTTAAATCGTAATTTTATGTTGTTGATAATTTCTTGACATATCGTGGGCTGAATATTATATTGTTCTATAAGCACTTTTGGCGGGAAATTAGGTTTTTATAAAATAAAATAATTCAGAAAATTCTTATTCTCTCTGTATAGAAATTTTTGTCCCAAACAATCTACAAATAAAATAAGAAAGATTATTAGATTGTACTATCAGCATTATTTGAATATCCTTTAATATTATAATGTTCTAACAAATAGACAAACATGGGGAAACTAAGAACTTTTCAAAATGGATTAAAATAATTCGTGAATGTTGAAATCTCTGTTTCTCCAGTTTGCAATTTGTACTATTAGAACAATATAATATTCAACCCACGATATCCTATATCATGTACATGATCATTTGGATGAAATAAAATTATTATTATTATTATTATTATTATTATTATTATTATATTTTTTTTTTTTTCGGTTTCCCGTTGCCGGACAGAGCTTCCGTGGCCTCCGACACCACACGGTAGCCGCGCCGGCTAATTAATTACAGCCACTCTCCACGACCTGTGGAGTTAGTGACTGTAAACACCTGAATCATGTGCCCTAAGCAGACGAATTGACCCCAAGATAACCGCCTTCTGCATCTGACCTGCCAACCATTCTGCCGAATTCTGACAGGCCGGTATGATCTTTAATTCTGAGAGCAGCGAAGGCTTCATCCCTCCGAGTACGCCGATTATTAGGACGACCATCTTGACCGAGTAGTCTGGGTACAGCACTTGGAGCTCATACCGGAGATCACGGTATTTGGTCCGTTTTTCCCCCTCCTTCAAAGCGATGTTTGTCTCAGCAGGTGCTGAGAATTCGATGACAAACATCACTTTGTTCTGATGGTCGAGGAGGACTATGTCAGGCTTGTTGGCTTGAATGAGCCTGACGGTCGGGAACGAGTAGTTCCAATAAATTCGTTCTCGACAACGGACTCAATATCTCTTATTATTATTATTATTATTATCATTCTTTTCACCACTTTCAGTGGGTTTAAAAAAAATATATCATCGGCTTTTATAGCAAGATGATACATTCAAACGGGAATACTAAGGAAGGATCTAACTATAGATGTAGTGCCAAGAATTACTGCTTTCTGCATTTGGCTTCTTATACCAGCTGAGATTCCTAGTTCTTGGAGGTTCTTTGTCAGCGTTTTTGTTACGACTCCTGTAGTAGAGATTATGATTGGTAAGATTACTACTTTTTCTTGTCGCCATAAGTCCTTAATTTCAGCAGCCAATGGGAGGTATTTGCTGATCTTTTCGTTGTGGTACTGATCGAGGTTGTGAGTGTTGGGGATACCTATGTCCAGTAGAAGGGTCGTCCAGTTCACTTTATCAACAATGATAAGGTCTGGTCTATTATTGGGGATAGGCCTATCCGTAATAACTGACCGGTCCCAGTACAGTTTATAAGACTCACTCTCCTCAACTGGATTCGGCGTGTATTGGTAGTAGGGCACTGTATTCTGTACTAATCCGTATTTTTTTGCCAACGTATTTTATTATTATTATTTATTAAAATCACAACTTTTTCAGTTGGTTGCATTCACGTCAGGAAAAGAATTATTATTATTATTATTATTATTATTATTATTATTATTATTATTATTTCTTCGTTCTATCACTACCCTGTCCTAAGGTAGGTATCATTACGCAAACCAGATGCAAACCATGCATCTAAGGTAAGGTAAGTATGGATTATGAGGGTACATATTCTAAAGCGTGTCTTCTTTTCAGGTTCACGACAACACCTTCCTGATTATATGTGCGGTGCCAAGAATTGCTGTCTGCTGTATTTGCTCAGCTCGGTGCTCTCCGGGAAGCTGGTTAACATGATTATAGAATTCTTCAGAGACGTATCCCGTCGACCCGATGACAATGGGTATTGTAATTACTTTTGTTCTCCACATCCTCTGAATTTCTATAGCCAGGCTTTTATATTTTAGGTTTTTCTCCGCTTCCTTCTTAATTATGTTGGTGTCTGAGGGGATAGCTACATCAATCAGGTAAGTAACTTTTTCACTCCTTATGACAATATCAGGGCGATTTGGCGCTCCTTCTTCATTGTGGCCTGACATTGTCCGATCTGTTCTAATGGGGTGGTCATAGAGGATAGTGGTCTTCCCATCTTTACTGTTGCTGACGCTCTCTGGCTTATGTTCGTACCAGTTTTGGGTCAGGGGCTCACAGTCATAAAAACGGCTTATCTGGTAGTGTAGTAAGGAACAGACACGGTTGTGACGTTCTATATATTCCTTTTGGGCAAGTATGGAACAAGCGGACATAATATGCGTGATGGTTTCACTTTTCTCTTTGCACATCCGGCACATCTCATCTCCTCTAGTTTTCATGATACGGTGTTCAATGTATCGAGTTTTCAATGCCTGGTCTTGAGCTGCCACCAAAAGACTCTCGGATTCAGATTTGAGATGGCCATTTTTAAGCCATGCAAAAGAGATACGCTTATCTATTTTGAGGTTGTCCATGTCCCTTGCCAACTTCCCGTGCATAGGCTTCTCCTTCCACTTTGTTACCATCTCGTTTTTAATTCTCTGCTGCATATTCTTAGGACGGGGCATTTCCTGGATTGTTGGTTCTGGCTCTTCATTGGTTTTAAATTTCCTGGCTGTTTTTAGGGCTTCTTTAGTCAGTGAGTAGTGCCGTTGTACCTGGTCGTGTTGCATAGTCGCTTGTAGAAGGTAGTTGGACTGGGCGTTTTGTGTTATATAGAAAGCTAGACTATAAATTTCACTTTCTGCCGCCGCTTCTATTTGTTTAAGTCCCCTTCCGCCTTTGTTTCTTGGCACGTACAACCGGCACGTGTCTGCTTTTGGATGTAATGCTCCATGCATGGTGAGCAGTTTGCGGGTTTTTATATCCAGTTGTTTGATTTCTTCCGCCTTCCAGTTTATTATGCCAACACTATATTGGATCACGGGGACCGCTAGGGCTCCAATAGCACTGATCTTGTTTCGTGCGTTTAATTCTGTCTTGAGTATTTTGCGTACCCTATGGGTATACTCATTTTTTAACTTCTCCTTGGATCCCTCGTGATCGATTCCATCGCCTTCGCCTACTCCTAGGTACTTGTAAAAGGATCCTTGCTCGAGTGCCTTAATTTCACAGTGTTCATCCAAGTTGACATTTTCCATCTCCTCTATATTTCCGCCCTTAAAGGATACCACTGCGCACTTATCTAGGCCGAACTCCATTTTTATATCTTCGCTAAAAACTTTCGTGGTTGATAGAAGCTTGTTCAGTTGGGTCTTGCTAGACGCTATCAATTTTAGGTCATCCATGTATAGGAGGTGGTTCATAACTTCTTTAGTGTTTGTGATCTTGTATCCGGTTCGCGTGCCTTTCAAAAGATGGGTAAGTGGTACCAAAGCAATGCAGAAAAGCAGAGGAGACAGAGAGTCTCCTTGATAAATTCCTCTTTTAATTAATATTTCATCAGTTGTAATTTTTTCATCCTTGGTTGAGATATGCATTTTGATTTTCCATTTTTTTTTTTTTTTTTTTTTTTTTTTTTTTTGTTAAAAACCAGTCACCCTTCTCTGTGGCTCCGACCCTCACAGAGGGGAGCTGGTAGTACCGGCAGCCACTCCCCACACCCGTGGGGTAAGTGACTACTGGGTCCGGGAATCGTGTGCCCTGAGCAGACGTAATGAACCGAGGATGACGGCCTTCTGCATTCTGCCGGCTAAGACCTCTGCCGAATTTCGGCATGCCGGTATGATCTTAAGTTCTGAAAGCAGTGTGTGTCTCGTTCCACCGAGGGCTCCTATAATCAGTACCACTATCTTAACAGTATGGTCTGGATACAGTCTGCGGAGTTCGAAGAGCAGATCTCGATATTTTGTCCGTTTTTCCTCCTCCTTCAAGACAATGTTGTTCTCCGCGGGAGCCGAGAACTCCACGACAAACATTGTCTTGAGTTGATGGTCGAGGAGTACTACGTCAGGCTTGTTGGCTTGTATTTGCCTGACGGTGGGAAAAGAGTAGTTCCAATAAATTAGACACTTCTCATTTCCCACAACGGACTCAATATCCCCCGGAGCGTAAGGCAGCACTGGTGTCTCGTCTATCCCATACGAGTGCCTTAGGTGATAATAAAGCACTCGTAATGCTCCGTCGTGCCTCTGGATATAGGCCGAGACTGCATATGTCGGACAAGCCGACAACAGGTGCATTAAAGTCTCTGGCGCCCTGCGGCAGGCCCTGCAGCTGACATCAGGGACCTCTATACCCATGACACGACTACGATAGACGAGGGTATTAAATACACCATCCTGGCAAGCCATTATGAATCCCTCGGTCTCAGACTTCAGCCCGGCTGACCTTAAGAAGGCAAAGGTCAGCCTTTCGGATAAGCCAAGGTTCTCTATATTTTTATAGAAAACTCCATGCATTGGCTTATCCGTGTGAAGCTGCAGAAAGATGTTGTGTTCTGCAGCTTTAATTTGGGCTTTTCGTCGAGCAGGTTCCAACTCGGTGACAGAGTCGGGATTTACCCGCTCGACGTCGAAGGAGAGACCAAGTTCATCGGCTGCTCTTTGTGCTGCCTTAAACAAAAAGGCTCCTATTCCTGCACTTTCATGGTCCCGGACCATGCAGAGGAGGGGATCCGAACTCCTGATGACCTTACAGGCTCCATCCAGAGCCATCCTATTATGGAGACTCTCCAAACTCAAGAGTCCACGGCCTCCCCGATGTCGTGGGAGGTATAGCCGCGGAACGGACGATTTAGGATGCAAACTCCTATTGAGATGCATCTTCTTGCGGGTTCCTACGTCGAGTTGACGCAACTCTTCTTGAGTCCATTTCACTACTCCAAAGGAGTAGAGAAGGATCGGAACGGCAAGCATGTTGGTAGCAGACACCTTGTTCTTCCCCGACAGCTCTGAAGACCAGATCTGTCGGAGTCGGTGCTGATACTTGCCGCGGAGAGCGTTTTTCACTACACTCACTTCTTGGGTGGAGCGTTGCTCGACACCCAAGTAAGTGTACGACTCTCCGGCATCTAGATGGTGTAAGATGCTTCCGTCCACGAGCTGCGCGTCCTCTCCGTAGTCCCCGCATCGTCCTCTCTTGAGATGGACCAGTGCACATTTGTCCAGCCCGAACTCCATACCGACAGCCTGCGTGTACTCCTGTACCACCCTGAGGGACTGGTGTAGGTCCCTCTCTCCGGAGGCATAAAGTTTAAGGTCATCCATGTAAAACAGATGGGTGACCTTATGCCTCCTATCGCCGGGGGTACCGCAGTTGTATCCACGGGTTTTCCGGAGCGAAACGGATAATGGCAGTAGTGAGATGCAAAAGAGAAGGGGGCTGAGGGAGTCTCCCTGAAATACTCCCCTTCTGAATGTTACCGACTCCGTCTGGACTCTATCGTTACCCGATGTAATAGTAAAGCGAGTCCTCCAGAGCGGCATCAGTTCTTCGATGCATCTCACTACGGGACCGGGTACCGCAAGACATCGGAGCAAGTGAACAATAAGCTCATGTGATGTCATATCAAATGCCTTGCGGTAGTCGACCCAGGCCATGGAGAGGTTCCGCTTATACTGCACGGAGTCCTGCGTGACACATCTGTCAATCAACAGGTTCTCCTTGCAGCCAGCGACATCTCTCTTCGACCCTCGTTGCTCATATATCCGTTCGTAAACCGGTTCAACTGCGTGGAGCACTCGCATGTACAGGATGCGCGTAAACACCTTGTAACATGCGTTTAAACAGGTTATCGGCCGGTAGTTCTTTGGGTCAGACAAATCTCCGTTCTTCGGGATCAGCACTGTCCGCCCCTCGACAACCCAAGAAGGAATTTGCTGCTCCCCATTTAGCCATGAATTGAAAATTCTGGCCAAATGGTGGTGGGTACTGGGTAATTTTTTCCACCAGTAGTTGTTTATCCCATCGGGACCTGGAGCAGCAAAGTTCTTAGAGCCCTCAAGAGCTCTTCGAACCTCTTCTGGAGTTATCGGTTGGCACACCTCGTTTGGTTGTTGAAGCCTTTGACAGAAGGCTTCAAAGTGTGCCAGGGCTGGAGAGTCTCGGTTGAGTGGAAGCTTCTCCTCGTAAAGTGTTTTCCAGAAATTTTCCACCTGATCTACAGTCGGCGGATTCTCTGCAACACGTGGAGGCGGTTCGAAAAGGCGCGAGGGCTTTTGGCGGAAGAGTTTATTTTCCGCCAGCCCCCTCGCCCGCCTCACTAGTGATTTTTTACAAACCACTAGCATCCGTATCCTGTCGAGACAGTGCTGTTTGGTGGTTCGCAGCACTGCCTCATTGAGTGTGTGATGGACGCGTCTTAAATTGGCGGCTATTCGACGCACTTTAGGCGTGAACGGCCTATTGGCCGCCATATAGTCCATCACACATTGGATACGGGATGCGTGTTGCCTCGCCGACCGGATCTTGGCTTCCATCTTTTGTATGCGCCGCCCCGCTCTCTCCTGTGGAGAGGCAGTATTACGCCTCTCCAGCCGAGAAAAGCGTTGAGCAGCGACATACACGGCACAGTTTATGTGCCAGATGTCAGCCCGTTCTGGAAGCGCTTCACGAAGTTCTTCGTCCACTCTGGCCAGATCTTGTGGCCCGGGGGCTTTTATGTGGTGTAGCCCCCGTCTGGTACTGAGGCCCTCTGGTATTGGTGGAACAAAGAGAGCCACTTCCTCAACCGGTGAATGCGGCGGTCTTTCGTCCACCTCATTCACCGGTCCAGGAGCAGCCCTCACGTAGCCCCTTCTACGAAGATGGGATACATAGTCACGCAGATTTTGTGGCGTGAAGGCGCCATGCTCTGGATGCCTGTCACACCACAGAGCATGCATCCGCCCCATGTATCCCCTTCGTGCGGGCTCACTGCTTTCATAGCATTGCAGAAGGTCGTCCCTTAGCTCATCCGTCCACTCAAAGCGTCCTTGTCCATAGCGTTCGTCAACGGGCGCTCCATCCGGTTGGGCCCCACCACCTTGCCCTTGACCCCTATCCGGACGGGGTCGATTGTGGGGGCCCTGTCTTCTGTTTTCAGGAACCAGAAGTGAGGGCTTGTGGGTGGTTAGCCCAGCAAGCCCACGACCGACACCAGAGGGGAATGAGCTTTCCCCTCCCGGGTGCACTAGGGCTGCCGGTTCGGTTTTGCACCCCAGCTGGAGTAAGTGGTGGCGCTACTCACCAAAGGCTTGATAGATGAAAGTCAGCCTCTCCTGCTTCAATTATTATTATTATTATATTATTATTATTATTATTATTATTATTATTATTATTATTATTATTAGTTATTATTATTATTATTATTATTATTATTATTATTATTATTATTATTATTATTATTATTATTATTATTATTATCATTATTATTATTATTATTATTATTATTATTATTATTATTATTATTATTATTATTATTATTATTATTATTATTATTATCTCCACTGGATCATGTGCAAGCATTTCAACATACCAGTACCTGAATAATCTTATGAATAGAAACGACGTCATAAATAAACAGGACTTCTGTTTGCTGATCGATGTATCCATCAAGAATGACAAAATATATAATGCTCAAGGAAACAGAGAAGTTGAGCAAGTACAAAGACCTCCAAATAAAAGTTAGCAGAATATGGAATGCAAAGACCACTGTCTTGCCAGTAATTGTGGGAGCCCTTGGAATTGTTAATAAGGACTATGATCGAAGTATCCAACGTTGCCGCACAGTGGCCATATAGACTGTAGGTTTTAATACTTAAACAATCGAAAAGTGTTCTTTAAATTCTCCGTTTTTTAATTGTCTATCGATTTGTCAAGGCAGATTTTCGATTTTTGTCCATGATTTTTAAAAATTGTCCAAATAAGTTTAAATTTTCATAAAGAAGTCGGGGACAAAAATCGAAAATTTGGCTTGACAGATCGACAGGCAATTGAAAAAGGAAGGTTTAAAAATAAAAGTCTGTCATTTTTTCATTAGTCTGCAGGTCTTAATACTTAAGTAATTGGAAAGTTTTTTTAATCTGCGTTTTTTAATTGCCTATCGATCTGTCAAGCCAGATTTTCGACTTGTTTCTGACTTTTCAAAACTTTTGATGAATATTTAGATTTCTTTGGAAAATTTTGAAAAATTAGGGACAAAAGTCGAAAATCTGGCTTGGCAGATCGATAGGCAATTAAAAACCGAAGATTTCAAAATAATAACTTTCAGATTGCTTAAGTATTAAGACCTGTAGATTGATTTGAAGAAAATAGTAACTTTGGGGGGTACTGTGTGCCGGGTCAAGTGTGCCGGGTCAACCGAGCGCACAAGAAGTGTAGAAGATCGCACTATTAGGAACAGCACATATTTTAAGGAAAGTCGTAGACTAGGAGTCTCTGTGATCCTTTGTTGGGGTCTGGACTCTAAGCTGCTGGAGCAGGCATCACCAAGGTCGCCGAAGGGGCCCAATAACCTGGAACGGGATTCATAAAAGCCGAATCTCAAACACGCGCGAGGGAACAGTGAATAGTTTCCAGCTATGACTGAGAAAGGGTGCCGTTGCTAAGTCTATAATAATAATAAAAATAATTCAGTGTGATCCTATATCACCAGACACAGTGCAACCATTAGGGTGCTCTACTACCGTTTTAGACACGCCTATGGCATCGACCAACCAATACCGCACGTGTCCCAAGAAGTCGAAGCATTCGTAGAGAACTGCAAATGCAGGATATATTGGAATTAATCCTTCCCAACAACATAATGCCTGAATATCACCAAGCTGGACATGGTACTTCTGAACTGAATATATGTTATTGAGTTTTCTTGTCCAGCAGAGAGAAATCCAGAAATGAGACAAATAGAAAATTTGAACTGAACACCATTTCCGTATGTAGATCTGTCTCCATAACGCTGGCAGCCAAGGTGCAAAAGGCAGCTCTGCTAGGTTCAATCCGTGTTGTGAGGTTGCCCGAGGCTGCGTTTTAGGAAGCACCAACTCCCCGCTGAGCCACTGATTCATATCGCCATTGTTTTGGATGAAATTGGAAGGTTGAAATCCCCCTACTACTTAGGGCCGATTGTCGTAATGATGGTTTAATAATGGGATAATAATAACGTTTTTCTACGACTGTTAAAAAAACTGTACTTTTTTTCATTACTTTTAGTGCGTAAAACATATGTGTAAGGTAATAGTAAAAAAAAAGTAAAAAGCGTTAAAAATTAGTATATTATTCAACGAGCACATAATGATGGCTATTATCCACGATGGTGAAGTTTAAGAACGAGCCGCAGGCGAGTGTCGTAAATCACCAGAGTTAATAGTAGCCATTATATACGAGTAGAATACTATACTTTGTCCACGACTATTAAATGTTTTTGATTAAATTGTTGATTGCTCTTATTAATCCGCAATGTCATGTGGATATATCTCTCTAAATACCACAGGTATCATCGATACATCTATTTAGGGCCATATAGTAGTAAATTAATTTTATATTTATATTTTTTATCATTGGTAACACTGGAATGAAATGAATATAACTCGAGAAGTAATTTCATGCCGTTTTCAATGGCGTTGTCATTAAAAAAATACTGGCCTACAATACTTAAACGGAATACTAAAAACGGGCTATCTTTCATAATATCTTTATAAGTCCTATAAAAGCATTTCTCATAAGTATGTAAATGGGGAGTTGTTAAGGGGTAATGCGTTATGAAATCACGGATATGTGACAAATAACGGTTGACCCGTAAACACTGTGTATAATTTGCTGAGATAGAAGGCCTAACACGCGATCCATCATATTAGTGCGGTAGATAAGTTTTCAATAAACCTACCTACTAAATTTTATTAAACTTACCAGTTAAATAAACCAGTAACAACAGGAAGTTGTCTTTCAGACTTTTAGAACGGGTAAAAAGATGTACAAATTTCGAATATAACAAATGAGGGATAATATTAAATTGGAAAAGATCCAAACAACAAAATCTTTAGAAAAGTAATAGTACAGTAAAAAGAGCATTTTAGTTAAGAAAACATGACCCACTTTAATACTTAATTGAACTGTGCCATCAAAGAACATACAAGAATAAGTTTACCGCAAAACCTCATGCATTAGCGTTTTTATGGAGGTGATGGAGGTGAAAAAATGTCTAAAATAAAAGCTGTAGCTACAGAAATTACGCATATTTTTGTTTCTTACTCATCTCCCTACGATAACATCTCTTCGAGATATATTTTTTTGAATTTCGGGTGGTTTCGAAGGTGAGTAGTACATTAACCGTTTCACAATAAGTTTGTCACTTAAAATTGCATGCCCAGTGTTTTTGTTATAATGTTCTAATATCTAGTCATCTTTTTTATTTATTATTATTTTTTTAAATAAATTTAGCATCGGCGTGTTTCCGCTACAAAGGCCTACCACCGACGTGTCCGTGATCCCGCGTCCATGTAAAAATCAAAATCATTAATCGGTGGTTTTTAATGAGTGAAAAAAAATAAGAAAACAAACATAAAATGACTATAAAAATAATATATATCGCATCTAAGAAATTCAAAAATAAAAAAAAATAATCATTAAATAAAACTAAAGCAACTTAAATAACCTAAATATAGAAACACTTGCTGATATTGGCTAGGCATAGAAAATAGTATACTAACATTATTTGCTATTACGCTTACAAACGTGTTGGAATCTTTTAGTAAAAGTAAGACTATTATCTGTATAACTATGAAAAATTTCAAATATTCTTGAGAACACACACTGCTGAGATGTACCTGTGGAAAAAGAAATAGGAATTAACAAAAGAAGTGAAAAAGTTACGCCTAGAGGCCGATGCGTGTAGGCAGTTGCTATCCAATATCGACGTATCTCATGAATTACTTAATTCGGGGAAAAACAGGAACCAAATTTTTACCAATTCGGTGAAATTACATTGTCTACTTTCAAATGACATAACTTTTATTCGAATAGAATCAAGTGGAACTAATTATCTGACTAAAATAAAATGTGAGTCAATTTAAAAAAAGACAGTTACAAAGCAGTCCCGTAAAATACAAAATATAACATGAAAGTATATAAAAAAGTATATTAAAATATTCTACATAGCCTGTTTTTTAATTTCCACATTTCAAACAAGTTCACACAACGAGAAGTATTAATTAACAATGGACTGAACGAATAAGACGTTGATACGGGCGCACGATGCGCACACTTTGGACAACGAAATTAGAAAGAACGCACTGTTTTTATCGTAATATATTTGTGGTTCCGTCAACTTGGGGCCTAGTAGGTAGTACAGGATTAATTAATTTTGAAAAATATCACCATGCGATTTCTTATTTTTGTCATATTGGCGGAACCTCCGTGCGACGCCAGGAGAAGATACCAACTTAGAATTTTTTTTTCTCTCTCGAAAAGTAGGGATATTTTGCTTGTCTAACATTTAATAGACAAGAGACCGACTGCTTTACATACCTTCCGAAGGACGGTATATCCTCTATGCAATCGTCACCTTAAATTGCGTATCTTCTGCGTAAGCGCTGATATACAAGCCATTGGAAGGTGGGCCGAGATCATTGTGTTTCCCTGGACGGTCACCCATCTAAGTCCTAACTACGTTGGTTAACTACATGTACGTGCATAGTCAAGATACCTCTGGGACCATCCAAATGGGGGAAGTTGCCAATCTGTATTCTGTTTGGTTAGTTTCCATTTGCTGAGCTGTAGTATTTTAAATTTTATCACACTCAGAGTTTGCTTAAAAAAATGTATGTTGTATAAAATTCCTTCTAAATTTTTTCTATAAGAAATAAAAGTAAAAATTATACAAAAAATGTTCATCCACCACCCGTACTAAACCACAAGGGCTTAAATGTACCTCGCAGTAGCTTTGTTATGACTGATGACCACTACACACGTCCTCGATCGTGACAATCACGACACTGTACATCGATAACGTAACATTTTTTCCCTCGACATAAAAAAGTAAAATATGATTCTAATGACAAAACGGATAGAAATGGTTGAGTTTTATTATCAAGTAATCGTGAACATGTCTTGTCTCGCATTGTTGGTTGTTTTCATGTATTAAAATTAGTATAATGAATTAATAAAATTAAGTAGACTACTGAAAAAGTGTAACATTTATTATTTATTAAAGCTAAAATTATGTCTTGTCATGGGTGCGTAATTACCTCTCAAAAGTTGAAATTAAATGTCGGTTCTCTTAATTAGTCTCTTTTTTTATTTTCCCCTTCCAAGTACTAAATTATACCGTAGGAAGAAATAGACTTTTCAACTGTTTATAATAAATACCGTATCTTACAAGTGGCATAATAATTATTACAAATAATTTCTTATGTATAATAAATACTCAGATATTAGAAGACTTCACCTAGGTACCATATTCAAGGCATAAAGCAAGTTACCGATTTTATTTGCAGTTAATACAGACAAATATAAAAAGATAAGTTGTCTTCTGAGCTTCTGGAAAAGAATAAGATGTCTGCATTTAACGTACCAGTTGATCAGAATTTGCTCTATATTGAGTTAACTCAACAGTAAAGCTGCGTAAATTAAACCCCACGTTTCTCGAATATAACTCTCATAATGCAAAGACCTATTGGACTTAAAAGGTATACATAATACACTACTAGTCAACCATCCTAGGATGGTAAGTAGCCGTGCAGAGAGAGAAGAAATATCGTCACTGTTGGACAGAGACAAACAAAATTTTTAAGCTTCTTAAGCTAGCTAGCTACCTAGCCAATCATCCTAGGATGGTAAGTAGCCGCGCAGTTTGTCTGTCCAACAGTGACGATATTTCTTCTCTTTCTGCGCGGCTACTTGCCATCCTATAGTGGTTGACTAGTAATTCTGTCTTTACAACCTCTGATTCACAATAAATTCTTAAAGGTATTTACACAAAACCCCTCTTTGTTTGGCATCTTTCATTTATGAATTATTTTTTCTGTTAAAGGACAACTCTGTATATTTTTTAAATTAATATTATATCAGATTTTTCGGGCAATAGTGACAACTACATTTCAAATATCATTTTTTCCTGTCGTTTCTTATTTTTCAAAGTACCAACCTGTATATTTTTCATTAAAAGAATGCCAGGTTTCCTCCTCGATAATTTTGCCAACTAGAGTCCAAATATTATTTCCACCTTAGTTTCTTAATTAATGATTTTTAGTGACCACCCCGTATATTTTTCTTTCTCCACAGTTACATTAACTGCTTGCGAAATATTATCGTCCGCCGTCACATTCTTTTGATTAATTTTTTTCATGTTTTTCTTTTACGGTTTTTTTAACTATAAGCAAAAGATTATTGTCCTCCGCCACATTTCCTTCATTATTTCTTTAGGATGATCCTGTATATTTTTTTATATTCTTCTTCCTTAACTATAGCAGACAATGCTAAATCTAAAACCAAGGCTGTCCGAAAGGGAAAAAACGCAGACATACATCCATACCCACCGGAATTTTCAGTAGCTGGGCTACACGAAAGCCGACTGAAATATCGTGCCAAGTAGTACTATCTTTAGTGATATTTTTTCTTTAATTATTTTTGTTTGCTGGAGTTTCCAGTTCTTCGTTGACAGTGGCGTCAATTGCCTACTAAATATTATCCTTCTCCATCAAATGGTTTTGCCAATATAGGCCAACAGACCGACAGACAGACAGACAGACGGACGGAATTAAGTAGCTTCAATTTTCACAATATACATACTCTAAAACATGAAAATCTGGAAAAGTTACGGAGAGCGATTTTTCACGATTACAATACTTCCCTTTGGTTAGCGAGGGAAGTAAAAACAGACGAACTCGGTTTCGTATTTTCGTATTCTTATAATCCAAATAAGGAGGTGGCGAGGTGCTTAAGTGGATAATAGTGGTAATAACTTCAATTCATCTAATAACACATTTAAATTTGCCAAATAGACGGCATCGACAAATACCTGCATTAGGGTGCCCCTTATTTTTGAAGTTTTAATTTTTGGGGAGTGCCGGGCGGAATTTTGTTTCATTATGTTTATAAAAAATCCCCACCAATTTTTAGCTTAATGGTATATAAGTAACACGTCGCGCTCGTGGCCTAAAATTTTCAAAAATCAAAAATTAATTTTTTATCGATTTTATTTTATTTTTAGCCCTACATCGTCTTTTAAAATGGTTTACTTTTTGGAAGTCATATATACATGTTAAGTTATTAATTTATTTATTGTTTGATTCGAGAATACAAAGTTTTAAAACTAGTAATCTAAAGTTCTACATTTCGAAAGTTTTCTGCAATACTATTTTGGTTGTCTGAGGATATTTCAGCGGTAATCTTGGACAGTCCAAAAAGAAAACCAAAGGGATAAATACATTAAGAAAACGAATCTTGTAGAAAGTTTGGAAATATCAATGAAAAAATGACCCACCTGCAATAAAAATTGTTTTTTATCCTGGGATTTTGTAACTTTTTCGTTAATCTTGAATTAACTTTATTCCCCGTTCTCCTATGACTAGCTGTCCTTGTTTATACTTATTAGAATTTTTCCATTCGGATGGATGCAAATGTAAAAAATTGTCTATTTTAAATCGGTGAAATAAATTTATTGACTTATTACTAAGTAATTTTATTAAAATTTCATCATCAGAGAGTTTTAAGAATTCAAAAATGTCTTCTTTCCTCTTTGGCAATTTCTTAAGATTAGGTATCTTCTGTTTCATCTTCAATTTCACTTTCATCTTCTACATTTACTGCTTCTTCTAAAATTTTTTGTGCCATCTTTAATTTTGTATTTTCTGTAATCGAGTCATCAAGCGAAACATTCATCAGTCAAATAATACAAATGGTTCACAAATTTCCCAATAGCTACTTCGTCGATATTTTTATCAATTTCTTTATACTGATCTAATTCTTGCAAGAATTTGATATCCATTAGTGAAGCAGATATTGCTTCTGACGTATAAATCCAGTATTTTACGTATCATTTTACAATGAAGCATGTTGTTTGGCAAAGTGATTTTTCCTCGCCTTTTGTTAAATCGAATTCCGTTAGAAATAAAATGATTTTTAAGAAATATATGGCTTTTGCTATCCACCTGGCCATATGGTAAGCACCCGGCTTTCTAAACTCTCCTCTAGCCTCCTAGAAATATTATTACGAGATTCAGATAGTCTTCTCGTGGAAACTTTTTAGAAATCGCATCATTTATACTTTCTAGAATAGTTTGAGTATGATCGCTAACAATTTGTTTAATTTCAGGGTTTACCACAGCTGGAACGAAATTTTGAACGTTGATTCTCGACCAATAATTTTTAAATCTTTTAAATAATGGAATATCTGGTCCTGAAATAGTAAATTTGCTTTTTTCAAAAACGGTTGCCAAAATAATTTCGAAAACATGGTAAGTGACGGCAACCAAAAAATTATATATTTCTTTCAAGTTTTTGTTCTAACAGCGCACACTACCCGTATTTGAAGCAGTGGTGTCAAAACCAAATTCTTGTACCTTTTCTATTAAATCCCAAAATGCGCATTGAGGGTAAGTGGGGCAAATATTTCTTTAAATTATTTTTCACAGTGATTATTATCTGTCTAAATCTTACTGAATATAAGTGGGAATAATTATTTTAAGAAATACGTAGTCACATGAATGCATACATAATAATCGATGCCATTTATTAATTTCTTGTTTAATTTCAACTAAGAAAATTCTGTAATCGCTTTCTCCAGTCACTCCTAACTACCCGGGTGATGTCGTTTGTTGGGTTTCATTGATAATTTTGTATGCCTCTTTTATTCCTTCGATATACTACAAAATCATAGCTAATTAGAAGGTTCTGTGGATTTTGCGATAGAAAAGCATTACGAATACACTTGCGCATAGATACTCATTATGTTAGACGCCAAGCGCGACGGGTTAACAGTGTTCGATCGAGCTAAAATTTGGTAAAACTTATTTTTAGATCCATTGGAATAAAATTATGCCCGGCACTCCCCAAAATCTGAGAAAAAAATTTTAGTTATATAATGATAAGGGGCACCCTAACCTGCATGGTATGTTCTATAACAATACAGAGGTACTGGATTTAACAACTAATCAGAATAATAAACCGACAGATTTACGACGACCCGCACGAATTAGACTGGATTTAGAAAGGATGATCTGACTGATTTTACCTGACCACCTCCTCGAATCTAGATCGAATCTGGATCTATTGCGACGCTCCTGTTCTAGTATTCCTTAGAGATTCTTATCCAGCTTTTCCATTTGAATCAACTCCACAGCTTTGATAAGGAGCTCTCAGCATAGCTATCAGCCATTAGTTAGTTTTATTATTAATTTTTCCTCGCCAAGTAGTTGAAATCTCAGCCCAGCTAGGACTTCACAGTGGGACACCACATGAACTGGGGAGTATTTCTCTTCCTCTTGACAGAATCTGCATATTGCGTTGTACGCTGGACTCATTAGATTTATATGTCTATTAAACCTACAGTGTTCGATTAGAAAACCCTAGCCTCAATGGCCTTTCTATTTTGGTACAGTAGGTCGTCCCTAATTTGGTCTATGGTTCGTTAATGAACTCTTTGTCCTCTTTCTGTCACGGTAATCTCTTCCGCCACTCCAGAGATTTATATTATATCCCTTTATTAATGGATGCTCTTATGCATGACTTAACCACATCGCAAAAGGGTTCGGGTTCCACTAGAGCTTTAAACGCGTTTCCCTTGCCGGTTCATCAGCCGTTTCATTTCCATTGTGTCTCTTATATCCTGATACTTACGCCATGGTTACTTTATTCTGACTTCTAGATCTCTAAGAATGCTTAAACAGTCCTATACTAGACTCGAATCGATCCGCATTAAACCAATTATCTTTAGTGGTGCTTCGCTATAGAAAAAATGGGAACCGATTGGTTGAGAGCTCCTTATTTTATTATTTACTTCGGGTTAGTTTAGCCTAAAATACGTATCTATCGAGACTTATCGGAATTATCGTTTCTGATCTAATCCCGTAAATCCCAGCTCCAACTCTCTTTTATGTCTCGGAGCCGTCCGTACACCAGACTATTTGTGCCTATATTAGGGGATCGTCTTTCCAGTCTTCCTTGTCGGGTATTTTAATTATAACATTTTTAATCAAGTCGTATTTTAGGACTATAGAACCCATTGGCATTCCTAGAATGAGGTCAGCCTTCAGCTTTTCTTCTGGTGCTCTATTCCATTCTCAACACTTTAATCAATACCTTGGTTCACCATAGATATGTGGTGAATTTCTGATGACCAACAGAGAGATTTATGTCAGTTGCTCGATTTGTTCACGTATTTAGTTTATACGAACCCGACTTAGGGGGTTTTAGCCTGCATTCAGTGATATGACTCACTATCATCAGTACCATACTACCCTTGTATTAGGTAGACCTAAGTTATCTTACGTCTCCAGACATGTTACCTCTGTTACCCACAACGAAAATGCCAATTTTATTGGAACTATTTGTTCCTAATCATCTCAGAAACTTAAGACACTATGTGTTGAGATACTATTCGCGACCATGAGGCCAAAGTGATATGGAGGAGGCTAGAGGAGAATCTGTGACATGGACTTGGATTGTTATGCTCAAGCTGCTTGATTAGGATGATGGTCCTAAATTGATGTACCGTCGCTCTCAGAAATATAGTATTCAATTCCGGGTGTAGATTTTGAGCAAGCTGGGGTTGATATCTTTTTGCCCCTTTAATAATTTGATTGTTTTCTAATTATTATTTAAATCGCGTCGATGAAATAATATTAAAATTACGAAATCTGATTATCCTGTTCAGCTAATGTAATAAAAAATAACTTATTGCTTAATATTATACACAATATTTATATAATATTCCCAGGGCTAAACTCTAGCACGCACAATATAATTTAGATTTATCTTCTTCAATCTATGATAATATTTTTTCAGGATAAACAATTTGAATATGCATAAAGGCCAAAAAATTGAGATCACTTTTAAAATTGATACGTCACGTACACGCCACCATTTTCATTTAAATTAATTGTAAGAATTCTGTAGATATTTATATGCACTGTCAACTCGCTTATCGTTGACGATGTGAAGTGTGAAATATAGCGCACGAAATCTTTGTGTTCATAGCAGTGATATTAATTTGGCTGTTTCAATTCTTAGAAATGAAAAAAAAAGTGGATTTTTATATCTAAAAATTGAACAACCTTTAGAGAGACGCTGTCTCTGCACTAGTTTCCACAAACACTTGAATACTATTACTCGATGCACGTTTCTCCAATTGAAACAAGTTTTAATCGTCCCCAGATGATGCCAAGCATGACTGAAGAAACGCCCCTTGAGTAAAGGTTTTGGTGCTTGTGGAAACTACTTCAGAGGCTGCGTCACACCAAAGGTTCTTCAAAAGTTCCTTCAAAACGAACAGGTTATGGGCCCAGTATGATCAGAATGACTGATTTAAAGGACAGTGATTATAGAGTGAACTGAAATCCTGCGTTTGTTGACCGAGAAAAGTTGGTTTTGAACAAAAAAAGATTATTGTTCGGCTTTTTGACATTTGTGACTTGCATTAGTTAAAACAAAAGATTTTTTCATGTAATTGTTGCCTCGAAATTTTTTTGATGACTTCAGCCAATGACGTATGGACATTTACAATGAAGAGTCTGTTTGAGTTATATGTGCTGGAAAAATGCATTATCAGGAGTGAAAACGGATTGACATGCTAGGAGAAAATTCGAAAAGCTAGAGCTAGAATTGCGTTGAGTATTGACAAATCAATTTCTGTACATGTAGAAAATACTACTACTGCAGCGGAAATGTAGTCAATTTTTAGAAAAATGTATGAAGACAAAGGTTTAACAAGAAAAATTGGACTACTAAGAAAGTTGATTAACACACAACTTGAAAACTGTGAGTCGATGACAGATTATGTTAATCAAGTAATTAGAAATTAAGTGGTACTGGTTTTGATATCACTAATGAGTGATTGGTTCTATTTTGTTAGCTGGTTTGCCAGAAGAATTTAAACTGATGATAATGGAACTTGAAAGTAGCGGGGCTAGTATGACTGCAGACTTGATAAAAACTAAATTGACGGATGCTGCCTACGAGGGAATTCCTGAAAATGTTTTATTTGGAAGATGCTGTAAACAACCAGTATATTAGCGTGCCCAGATTAGGGCAACAATATACAGAAAGTAGGTATTTTCATAATAAATAAAAAGTGTGTACGTTGTGATTTGCATAATACCTAAATAATATTCTCTAACCAGAGAAGGACATTGAAAATTATGAAGTTAGATTTTTAGCCGTTACCAGGCAACCTATAGCTTTAGTAACCTTGTCTACGTTATGCTGCAAATACAACACGCACTTTTCACGAATTCAGGCCCCATATAGCAAACTAAAAATATTTTCAATGTTAAAGTAGCGATGACAAGGTAAAGAATAGCAGAAAATTTAAGTGCTACGTTGGTGGAAGGCCAGGCAGCCGAATGTTGATACAAATCCAAGTCAGATGAGTTCAAGAGTTAGTCAGCACCAATAAGAGAAGCAAAAGGAGCATTTACTGCGATGTTTCCTTATTTGTTGTTATCAAAAGAGCGACTTTAAAATCAAAATGACTGGTACATTGACAGCGGTGCCTCACAATATATGGTAAATTTCGAGAAATGGCTGGATGAACCTACAAAAGTCACGACAGTTAACCATACCGTGACTGCAAATGGCAAGAAAATGCAAGTGAAAGGTGCCAGTAAAGTGACAATTGAAGTAGATAATAGCAAATTTGACGTTAAGAATTTATTATCTGTTTCGAAAATGATAGAAAATGAAAATACGGTTCGGTTCGATGGGAACGGCTGTTCAGTCTTCGATAAGAACAAAAATTGTGTTGTAGAGTTTAAAAACTTAATGAATCAAAATCTTACTGTTTGCTCTCAGGTATAGAAACCAGCAATTTTGTAACTTGGCATCGAAGGCTAAACTACAGTGACTTGCCTAAGATGGATGGAATTGTCGATGGCATCGAGATGACAGGAAATGTTGAAGATTTAAGGAACTGTGGTCTGCATGGAAAGCAAGCAGTCTAGATTACCGTTTAGTCACAGTAGCTGTTGTGTTGACAAAGTATTAACGTTAAGACATTGAGATTTATGTGGTCCAATGGAGACAGTATCAATTGGAACAGCTAGGTATTTTCTGACTTTCATAGACAATCTATCAAAAAAAATGTTCGTGTACTTTCTAAAGTCAAAATTTTAACACGATTCAAAGAATTTAAGCAATATATCGAAACAAACTGAAAGAATGATTAAAACTATTAGAACAAATAATGGTATAGAATATTGTAATAAAGAATTTGACGCATATTTACCGAAATATGGCATTCAACATACATCTGCTGTCTACACCTCTCAACAAAATGGTATAGCTGAGAGAGCTAATCGAACTCTTGTTGAAAAAGCTAAATGTATGCTTCTTCATGCTAAACTCGATAAGTCATATTGGGCCGAAGCAATCAATATGTCGACATATGTTGTAAATGTTTTAAAAAGTCAAACTCTAGAAGAAGTTTGGATAGGAATAAAGGTAGATTTGAATACCTAATCTAAAAATTTTTTGGTTCACAAGTGAT
This sequence comes from Rutpela maculata, assembly GCA_936432065.2. Classification (NCBI taxonomy): domain Eukaryota; kingdom Metazoa; phylum Arthropoda; class Insecta; order Coleoptera; family Cerambycidae; genus Rutpela; species Rutpela maculata. The sequence continues at coordinate 63,971,701 of OW386290.2, forward strand.
GGTACATATCCCAAAGGAAAAGCGTTCTAAATGGGATTCTAAGTCACGAAAAATGCTCTTCGTTGAATATGGTGACAATACGAAAGGTTATCGTTTCATAAAGCCAAAATCCACAAAATTCATACTCAGTCGGGATGTAGCATTCATGGAGACGAGTAATGAATCAACTGTCAGTGTCATAGTTGAAAAAAATACAGATGAAGTGAAGGATATGTCAGAAGATGGAAATTAGTTAGAAAAGATTGAAGCGATTGTAGCAGTAAAAAATGAAGAATTTCAGTAATTAGCCAATGATGAAAAGGTTCATTCAGAAAATTCGACATTTGAAACTGATATGATATCGCAATCCGTTCAGGATCCACGCCTATCATCAAGAATTCTAAAACCAGTAAAATGTACTGGTTATGTCATGTATTCGGTTACATTGTTCGAATCAGAAGGCGATCCCATTTCTGTTGACGAAGCGGAGAGATCGTGAAAATTGGAAAAGTGCAATGAATGAATCTTTAGCCGAAAATAACACATGGGAGTCAGTTAGCCTACCACCTGATAAGAAGGCCATAAAATCAAAATAGATATTTAAAACCAAACGCAATGAAGAACCAGTCGCAAAAGGGTATTCTCAAAAGTATGGCATTAACTATGAAGAAACATAGTCACCGGTTGTTAGATATTCTTCGATTCGTTATTGGTAGTATTAGCAGTGAAACAGGGATTGAAAATTGACCAAATGAATGCAGTAATGCTTTTTTTTTAAAAGGAGATTTGACAGAAGAAATCTACATGGAACAATGCGATGGTTATACCAATAATGACAAGGTTTGTAAACTGAAAAGACCAATTTATAGACTGAAACAAAGCGGACGAGAATGGAAAAAAGTTAACCAAAAAGCTGAAATATTTTCGATTAATAGAATCTTTTGCAGATCCATGTGTTTATTTTTTAGAAAACTCATTAAGTACTTACACTTGCCGTTTATGTTGATGATCTGCTAATTTTTTGGCAAGATGAAGAATTTAAAAACAATTTGAATTCACCATTTAAAATGAAGGATTTAGGAAAAGCAACAAACTGTGTTGGCTTAAGTATCACTTATGAAAGTGATTCAATCTGTTTGGGTCACTCAAGATATGTTACAGATATTTTAGAAAGTTTCAGTATGGCGGAATTCAAACAATACAAAACTCCAAGTGATGTAAATAAAAAATTTTCAAAAAGATGTGTCCCAAAAACAAGGAGGAAACTCAAGAAATGTCTAAAATACCCTACCAAGAAGTACTTGGAAGCTTGCTGTACCTAGTGCAGGAAACTAGACCGGGCCGAACATTTGCCATAAATAACGTGAGTCGGTTCAATGGAAATTTTGGTAAAGCATATTGGACTGCTGTGAAACGTATTTTTCGTTATTTGCGAGGCACAGCTGATTGGAGGCTGCGGTACACGAAATATGACAAAAATGAACTTATTGGCTACTGTGATGCTAACTGAGACTCAGATATTGACAATTGACGATTCTGTACAGGTTATATCTTCAGCCTGAGTGGTGGAGCAATTTAACGGAATAGTAAACATCAAGCAATAGTGGCGTTACCAGGTAGTGAGTTTGAATATATGACAATGTCAGCTGCAGTACAAGAAGCTTTATGGTTATGAAATTTTGGGCAGAAATTAGACCAAAACTTACGCAATACAGTGGAAATTCAATGTGACAACCAAAGTGCCTTAAATCTAGCTAAAATCGATGGCTTCAAAGCTAAGTTAAGACACATCGATGTTTATAATAGTTTTATCAGGGACAAAATTGAAGACAACACCATAAAACTTCAGTATCTTCCTACAGAAGAAATAGTCGCAGATAAAATGACAGAAGCTGTTACTGGACCGAAAAATATTTTTTGTGCTAAAAAAATGGGATTCAGTCCAATCAGTGAATGCCCAAGAGGGGATTGTAGAGAAAATTTAGGAGGGGAGAATTTTCCTGTTCAGGGATGTGTTGGGGGTAGTTAGGAGGTAAAAATACTAAAAGTTCCCGCCCCTAGCGCCGCCGCTTCAGGAGGGGAGGGGGGTGGAAAGGTTCCTTTATTAGATTCTTCGCTTATAACTCGGAAACGATGCGTCGTATGGCAAAAGGTAATCTATGCAAAATTAAACGTAATTAATTTTTCCACAAGAATGTTTATATTCATTTTCTTCCTATGTGTTATAGTTTACGAGATACTCAGCAAAAATCGATGATTAATAAAAAAAAAATCAATTATGTACCTTGAATATTTCTATCAAAGCGGTTTACCGTGGTCTGCTAATAAATCACAGTCACAAAACAATCTTTATTTTACAACACTCGACGTATTTACTAACGTAATATTTTCTCGAAATCTATACATTTCCCTAAATATACAGTGTGACTCATTTAAAATTAAGATACCCTTATAACTTTTTTATTTTGTTTCCGATTTGAATCAAATTTTACTAAAGTATAGAACAAATTAAAATCTACTTATGACCAGAAAAACATTTGGCTGCTACGAAGCCAAAGCCACCTACGGTACCAAAATGTGCTGAAAATAATAAAACATTTTGAATGTTAGAAGTTCTAAAAAATGCATCCGATCGGCGCCACAAACGTACATATGCAAAAATTTGATTTGGTTGTTGATGGGGGTTTATCATACATAGCTCATCTGGAAAAGGGGATCCTCAGTTTCCGCAATTTGTAGTGGCTACGTGAAATTCGTCAAGACCTATCAATATGATTTTTAATCTTTTTCCTCATATTTTGGTACTGCAGGTGGCTTTGCCTTTATAGCAGGTGAATGATTTTCCGGTTATAAGTAGATCCTAATTTGTTCTGTACTTGAGTAAAATTTGATTCAAATCGGAAACAAAATGAAAAAGTTCTAATGGTATCTTCATTTTAAGTGAGTCACACTGTATATTTAAGGAAATGTATAGATTTCGACAAAATATTACGTTAGTAAATACGTCCAGTGTCGTAAAATAAAGATTGTTTTGAGACTGTGATTTATTAGCAGACCACGGTAAACCTCTTTGATAGAAATATTCAAGGTACATAATTTATTTTTTTTACTAATTATCGATTTTCGATGGCGAATATCTCGTAAACTATAACACATAGGAAGAAAATTAATATAAACATTCTTGTGTGGGAAATTTAATTACGTTTAATTTTGCATAGATTGCCTTTTTCCGTACGACACATCGTTTCCGAGTTAAAAGCGAAGAATAGAAAAAAGGAACATTTCCACCCCCATTTCCGCCTGAAGTGGCGGGGCTAGGGGCGGGGACTTTTAGTATTTTTACCTCCTAACTACCCCCAAGATATTCCTGAAAAGGAAAATTCTCCCCTCCTAAATATTCTCTACAACTCTTTCATTGACTGGACTAATTAGAAAGTATTCAAAATTAAAACAGTTAAGATATTTTGAGACGAAATAGTTTGTAGCAAATTTTTCTAAAACCAATCGTTAACGAGAAAACTCGATCAAAATGTGCTTTTCTATTCAATGACTTGAAGTAAACGATGATTTAACTTTGTGGAATCAAAAAAAGTTGTAGAAAAAGTTTCTAATTTAGACATTTTATGACAAAATGGTCCTTTGCAAATGTTTCGTAAAGCCAACCCTTTCCGAGGGAACTTGATTCAAAATTTCAAAATTATTGTTACTTTTCGTTAAACTGCAAATAGATAGTATTAGGTTTCGTGACACTTATTGACAATGAAAACCTCGATTGACGAAACAGTATTTTTATTTTTGCGGAATTTTATCAAACATACATTCTCAAAACAACAGACAGGCGGACATTTTAAAAGTTGTTCAGAATTTTATGACTAACACAATGATATCAATTTTTTTTTCTATGATATTTGCGGTTTTACAAAAATGCCTGGCATATACAATATATTCTCGTGTTTTTAAATGATGGTGGCTGTACTCGTTTCATCGTTACGTTTTAATTTGCAATTGATTTCATGGAAAGACGAAATTATATCCGTAGATGGCCACTTTTTGCACCATGCAAAATTTGTTTTATGGCTCTGCGGCCGTAAAGAGAGCACCTAGCAGATGAACTTAAATAGGTCTCATAAACTGAGTACGTGCTCGGGTTGCGGTCATCAAGGCAGGGCGTATCGCAGTGCACGTCGCCGTCAACACCACTGCGACCGCGATTCAATTTAGACATACCTTTGTGTCTAAATATACTCCCTGCTATCCATTTACATGTGGAATTTGCAACTTCTCACTAACCACTGAAGCGGTTTAACATTGTGTGTTATGATAACCCCCTCAAGGTGTTGGCAGCTAAATAACGATTGAAAAAATGTTGAACAAACTACACATTAATAACAATGAGATATACGAAAAAATTGATGTATGATGTAACATATACTCTGCGTAGAAATAACGAATATTTTATGTTTGCCATAGTAAAATCATAAATATCGCCCGTAGAGAAAAAAAATCATATTATTGTGTTAGTAACTCAATTCTGAATAACTTTGTTTATATCCGTCCGTCTGCCACATTTTTTGTAATAACGATACTTTGACAAAAAGAAATAAATCAGAATGAAAATTGTACAGTCACTTAGTGTCAGCTAAAGGAAGATCCCTATTGTTTTGAAAATAATCGATCAGTAAATTTAAAACTTATTAAGAAAAATTACAAATGAGGAAGATTGCGAGTTTCGATAATATTCTACAAAAAAAAATAAAATAATACTGCATAATTAACTACGAGTGTTCCGCTGGCATCATTGGCAAATTATGAACATTAAAAATATAGCAATTGTATCTAAAAATTCAATTATTAGTGTTTAGACATAGGTACAGTTTTGAGCAACTAAATATTTTCAAATAACATGCATTTTTTGGTGCAATGCTGTGTTCGTTTACGATATTATCTTTTTCGCAAACTTATCGCAACTTTTTTAGGAAACATTTCATTTAACTCCGACAATGTTAAAAAGAAGCAAACACATTTTTCTAAAATTATAACAGGCCAAAGAAGTTCCCATATATCAAAAACACAAGTTAGACTAAAAAAAAAAAAATATATTCTTAAATAAAAATTTTGTCATAATATATGTAGGTAATATTAAATTTAAAAATATTTTAACTGTTAAATTGGCAGAAAAAGAATAGAAGTTTTTAAACCTGATTCATGAAATGAAATATTATTTCAATTGCATTATAGCTATTTATGTACCAAGGGTCGTAAGTGTACTTTTTTTGGTCGAGAGTACAGTTTGCAATCCGAAGTCTGTAGGGCCGCGGTGCATATTATATTCTTTGTCATACCTATGAATTATTAAACTCGAAAAAAACTTGAGAAAAAACAGTGGAAAACTATAATTATTTGAGTAAGATTTCATATTTGCTAAGCAAATAATAAAGGTAGTGATAAAATAAATGTAGGACGCGGCTTCTATTCAAATGACAAATACTGTCGAATAAATTAAATCATATTATTATACTAGCTCTAAACATTTTTAAAAATAATATCAAGCAAGTAATGCTTGTCCGAATTCACTTCAAAAAAAGTTAAAACATTTAATATTTTCCCAAATTTACTTTATTTCCCTAGGGACGTTATGAATTATAACGACCCGTTGTCAATGGCAACAAATATTTGATACATAAAGCATAAATTTACAATCGATAAATTAACTCCTATATAAAAAAGTCTATTTGACAGTCATATTTTTGTCACTTTGACAGCGATAAAAATGGTGCATCGTTTTTTATCGGGTACTAATACACAAGAGGTCGATTTTTTACCGGGTAAATTTTTTTTGGACAAAAACCTGTTTTCCCATGAAAATTATTTCAGAATTAAGGGCATGGAAAAATCGCGACACGAAGTGGAGCGATTTTTCCTATGTCCCTTAATTCGAGCATAATTTTCATGGAAAACAGGTTTGAGTCACTCAAAAAAAATTTATCCAAGTAGAAAATCAACCTCGTGTGTATTACAGAAGATTAATATATGATTAAAAAATATTAAGTATCTAAAATAATTATTAAAACAACAAAACTGTTTATTTTATGTTTTAAAAATAACGATTTATAATAAAAAGTAAAAACATTTTCTAATGTTTTTTATCATGTTATAACCCCAGTCAGCCAAAATATTTGCAAGTCCATCATAGTAGTCGTATGCTTTTCGAGGGAATAATGCTCTTTGCAAAAACCTTTAAATTGTTTCCATATAAAATTTTTAGTGTTTCTCGTTTCAACTGGGACACTTTCATTCATAGCTTCGTTAATATGTTCTTGTGAAACATCACCAAATCGCTTTTTCTCATTCATTTTGTGTACAGAAATCAAGATGAAAACGTGAAATGTCAGATTTTAATAATTTCAATGACTTTTTTAGTTTGACACATGGCTATACGAAAAAAGTAACATACATTTTTCTCGATTTTTTCCACTTATCGATAGCCGTTTTTCTCAATTTAAACAAATCCTATTGGTCGATTTTTTTGAAAATGTACGTTTTGATTGGTTAATAAAGTAAGAATATATTAATCGGGTATTAATACACAAGAGGTCGATTTTTTACCGGGTAAATTTTTTTGGACAAAAACCTGTTTTCCCATGAAAATTATTCGAGAATTAAGATCATGGAAAAATCGCGACACGAAGTTGAGCGATTTTTCGTATGTCCCTTAATTCGGGCAAAATTTTCATGGAAAACAGGATTGAGTCACTCAAAAAAAAATTACCCAAATAGAAAATCAACCTCGGGTGTATTACAGGAGATTAATATATGATTAAAAAATATTATATAAAATATTTTTTTTTTTTAACTATTTAACGTCGGCTTATTTCCGCTACCAGGGCCTATCACCGACGCCAGGAGACGAGCTAACCCCAACCTGGAAATTTTGCCAATCCTCTTCCCTTAAGAATGGTAGGGATCTTTTACTTGCCTAACATTTAATAGACAAGGGACCGCCTGCTTTACATCCCCTCCGAATGATGGTATATCCACTACGTAATCCCCGTCTGAAATTACGTAACTTCCGCGTATACACTGATATACAAGCCGCTAGAAGGTGGGACGAAAACGCTGTATTTCCCAAGAAGGTGGGTCACCCATCCAAGTACTAACCGCGCTCGACGTTGCTTTAACGGAATATCTACTGATATTCACATTGAAGTCGCCTCTATGCTCGCCCCTATAAAATAATTATTAAAACAACAAAACTGTTTATTTAATTTTTAAAAAATATCAATTTATAATAAAAAATATAAACACTTTCTAATGTTTTTTATTATGTTATAACCCCAGTCGGTCCAAATAGTCATATATTTTTCGAGGGAGTAATGCTTTCTGCAAAAAGCTTTAAATTGTTTCCATGCAGAATTTTTAGTGTTTCTCGTTTTAACTGGGATATTATCATTGATAGCTTCGTTAATACTTTCTTGTAAAACATCACCGAATCGCTTTTTCTCATTCATTTTGTATACAAAAATCCAGATGAAAACGTGAAATGTCAGATTTTAATAATTTCAATGATTTTTTTAGTTTGACACATAGCTACTATGAAAAAAGTAACATACATTTTTCTCGAATTTTTCCACTGATCGATAGCCGTTTTACTCACTTTAAACAAATCCTATTGGTCAATTTTTTTGAAAATGTACGTTTTGATTGGTTAATAAAATACGAATATATTAACTACCGATAAAAATGCCCGTTCCTCAAAAGCAGAGTACATCTAGTAGTCACTTTAAAATCTGTACTGCCAGCTATAATTTACGAATATTCGACATATGTGGAAACTAGAGAAGAGAATATTGAAATCAGTACACCAAACCAAATAATTTATAACAACTGTGTTTTCAATAACTGTTCCTTTAAATAATTGTATAAATAAAGATAATTATTGTTGTTGTTCGTTCACATATTCTGTCGTTAATTTATCTTGACAAAAAACACTCGAGCTTTTCTTTTATGGATAAACTTCTTTTTAACTCAAAATTTTGCCAATCAGTAATTTTCCTCGAAAAACTGACATTTGACAAAATCGCTCGACCTCCGGTCTCGCGATTTTTTCATATCAGTTTTTCTTATAAAATCAGTGATTTGTAAAATTATTTCGTTACAATGAGAAATTTATGCGATAAAAAAAAGCTCTTGTGATTTTACTATTGATAAAACAATGGAATTAGAGTATACTTACGAGGGAAGTATGACAAAATAGAACATTATAATACAAGTGTGGCAAGGGCTTCATTGCAAAACGAGGTATGAAAGTAGGAACACGAGCGCAGCGAGTTTTGCAATGAAGCTTGCCACATGTGTGTTACATACTATTTTCTCTACGTTTGTGAAGGTATTTCCCTGTTTTAAAGTCTTTCCAAAATTTTAAATTTGCTGCCTGTCATATTTTATTTAAAGTGACATTTTCCGCAGTCATTCTGAAGTTAGAAAATTTGACATTGTAATTGCAATTCATGTGTAATTAATGTACATTTATAGAATTTAATTGTTATTACCAGTAAGTAATATAAAATTCTTTAAGGTAAATACACTATTTTATTCCGGTGTGTGAAGATGTAATCAAGGCGTGCGGCAAAGTGATATTTTCTGCAGTCATTTTGAAGTTAGAAAATTTGACTTTCAGCACAATCGTAGAAAAAACATATTACACATGTTTCAGCATTATTGTCAAGTACGATTTCAAAACAAAAGAATGAATGAAAACAGATATACACACTCATTGTTGTCAATTACAAATTAAAGTGATTTGGTGTCATTGTTGATGCAAAGAATCATGTTGACTAAAGAGTAAAAATATGAAATTGTACTAACCCATGGAGAAACAGATGCCGATGGAGCAATTGTAGTGATTTCCAATGAAAAGTATCCTGACAGTATGATATCTCATACGATAGTGGGAGAAATTTTCGATAAATTTAAAGAATTAAGTTCAGATGATAATTGTCTGAGGAAGCGACATGGAGAATAGAAGGCTGGTGGCAATTTTAAAAAACAAACGTGTTGCTCGCCGTTGTTGAGAAGCAAGGGCATTAATATCAAAACTTTCAACACTAATGGGAGTCTGTAAGAAGAATTTTGAGAAGGAACAATTTTCGTCCTATCAAACCCAGAATTATTGATAACTTTAAGGGAAGATATTTTGAGGTATGATTTGATATTTGCGCACAAGGACAGATAGAGGAATTGACTTTTGCTTCTAATGGTATAGTCACCTAGTAAGAGGCGCATGATGGTAATCCAAATTATATCGAATAGACTTGTGTCATATTTTTTCAAAATACATTGAATTGTGAAATATATTTATATTTTTGGAAAAATGAGACTGCTAATGTAATTAATTACAAGCCTCAAAGAAAAGAAGAAGATTGCGGTTTTAGCAGAATGACGCAAGTATCTATAACACTGTTCCAGTGAAAAACTTCTTATATTATTTTTTTCAAGGCCAGTGAATTCGTATTCCAATTTTCACTATTAGGCCATGCGTCAGAGTTCAGAATGCGTAAATATCGTTTTAAATCGGGCAAAAGATTTTACTGTTGAAACCAGTTCAATCTAGACCTTTTTTTTAGATATACTAATTTTCCCCCTCGCCCGCCCTCCTAGTAGGAGAGCTAGCAAATATTATGTGAACGATAATATTCAAAATTTTCACTGATGGCAGTCCATTCTTTGGTCTTTGGATATGTCAAAACCGATCGTCTGCCGTTTCAAAGTGGCAGCATTAACTTGGGGGGGGGGTGTATTCAAAAAGGGGTGATTTTAGGTTTTAGTGAACCATATTGTTCAAGAAAAATTCTTGCAGGGGTGACTAATATAGTTAGTTAGACGGCATTTCTACCTAGGCAGACGATTTTTCTGGTAGCATTATCATAGCAGACGCATCACATTTCGGTGAATTATATTGTTTAAAAATAATTTTCGCGTCCTTCGATTTGTCTACATATGATTTAATAAATAACGAATCGGCAGACGAAAAAATCGGTAGCATCGCCCTAGCAGACGCTGTCAAAGTGACAGATCCAGTTTTGATGAACGACATTTATCAAGAAAAATTATGTAAGGAATGATAGATACAACAACTCAAGATTACATTCTCGCCCGGGCAGACGATTTTTATCGTAGCTATGTGTATGGCAGACGCCTGTCAAAGTGGCAAAAATCACGTTTCGGTGAACTATAGTGATCGAAAATAATTTTTACGTCTTTCGATTCGTCTATGGTACAATAGATAACGAGTCGGCAGACGAAAAAATCGGTAGCATTTTCCTAGCAAACGCTGCCAAAATGAAAAATTTTAATTTTTTTTTTCTTATATAGGTAGATTTAGAATGTTGCGACGAAATTTCAAGTTTGAACAACAAAAATCTGTCTGTAGGTCTGTCTGTAACCTCTTTTGTGCGCACAATTACTCTGGAACTGTTTAAGATATTGACTTATGGTGTATCTGTAACGAGATCTGGAACTAGATTATATTTTAACTTATTTTGTCGAAGGGTTGGGGGCAAATACGGTTAAATAGGCAAAGCAAACAAGTAAGAGTTAATAAAATTGGAATTTAGTGTATGTACGAGAAACTAAGGTCTTAAAAATTTGTTGGCATCAGCCATCCCCACCCCATTATTTAAATGCACTAAAGGTCTCAAATATCAGCAACTGCCGCTAACCCCACCCCATATTATATGGGTAAAAGAAATAAAATTGTGATCAAGTGTGTGTACGAGAAGCAAAACTATCAAAATATTTTGCCATCGACCACCGCCACGGCCACCTCGTTACCTTCGTCCCATCATCAAATTACCCTTTTTGATGGTACGTAGAAATAGTGATTCCTTAGACAACAGTTTTTAAACAAAGAATTCCTCTGCATACAAAAAATCGGCGACAGTTCGTTATATTTCCTGTGTGAATAAAACAAAAACAAAAATCTGACTTTAAACAACAGATTTATTACTTCTATACAAATAAACAAATAACATAACACAAAGTCTAGAAAACATTATTTTCAGAACATAATAATCTAAAAGTAACAAATAATATATATAGTCATAAGAATATCAATCTATCATATAGGGCTATATTGTAAGGTACATACAAATGACTGATAAGAGTAACTTATATTACAAAAAGGAAGATTAAATACGATATCACGAACGTTATAACTTAAATATTAATTTAAAAAATCGACATCTTTACTTAACAAAAAACATAAACTCTGATATATAAAAATGCCTATATACCTACATGGTAGTATCGGAATATGGTAATATCGCAATAAATAAATAAATATTATTTAAAAAGTAATAAAAAGGTGGTCTTTTTTTAACTCCTTACCTAGATTGCACGGAATATGCTTTTGCTCCTGTACCACAGAAACTAATTACGGGATCCGAGGGGAGCTCATTTTTAAAGTGTCCCAAAATCGATGAACCTTTCGGGATATTAAATATATTTCCATCCTGATCAAATTTCTCTCGGTTATCTATTATAAAGTCATAAAAGTCAACAGTTCCAGAGTAATTGTCCTCACAAAAAGGTTACAGACAGACCTACAGACAGATTTTTGTTGTTCAAACTTAAAATTTTGTCGCAATAATTTATATAAGAAAAAAAAATTAAAATTTTTCACTTTGACAGCGTTTGCTAGGAAAATGCTACCGATTTTTTCGTCTGCCGATTCGTTATTTATTGTACCATAGATAGACGAATCGAAAGACGCAATAATTATTTTCGATCACTATAGTTCACCGAAACGTGATTTTTGCCACTTTGACAGGCGTCTGCCATACACACAGCTACGAAAAAAATCGTCTGCCCGGGCGAGAATGTAATCTTGAGTTGTTGTATTTATCGTTCCTTACACAATTTTTCTTGATAAATGTCGTTCATCAAAACCGGATCTGTCACTTTGACAGCGTCTGCCAGGGCGATGCTACCGATTTTTTCGTCTGCCGATTCGTTATTTATTAAACCATAAGAAGACAAATCGAAGGACGCGAAAATTATTCTTGAGCAATATAGTTCACCGAAATGTGATTTTTTGCCATTTTGAGTTGCGTCTGCTATGATAATGCTACCAGAAAAATCGTTTGCCTAGGTAGAAATGCCGTCTAGACTAACTATATTAGTCACCCCTGCAAAAATTTTTCTTGAACAATATGCTTCACTAAAAACCTAAAATCACCCCTTTTTGAATTCACCCCCCAAGTTAATGCTTCTACTTTGAAACGGCAGACGATCGGTTTTGACATACCCAAAGGCCAAAGAATGGACTGCCATCAGTGAAATTTTTGAATATTATCGTTCACCATAATGTTTGCCAGCTCTCCTATTATCCGGAAACCCCCAATTTTGGGGCAATATTGCTTCAAAATCATTTTTTTGCCAATATTTTGGTTCCGAACGGTCCTACCTAAAAAAAGGCGGTTATCAAATTTAAAGTAAACTAAATTCTCTATCGTTATGGTTCAGACACATTTTTTCGTAGTAGTAATACTCTTGGATGTATGGGCAAGGGAAGTCAAGCATCGTATCGCATCCGCTCTGTATATTCACTTCTATCCTAGTTAGGTATGCAGAGTATATCCAATAGTACTATAGAGCTAATAGCATCATTGCCTTCGACGGGTACCCTACCGATGCATCTGATAAAAGCACAAAATCCTCTGAGCGTCAACGACGAGTAAATTTGACGAGTCTATGACAGCAACAATACAACAGGAGAATTTTCTACCAAACGATCAAAATAAAAATCGGCTTATCTCCCTATTACGTAAAAAGCTTACCACTGTAGCAGATTCCGTTGTTAAGGAGGCTGCTGAAGATGCTGATTATCTTGTTATTAACTCAGCAATAGATATATCACCTCATTACGATTCGGTAATTATAGTTGGTGAAGATGTTGATCATTTAATCATTATGACAGGATTATCCGCACGTTGTTCTAATAACATGTATTTTATGAAGCCAAGCAAGGGGAAAACGGACGAACGAATGTATGCATCGAACTCTTTTAAATATGCAAAAGAAGTTGCGGATAACATATTATTCCTCCACGCATTCAGTGGATATGACAACTTCTGCATTTTTAGGCAAGGCAAAGCAAAATTCATTAAATTATTACAAAAATCTACAGGATTACAAAAAAATGTGGAATGTTTTAAATATCCTAATTCTCACCCTGATGTTATAGATATAGCAGGTCAAAAAGTTACCTTAGCTTTTTACTGAGCAGAACAGCAGAACCCGATCAGCATTCTTTGACTGAATTCAGGTACAAATGCTTCATTGAGTCAGTGGCAAAAAGTACATGTAACCTTGCATCGTTACCTCCTACTTAGTCTGCCGCACGCCAACGCTCTTTTAGAACGTACTATCAAATTCATCTGTGGTATGGAAGTACCAAAAGTCCTCAAGATTGGGGTTGGGTGAAAAAAAATTGGTTTGTTTCCTATTACTACCAAAAACGAAGCTGCTCCACAAGAACTATTAAAAACAATAAGCTGGGAGTGTACAAAAGGCTGCAAGGCCGCATGTACTTGTAAAGAAGCTGGACTAAATTGTTCCGTTATTTGTTCTGGATGTCAAGGACAATCGTGCAGATGTGTCGAAATATATGTAGACGACTTAGATCAAGCCGAAGAAACCGAAGATAAGGTATTAGCTTTTTTGGAACACAATAAATACGAGGAGACTGAATCTGACATAGACGATGAAGACGATAATGAAATTGACATTCGTAGTTTTATTGAAGCAAGAGACTCTTTTGGACCTTCAGCTTCAAAAAAATCCAAACTAATGTAACTACTAAAGTAATGCATTGGCAGTAGAGAATAAAAGAATTATAGTATATATAAAAGTGGTAGAACAGGACCGATTTGAAAAATTCCTTTTTTCACGTGTTCCCTAGGAATATTCATCAGCATTGACCCCTGCATTACCTCCGAAAATGAGAAAATTAGGGGGTTTGAAGTGTCGCAAAAAGTAGCTATCATAAAAAAATTTATAAAAGTAATATTTCGCCTCTGGGGTCTAAATTTCGCAATTTCATATTTCAGGCTGGAATACGTGCCATGGAAAATTTCATTTTTTGAGAAAAAAGTTAAATATTAACGATTTTCCAGGAAAATGTGCTCTAGGAGGTTTTTTTAGTCGCTGATCATGATTTTGAGGTCCAAATTTAAGAATTTCATATTGCAGACTAAAATACGTGCAAGCGAGGATTTATAGGGGGGGGGTAATGGGATAATTACCCCCCCCCAAGATTCTATAAACCATCAACTTTCGTCTTAGAGTTTCATCATTTTTATTATTTTATTTTATATTTTTGAATATATATTCTATTTAGTTGTGTTTATTACTTTTTTATTACTTTTTTCTATCCTAGAATTTTTTTACGTGCCATGGAAAATTCCATTTTTTGAGGAAAAATTTAAATATTAACATTTTTCCACGAAAATGAATCTATTGGTCCGGCTGAAATATCGGATGAACGGCAAGATGAAAGTGACACTGAAGAAGAACCAACAAATCCTGAATTACCAGTTCTCGAATATGATTCAGATTATGATTGATGTAAATGGTGTAAATTATATTAAAAAACTAATGAAAAATTAAGAACTATTCTATCACACAGAATACCACCTTCTGTACCAACACAATAAATGCTATATTTTCATAAAAATTGTTATCTTTTAATCACTTACCTCACTTGAAAGAAGAAAAAATTTGCGTGCATTCCTGCAGTGTTTATAAAATTGCCATGTATATTAATTTGAAATGCTGGTATATTCATACATAACTTTTTTCTTCAAAATAAAATTGACTTGAAAAATTATTTTGAAATACTCGTAATATTCATACATAACTTTTTTTCTTCAAAGTGAAATTCGACACGAAAATGGCACAAATTCCAGTACAGAATATGGAATTCTTGAATTTGGACCTCAAAATTATGATCAGCGACCCAAAAAACCCTCTAGAGCACACTTCAGCAACACAATATTCATATTTAAATTTCCGCCCGAAAAAGTGGTATTTTCATAAAAAATGTCACGAATTCCATACTGGAATATGGATTTCCTCAATTTGGACCTCGGATTCGTGATCAACGACTCAAAAAACCTCCTAGAGTCCATTTCCGAGGCGAAATGTTAATTTTAATTTTTCTTTTATGACAGCTAACTTTCTCATATTCGGAGGTAATGCAGGGGTAAATGCTGATGAATGTTTCTGGGGGTCTAGGGAATACGTGAAAAAAAGGAATTCTTTAAATCGGTGCTCTTCCACCACTTTTACACATTTTCCGGCTTATTTATTGGACTATAAGGCGGTATAGTCTCGGCATATAGCAAAAACCTGCGTTTTTGCTTTTATTTCTTTTCACAGAACAAAATAAACCTGGTAAGTCTTTTAGTAACAAATAATTTTTTTTAATGCTAGTACGTGTTGTACTGATGTTACGAATTTTACCACATTCTGTGATTATTTAATCAAAATATTACCCAATATGAAGCCAATGGACGTTTCTTCAACACCTGTCAATACTCTCCACACATCGTCATAGGCTTTTAAGGTAAGCGAACATTCGTTTTTATTTTTTACTCATATATTTTTATTACGAGCTAGAGCATTACATTTTTCATATTTATTTGCCACAAAGTATCAGATTACCTTTTTGCGGTAAAAAATGAACACATTAAATGGGTCTACACACGATCCAGCGGCAGGGAGCCAGTCATGTCGGCATGCTTTCAACTCATTCGTAAAAGTGAACTGGTCCGCAGGAATTCCAATTATCTTCAAAACGTACCGACAATGTCGGGTCCCTGCCGCTGGATCGTGTTGTAGATCCCTTAAAATTCTGGTTCTTCGAACCGGAGTGAAATATTTGTGAACATTGATAACAACATAGTTTCTCATATGATGAGTTTTTAAATGCCGACATAGATTTATTCATTTTAATTAGTTATGACAGTGTATATGTAACCACGTACGTATGAATGTACCAGTGTACCAATTATTATACACTTTGTTATAATTTTTTTAAACATTGTATATTATACTGACGTATCTGATTGCGTAATTACACTTAAAAGGCAAATAAGAAATTTGGTGCAAATGTATGGCGTATACTGTATGCTGCACTGTAATATTGTAATGTAAGAAAGTTATGTGCTGTCCTTTCTATGTAATCTCAAACATGTAAGAAAGTAACTGTACTTTTTTATTTTATTAGATATATAAATTAATTATTAACTCAGTGTTACATAACCTATCATTTATTATTTATTATTGCTGTTGTTTCACAAATATTATTAACTAAGTATTGATTTAAGAAACAATTGCAATAATATGCTTTAGATGTATTATTTTTGGCATCCATATGCATAAAGGGCACATAACAATATAACATTGCACCAGTTAGCTCAATATTAATTATTTCATCAAAGCCAACAAATCACTACTCGATTAATGAACAAGATAAATACAAAGACCGAGGAATTATTACTATACTCCTGCTACATTTACATAGTAACGAGTTTTGCCACTATAGAAAGGCGTCTTCCTGACTAACAAGAGGGAAACAAAGGAAACTTAGACAAATTACTCTGAATAAGAAAACAACTTTTTGTCAACCAACGGGTGCGCGTTGCCTTGTTTTATTATGCATGCTTTGCTTCAACAAGTAGCTGTGTTTAAATTTTGCTAGGCATAAATATTCGATGTCTTAAGAGGGATGGTAGGAAATTAATAATTCACATAAGTCTATCTATATGTCAATCAATAAGTAA
Organism: Rutpela maculata; assembly: GCA_936432065.2. Classification (NCBI taxonomy): domain Eukaryota; kingdom Metazoa; phylum Arthropoda; class Insecta; order Coleoptera; family Cerambycidae; genus Rutpela; species Rutpela maculata. The sequence goes on from OW386290.2 coordinate 63,988,524, forward strand.
ATAAACAGGGAAAATAAGAAATACACTTTATGGTTCAGAAATATCGTAATAGTATAAAATGTTGCTATATTTATGGTTTTGGTGAAAATATTTCTTCAAGAATGTCTTCCTCCCACTTTCTCTTATAACTTTATTTATAAGAAATAAACTAAGCTTGCTAAGTACAAATATATTATTATTAATTATTGTAACATTTTTTTCTTTTGTCCATCTTCTTTGCGCCACTGAGACATGGACCGTTAGGAAAGCAGCATCATACTGATGCTTTCAAGATGTGGATGTAGTCTTTTGTTGCGAATTCCCTGAACAGCCCATCGACTGACTAATAGTTCGATTCTAAAAGAAATACGAAGCACCGTATTCCCCCGAATTTTCGCAACTTTTAGCTATTCATCTATCAACAATACATGGAAAACCTGATGGCAAGAAGCGAAAAGCATCCTCCAAAATTTTGGGCTGATGGTATCAAGAAATTAATGGGAAAGACCTTTGATGAGGCTGTGCGCCTAACAGACAATCACGACATTCCTTCGACGTGCCGTTCAGGAAATAAAAACCAATTAGAATAGTGCATAGGTAAAAAATTATGTGGCAAGGGGTTGTCAATCAGAAAAAGAAGAAGAATTGTAACTATGGTTAGAGAAGAAATCATTAACTACGATATGATAGAATAGAATAGAATAAGTTTTTATTTGTGCTATAAAATTGTACAAAAATAAACACTTTAGTCACAGAAACCTAGAAAAATGTTTAATTGTGACTCCTGTCATATTTATAATTTGTTAATAGGGCTGTAATAAAATTACATGTAAAGAGTTTCTAAAAAATCATAAAATAATACTACTAAAATAAAACTAAATAAAATAATACAAAGTAGAATGCCATACGTTAAGAACAGTTGTACAAGAGCATTTCTAATCAATTTATCACCAAGAATGCCGCTTAAACTTTTGAATATGAACATGCATTTTTTAAATCTTTTTGTTAAACAGTGTTCATGCCATTTAAGATTATCAGTGATTACGCCGAGGTATTTGATGCTATCAGTTTTTTCAATATACGAAGTACAATTACATGCATTTCAATTGCTTATATCCTGATGTAGAATTAATTGATTTAAATTGACTTTGTCACGAAGTGAAAAACCTAAATTTTGTAATATTATGTGTTCAGATTTTGAGCGAACATCCTTCCACCGCTAACCTGAATAACTGTATCATAGGCATAAGCAAAGATACTCACACTATTCATATCAGTATTTATAAATACATCGTTAACGTAAATTATGAAAAGCACAGGATCAAGAACTGTGCCTTGTGGTACACCATACATTATTGTTGATTCACTGCTCTTTTTATTATTTGTCACAGCATATTGTTGTCTGTTACTGAGATAAGTTTTATTAAGTTATAGGAACAGCCTCGGACCCCTGCTTTACATGGCTGATAGTAATAAATGCCTTTGCTAGATCTAGAAAGATAGCAGCTGTTGGTATGCTTTTATTTACATCATCATATATTTTCGTTGTAAAGGCCGTAGTTGCATCCTGAGTGCATTTATTTTGTTTGGATCCGAATTGATTATTTGAAAGATGTATTTTTCAAAGTAAATTTATACTCGTGCAGT